>CM065470.1:16293176-16676894 GCA_032872505.1 Leptopilina syphax
ATAATAGTTTTTGAAAAATTAAGTTATTTAAAAAAAAAATTATTGTCAGAAATTGAAGGTTTTGTATTAAAATTCGAGGAAATTTTATAATTTACGAAGAAAAAAGGAAAAAAATTCAAAGTTTTCTCATGAATTTTAAAAATTCAATTTTTTCCAGTATTTTTAGTAAAAATCCCTGACTTTTCCCTGACTTCCCTAACCAATTTTACTTTCCCTGACTTTTCCCTGATTTCCCTGACTTCCCTGACCTGTGGCAACCCTGTAAAAAGAATTTTATTATATATAGAAATAATTGAATTTCAGGGTGTCTACAATTTTCGTTCAACGAAATTCCCGGTTTTTCCCAGGCAATATCCTAATTTTTACCCGGTTTTTTTTCTCATCAAATTTAAATTTAAATTTGATTTCAAACATAAATAAATCTTAAAATTTGTTGAAAATAATGTTTTTTTCCAATAATTTTAATTGAAAATTTGGAAAATAATTGAATCAAACAAAGAATTTTTTTCCATTTTTTAAAAATAATCTTGTCTCTTTATAATTATAATTGAAAATTTGATTATTCAATTTTATTAAAATTATATTGATAATAATTGAATTTCTGCTAAGAATTTTACTATTTATAAAAATAATATTGAATCCTTCCAAAGAACGCTAATATTTAGGAAAATAATTTAATTCCTTTGTGAAGAATTTTATTAAAAGTTTTAAAAATAATAGGCAGCAATAATTAATTATTTACTTAATAAGTAATAAACATTTAATTTTCTCAAGAAACAAATAAATATCATTTATTTGAACATTCAAAAATTTGAAATTATAAAAATTTAAGAGAAGTTTAATAATTATAATTATTGAGTAATAAAAGAATGATATAATTTTTAGAAACAAAAAATTGATTTAAAACTGTAAAAGGGACTTAAAATTTAAAAATTAAAATTATAATTACGCTCACTAACTTCTTTTGACTATTTTCGAAAAATTTAAATAAAATTCTTTAAAAGAATTCAATTATTTTTCAAAAAATGTAAAGAAATTTCAATTATTTCAAAAATTTTCAATTATTTGTTTAAAAAAATTCAATTATCATGAAAGAATAGAATTAAAAAATTAAAACAATCTTATTTTTCAGATTTAAAAAAAAAATTTGCGAAAGTTCAATTTTATTAAACAATTTTAAGTTTGTATATTTTTTGAAATTAACTAATAAAAATTTTAATTATTAATAAATAATATTCACCCTTAGAAACATGAATACATTATAATATGACTCTTTTAGAATTCAATTAGGGGCCGTCCATAAACCACGTAGCCCCATTTTTTGAGAATTTTGACCCCCCCCCCCTCCCCCATGTAGTACGCTATTACATGTATTAGCGCCATTTTTTCCTCTTATCGTAGTCAATTGCTTGACCCCCCCCCCTCCCCCTCAAGAGGCTACGTGGTTTATGGATGGCCCCTTATTAATCAATTATTAAATTTAAATACTTTGAAAATTCTATTTGCTAAAAAGTTTCTAATGAAATTTTTAACAAATTTAATTCCTACATTATTTTCAGTCGAATTTCACAATATTTCTATTTACTCCATATTTTTTTTTAAATTTATTTACATAATATGTTTGAATCGTTGACTGATTTTTTACTATCAAATTAACTATTTTCAACTAATTTAAATTTAGAGAACAGTATAAATATCTATAAAAAAAATTCTAAAAAGAATTTAATTATTTATGAAAATAATTAAATCACTGCGCAGAATTTTGTTACTCTTGAAAATAATTGAATTTCTGCAGTAATTTGTAATTTCTCAAAAATTAAATTTCTTTATTAGTGTTAAATTTTTTTGAATAAAATAATTAAATTAAATTTTAAATTTATTAAATCTTAAATTTTAAATAAAATTCTTCTATAATTCCATTATTTTTTATATTTATTGAAAAAGTTCTTGGAGAATATTTTAAATTCATTTGTTTACAATCCAATTTTACAAAATTACAATTATTCGGAAATTTTTCAATTAAATAAGTATTAGAAAATAAAAACTTAAAAAAAATAATTTCAAGTAAAATTGAAATAAAACTTGTTTAAAAAAATTAATAACTTTACAAAAAACATGGACAATAATTACAGTTACAAGATAAAATTTTTGTTGCAACACTGAATTAAATAAACGACTTTTTTTGCTTTATTTACTTTTTATACATTCAAAATTTAACTTGCACTGAAATTTAAATTTAAATTAATTAATTAATTTAAATGTCTAAATTATTTATAGATTTATAGAAATTTACTAGAATTTACCACTGAAATTTACTACATAAATAATAATTTTCTTAGTTAAAAATACCATTTCATTGAATTTGAATTTCGCGCCCTTGCATAGTTCTCTAAATTTCCGCCCAGCCATGAAAACTCTCTCGCAAACGAGATGGTGCAGACCAAGTATAACTATTACTAATAATCTTTACTTAAAAGTTGCTTTGAAAATCGTCTTGAAATGCGCAATAATTATCTAGATTTTATTCTACTCTGTAAAAATTGTAATCCTTTCTTCTCGTGGACACAGTGTCTCGAAATGAATTCAGAATCAAATATTTCATCTCAAACGATAAAATCATCAGTCATCGCTTTTATTCTTTTTAGACTCTCGGATTTTATATAGCATCAGAGAATTGAGGGATTTAATAGTGGAATTTTTTATCAGAGACTCGGCAATTAGCCCAATTGTCAGAACATGAACGCACTTAAATTTCATTTCTCACCAAGTTATATACTTTATAGAAATTACGGAGTCTTGGTCGTCTCTTCTTACTTATAGTACGATTCCTGGAATGCTTATATTTATTACGTTTAATTACGAGTTGTGGTCCCTCGTTACAGCTAGCTTTGCAAACGCAGAATTGAATGTAGTTACTGTATATATATATATGGAATACAGAAAAGGAGAGAGAGAGAAGAAAGAGAGTGAGAGAGAGGAAAGTTAGTCTCCTGAACCAGTGGCGCCCCCCATGTCATCTCTGCATTTTCGCGAATAGCGCGAAGTTAGTCGACAGGCGAGGCATTGTGGTTAAATGAATTATTTTTAACGAGGTGGCATTATGCTCCCGGGCACAATGAAACTGTTGTTCAGAGAAACCTGGCGAGCGAGTGTCTCTCGCTACCGCGTTTTCACGGCTCTTTTCCGAGGGACCAACGTAAACTATATTGCTATTGCTATTGCTGGCTAACCCTTCTCTCTTCCATTGTCCCATTCTGACTACTAACCCCCTCTTTGCATACAGATATAGTGACTTTTGACCCCCCCCTCTCTTTATATGCCCATATAGTAACTACCACCCCCCCTCTGTGTTTTTATACACTGACTACTAACTCCCTCTAAATACATAGGGCCTAAGCAAAATTTATTTTCTCAAATTTTAATATAATTCTTGGCAAAATTTCAGCTATTTTCAAAAATTTTCTTCAATTCAATGATTTTTCATATCTATTTTATAATCCTAAAGTTCTATTTATTTTCTATTTATTTTCAAATGAACGAAATTTATTTATTTTTTCTATTTAATTAAAATTCATATATTAGAAATAATTTTGTATCGAGATAAAAAAAAAATGAATTATAAAGATTCAACATGTAAAGATTGAGCTTTTAATATTTATTTAACAATGAATAATTTCTGAAAATATTTTTAATAAAAATATTTCGTTCATTTGAACGTTCAAAAGTTGAGAGTCATTATTTTAATCAAAATTTTCCAAATAAATTTAATTATTTAAAAAAAAATTAAGGCAAAAATTAACTAAAAAAATGTTTTTTTTAAGATTCTACGCAAACATTTAATTATTTTTCTAAATAATATACAAATTTCACAAGAATTCAATTATTTACAAATTTTTTTTTATAAATTTCTTCGCAACAATTAAATTATTTTCATAAATAATAAAATTTTTACAGTGATTCAATTATTTTCATAAATAATAAATTTCTTTTTAGGAATTCAACTATTTTACATAAATAATAAAAATCGTTTGGTGAATTTAAATTATTTTTAACACAATTTTAATCGAATTCCTGGAAAAATGTAAAATTATTCTTAAAAATTTTATTAAAATTCGTCAAAAAAAATTCAATTACTTATAAAAATGTTTTTAATAAAATTCTTTATGATATTTGAATTTGAATTTCGGAGAAGAATTTTATTATTTTTAAAAGTAATTAAAACTTTGACGAGAATTTTATGACTTTTGAAAATAATTGAATTTCTGCAAGCATTTGTAATTTCTCTGAAATTCTTCAAAATCGTAAAATTTACGAACTTTTCGTCTTTTTTCTATCAAATTACGGACCTTTTTTTTAAAAAAAAACTGACTTTTACAGACTTGAAGCAAATTTACGGACCTTAACAAGATTTACGGACATAGTTCGATCCCCGTAATAATTATAATAACAATAATAAATAATAAATAATAAATAATAAATAATAAATAATAAATAATAAATAATAAATAATAAATAATAAATAATAAATAATAAATAATAAATAATAAATAATAAATAATAAATAATAAATAATAAATAATAAATAATAAATAATAAATAATAAATAATAAATAATAAATAATAAATAATAAATAATAAATAATAAATAATAAATAATAAATAGTAAATAGTAACTATTTTTATTAATAATAAAATAATTTTTCATAAATAAATAAATCACTAGTGGTTGTACCTCATCTCCATTTCGTTTATGAGAGAGTTTTCATGCCATCTGGACGGCAACACAAAGAGTTATAATGCGGCGCGAAATTCAAATTCAATACGGAAAACTTTTTGAATTAAAGAAAAAGAACTCAATTTTAGATAATAATTTTCAAAAATTTGGTGAAATCGTATCTAATAATATGTTTTATATAAAAATATTATTTCCCTTTTTCTTTGTTGTTAATACAAAAAGTTATTTTTACCATTTTTTCTGTTTTTAGAAAAAGGGGAAACGATATTTTTCTCTTTTTTCTTTCTCATGTGGAAATTACAAAATACAATTTGGTTTTAAAAATTTATAATGAAAAAAATACTAAGAATTTCTTTTTTTTAAAATTTTAATATAATTTTAAAGAAACTAGTTTTTACTAATTTCATCTTTATTAATTTCCACTTGAAGATTTTTCATTAAATTCTTTATTGAGAATTCAATTATTTTCCCAAAATTTACAATTAAATTTCTTCAAAAGTTGATTTTCAAAAATCTTAATAATAATAATAAATTGTTAACTTCTTCAAATTTAATGCTTAATAATAATACTTGATAAAAATAAATTATATTCAATTAAATTTTACAAAATTTTAATTATTCCAAATCTTTTTAATTACGTTTATTTTGAAAATTTAATTAGAAAAATTATACAAAAATAATTTTTGAAAGATATTTGTCTAAAATTTTTTTTTTTACACTAGAAAAATCGAAATAATTTGCCATTTCTTTTGGTATTTTGTTGCAATATTTGAAAGAAAAGTTGAAAAGGTCGGAATTTTTTGAAAATAAGTCAAAAAAAGTTGCATTTTTGGAAAATAGTCGAAAAAGTCAGAGGCCTGTCTAAGCGACGAAAAAAAATATATCAAAATAAACCCTTTTTTTTAAAAGAAATTAATTTATTTTTAGCCTCCTTATTCTTTTTGATACACCGAAACGAGGGCGTTAAAAGAAGATTTTTCTCTTGGTTAAAGATCCAATTCATCATGTAATGAGAATCACGTGGAGAGAAGAGGACAGATTTTGCATCATTTTTTTTCTTTCTTTTTACTTCTCCACGAAACTGGCACTGGTTCATTAGTCAATTTTTCTCTAATTTGGTCATATATTTCGTTCAAAAAACTGCGAGAGTAATTAAAGGAGAAAAAGGAATTTTTTGTTTTGTTTTTACTTTGGAACGTTTTTTATTTTTTAACTGTCAATTTCTCAAATATTTTCAAAAAAATAGGATTGCGATACAATTTTTGACATTTCTATGATTGATGCAATTCTTGTCATTTCTATTGATGAAATTTTTAACATTTTTGTTGAATTATTTACTGATTAAGTTATATATGTATATATATCTTTAAATGGAAACTTGTGCTGTGTGAAAAGAAAAATGTTGCCCAAGTATTTTTCCAGTGAAAAAGTTTCTACTTTATAATGTTTAGTGGGTGATTGACCTGCACTACTTAATTCGTGACAGATGTCTTTTAATCTGATAAAAGTTACACTGGTTAAGAAAACAGTGTTTCTAATTGATACATTTTGTATTATTTTAATAATTTATTATTTTTATTATTATTATTATTATTATTATTGTTATTATTACTTTTAAATTATTATTTATCACAAATATAATTTTGATAATTATATTTAATAATAATAAAAGTAATAATAATAATAATTATTATTATTATCAGTTTTCTAAGGATAATAATCAAAGTTAGTAAATACATTCAAGTAAAAAATATTGTTCGTTATTTTTTTTCTATTTCTAATACAAAACCCCTTTTCTTTATGAGATTCTTATATTTACTATTCTCGAGAAAAGAAAAATACTAAACGGTTTATAATATTCTTATATTCTAACGGGAATTAAAATTTTTTTTTCCAATTTGTTGCGGTAGTTTAGATTGAAGGTAAAATCATTTGCGATAGCGTTTATATATCTATATATTTACACGATTATTTCAAATTGCTTTCTTCTAAATGAATCGATTTACGATTCGAATAGAATAGCGAGATTGTATTCGGAAAATAATTTATTGAAGACATAAAGTGTCGATTAGACGCATAACGAGAAATAATATGCTTAAATATTATTATAACATCGGAAATTAAATACCTAAACTTCAACGCCAAAGCTATTATTTTACGACAGTCATCAATAAGTAATTAAAAAAAATTCATAATGAGGAAAAAATTCGCATTTACGTTTGTAATTAACGTTTGAAAATAAAATTTAAATATAAAGTAAAATAACATTTATATGAACTTTAAAATTTTTTTCAATAAATTTCGTTTAAACTTATAATATGTATTATTTAGAAAAAAAAATTTCTTTACGGTTTTTATTGTAAGAATTTAAAAAAACTTAAAGTTTTTTTAAATCCTTACAATAAAAACCGTAAAGAAATTTTTTTTCCTGAAATTATTTTTAAGAAGAATGATAAAACTTTTTCTTTATAAAAAGAATTCAAGTACTTGGGAAGAAAATTTATTAAAGGAACTTCTAAATTCCATTAACAACAACAACAACAACATCATCATCATCATCTCCATTTAAAACTATTTTCTAGAAAAAATTCTAAGAGACTTTCTTTCCAGACGATAATATTAATCTCCATTTTCTGTATAACCTGTTCATATAATGCTTACATGTAAAACACGTAAAATTGAGTAGCTCTATCTTTCTATAAGGGTGTTCACTCGTTCCCGCCAGTTGCATAGCGATAAGATAAGACTCTTAAATTATGAGTATTCTCGTCGAAAACACTCAAGACATTCGA
Source organism: Leptopilina syphax (assembly GCA_032872505.1). NCBI lineage: Eukaryota > Metazoa > Arthropoda > Insecta > Hymenoptera > Figitidae > Leptopilina > Leptopilina syphax. The sequence continues at coordinate 16,300,704 of CM065470.1, forward strand.
GAAAGAGAGTGAGAGAGAGAGAGAGAGAGAGAGAGAGAGAGAGAAAGATACTCCCCCAGTTTATTTTTCCCCATTTTCGTTTCTTTTCTTGTTTTCTATATTCACTTTTTTTTGTCCCAACTACTGAATAAGTTTTTTCCCCCAAGATTCAAAGTTTTTTTCTTTCACATTCAAAGTAATTCCCCCCTCCCCAAATATTTAAAGTATATTCCCCACTACATTTAAAGTATATACCCCCCAGGATTTAAAGTATATAATAACTAGTTGTCGTACACGTTTTCGACGAGTATAATATTGAGTTTTTTTTAAAAATTGAAATTTATAATTAAAACCAACTGTACTTGCCTTTGTGTATTTTATTCTCTGATAAATTTCGAATTATTATTTAAACAATTTCTATTATAATTTCTATTCAACAAAAATTGGGTAAATGATACTTTTTTAATACTTTGAATAATTTTTTATTTTCAAAAATGTATTAATTAACATTTTCTCCCTCTAAGCCAGGGGGGGACAAGTTTCAGTTTAGCAATTTCCCTGACATTTTCCTGACAATTTACTGATATTAAAATTACTTTTCTTGACAAAGCTCATTTTATAGGAAAATATATGAAAGTTTACGGAAAATGAGTATAAAGTTTATGAATTTTAATAATTTCTAAACATTACAATTATAACCCTTCCTGAATTCAATTATTTTCTACAATTTTAAACTAAATTTCATCTTTAAATCAATTATTTTAAATAATTTTCCGAAATTTCTTCTAGAATTCAATTATTTAAATGGTTGGGGTACAATTTTTCTAAAACGTATTTTCTAATTTTTTATTTATTTATTTGTTATTAATAAAGGTCATTTTCTAAAAATTTCATTTTTTAATAAAGGTAATTTTAAAAAAAATTTTCTCCTAATAATATATTCAATTTTTGTAATAGCGATCAATATGTAAATGATTAAAAAAAAAAATTATGCAAATTTTTTAACAAAATTCTAAAATAATCTAGTTAACAATCTATAAATCTAAATATAATCTAGTTAATAAATAGAAATAATAAGAATCTTTTTCCTAATATATAGATATTTAAATTTTGCTAAAAAACTGTTTTTATAAATAAACTAAATCTGGAAATTTTTGTATAAAAATGATGCAACTTATTATTTTTTTCAAAGAAGAACAGAATTTTGTTAACAAATTGTGATAAGAAATAGTAATTTTATAAAATTTTTTCTTCTTTTTCAAAAAGAAATTTAAAAATTTTGTAAACAGAATTTTCTAACTTCTATTGCCCGTAAATTTGTAAAATAAATAAATAAATAATTTGTAACTGTTCATGTTTTTTTCTAAAGTTTTTAAGGTATAATATATTTTCAAAAAATTATTATAAAGAAATTCTTAAAATTAATTTTTTTTAAAATATTTTTTAATAATTTTTGAAAGATAATATTAGTTTAAAATAATAATATAATATAAAATTTTATTAGTTTTTTAATTATATATAATTGAAAAATTTCCAAACAATTGAAATTTGGTAAAATCTTTAAAAAAAATATAAAATAATTGAATTTTTAAAAAATAATAAAAATCATCAAATTTTTGAAGAATTATAATAATAAATATGACCATGATTTCTCCGAAATTTTATAAAGTCTGAAAAAGTAAATTTTTATTCACTTTGTTCTAGGATAATTGAATTTTAAAAAATTATGATAAAATAATTCTAAGAATTAGATTTTAAAATCATGTAATATGTTTCGAAAATAATTGAATATCTTAAAAGAATTTTTGTGTAATTTAAATAAACTAATTAATTTTAAGACGAAATTTAATTAAACATTTTGAATATGATTTTTTTCTCCCAAGTTTTTAAAAAATAATTCTGAAAACTTTTAATTTTTGTATTATTTTTTGTACCTATACATTTGAACTTTCGGAATTATATTTTTGAAAATACTGAAAATAATTGAATTTTAAAAATTTATAATGAAAAAAATTCTAAGAATTTCTTTTTTAAAAAATATTTTAATATTATTTTTAAGAAGCCAGTTTTTATTAATTTTCATTTTCATAAATTTATACTTGAAGATTTTTCATTAAATTCTTTTGAGAATTCAAATTATTTTCACAAAATTTGCAATTAAATTTCTTCAAAAGTTGATTTTTAAAAATCTTCATTCAGTACTTGAAAAAAATCAATTATTTTCAATTAAATTTTACAAAATTTCAATTATTTCAAATCTTTTTAAATGTAGGTATATTTCGAAAATTTAATTAGAAAAATTATACAAAAATAATTTTTGAAAGATTTGTCTATAGTTTTTTTTACACTAGAAAAATCAAAGTAAGTTGCACTTTTTTATTAAAAATTCTAGTATTTTGTTTCAATATTTAAAAAAAAAGTCGAAAAAGTCGCAATTTTTGAAAATAAGTCGAGAAAAGTCTCAATTTTTTTAATTTCCTTGACAAAAAATTTTTTTTCTTACATTTCCCTGACTTTACTGAGAAAAATTTTTTTTCCTGACATTTCCGCGACTTTACTGACAAAAAATTTTTTTCCTGACATTTCCCTGAATTTTATTTTATATATATTTATTTTTTATTTTGTGTCCTATCTAAAAGTCAAGCACTGTCAAGGAAGGATTCACGTACTTTTTTTTCCGTGTATGAAGAATTGTAACGTTAGTTTTAATTTTAATGTTAGTTTAAATTTTAATGTTAATTTAAATTTTAATGTTTAAATTTTAATGTTAGTTTAGGCTAGTGGTTAGTGACCAAGTCTACAGTGTTAAAGGTTCCGAGTTCGATTCCCCAACGAGGCGAATATTTTCATTTCCAATTAATAAAGAAATTAACTTCGCTAATTTACCTACTTTAGGACCTGAATAATAAAAGAGCAAATAAATGAATAAATTTACAGAAAGAAGTCAGATTATTAATAATATAGACAGACATGTACTATACGAAACGTATTTATTTGCTTCATCGTCTTGAAATATAAAATTGGATTTCTTTAATGAAGCTACACACACACACAAACACAGACACAGACAAGACGATAAATGAAATGATCTGAGTCATTAGAGATAAGAATATGCTCAATGATTATTTTGGTGTTGTGTTGCAAAATACGTGTATGAAATCACATGAAATGCATTAATGTATCGAGTGACTCGAAGACGTTCGCTTGCGTCCATGAGAGTGTGAAATTGAAAACACTCGGAACAATATTGGAGATACCAGGAGGAAGCATCAGGATATAATGTATTAACCGGTTCTATGTAGGCTTTCGCCTGTAAATAAGGACCTCGTTTCACAACATGGCTATAACGGAAAAACTTGCTCAAAACTTCTTATATTTTATTTCGTCTTTTTTTTTCTTTTGCTTTTTCAACGCCAAAAGAAAATTTAATTATCCATTATAGTTATTTTATGCAATTTGAAAAAGAAAACAATTTACAATTTTTTTTATTTCTCATTCTTATTCTATGAAGGAATTTGAGTAACTTGCGCGAGAATGAATAATTATATCCACTTCACTTGAATTACACGACTCAAAAAATATCAGTTTTCATAAAGTTGAATATTTTTAAATTCTATTTTTCATTGTTATGAAAAAAGTATCGAATCACAGCAGCTAGTATAACTCTAGAGGGGGGATGAAAATAAATAAAAAGGGCTGGAACAGTCTGTTCTTCAGCTAGAAAAAGACTCATTTGTTTCAAATTTTTGGACCGAATAAAATTTCTACTTTGAAAGAAATCATTTTTTTAATTTTAGTTTCTATTTAAAACAAATTAATATTTTTCCAATTTTAATGTATATTTTGAAACTAATAATTAAATAGACTTCGAGACAAATATACTTTTATTTAACTTAAATTATATTTGAAGTAAAATATAAATTTTCCTTGAGTGTTGGAATTAAATTGACAATTAAGTGGCAAATGGAAAGGCAAACTTGTTGAAGAATATGTGGGAATATAAGCGCGTTAAAAAGGAGAGAAGTGTGAAAATTAGAAGTTATGAAGAATAGAGGAAAAAGTGCTTTATAAGTTTGTTATTTTTGCTGTATTTTTCCTTTTATAGATTTTTTTTGTCATTGTTTTTTTATTGTTTTTTTTTGGTGTGTCAAATGCCACACAAATGAGAATCACTTTTCAAGAGAGTTAAATTTTTTTTTTTTTTTTTTGCTATATTATTCCTTTTAGTGTTCAATTCGCGAACGAAAACATTTGAGAAATTGTTTTGCAAGAAAAGAGTTTTCAATTCAAGTTTAAACTTCCATAGAGCGCACATTGCGATATATAGGCAAAATAGCATCAAAGAAAAAGAAGTGTTCACATATACAAGCCCGCTTTTCCGGTCGCTGACCGTGGCGCGAGAATTGTAATCACTCCATTTTGCTCTCTTACTATTCACCGAGCATAATGCTTAACGATCGGTGCACAATGTTCATAAAAAAAGCTTTTTCCCTACGAATACACACACTCACACATGAACATTTCATTTCTATGATTCTGTCTAGAAAAAACTTTTGTATTCACAAAAAAATATTTTCATTACATGCGAATTCATTTGTGGAGAGAAATTGAATTTATTTTTTTTCGAATCGTTGATAATAGTTTTTATTTCAATATTTAAAATAACCAATGATAAAGTAACTAAGGAAATGATATAAAAATAAATAAAATAAAAATTAAAAATTAATAAAATAAAAAATAAAAACAAATAAAATTAAAATGCAGAAAAGATGAAAAAAAAATTCAATGCAAATCAAATAAAAATGAAGAAAATAACAAAATAAAAACAAATAAATTAAAAAGTAGAAAAAATAAAGAAAATTAACAGCAAATCAAATAAAAAATAAAAAAATAAAAACGAATAAAATTAACATGCAGAAAAAATAAAGAAAATTAAGCAGAAAATAAATAAGAAATAAGAAAATTTTCAGCAAATAAAATAAAAGTGCAAAAAAAAATACAGACAAGACGAATAAAAATTAAAAAATTAAAAATAAATAAGAAAAAAATTAAGACAAAAAATATATAATATAGACAATGAAACAAATGAAAATTAAGAAAAAAAAAAAAATAAAATAAAAATGTAGAAAAAAATCTTGTTAGAGAACAAAACGAATAAAAATCAAGAAAATAAAAAAAAATGGAATAAAAATGTAGGAAAAAATGTAAAAAACCAAACGAATAAAAATTAAAAAAATAAAAATCAAGAAAAAATACAGAAAATAAAACGAATAAAAATTAAGAAAATTAAAACGAATAAAATTAAAATGCAGAAAAAATAAAGAAAATTAAGCAGGAAATAAATAAAAAATAAGAAAATTTTCAGCAAATAAAATAAAAGTTCAACAAAAATACAGACAATACGAATAAAAATTAAAAAATTGAAAATAAATAAGAAAAAAATGAAGACAAAAAATATATAATATAGACAATGAAACAAATTAAAATTATGAAAAGAAAAATAAATAAATTAAAAATGTAGAAAAAAATCCAGAGAACAAAACGAATAAAAATCAAGAAAATAAAAAAATGGAATCAAAATGTAAAAATCCCAAACGAATAAAAATTAAAAAAATAAAAAACAAGAAAAAATACAGAAAGTTAAACGAATAAAAATTGAGAAAATAAAAATCAAGAAACAATACAGAAAACAAAAAGAATAAAAATTAACCAAAAATAAAAATACAAAAAAAATACAGAAAGTAAAACGAATAAACATTAAAAAAATAAAAATGAATTAATTTTTATTCGTTCTATTGTTTGCATTTTTTTCTTAAGAAAAAAATACAAACAATAAAACGAATAAAAAACTAAGAAAATAAAAATGCAGAAAAAATAAAAAAAACGAATAAAAAAATGTAGAAAAAGTACAGAAAATAGAACGAATAAAAATTAAGAATCTAAAAATTCAAAAACAAATACAGAAACAAAATAATACAGAAAATGATACAGAAAACAAGAACAAAGAAAATACTCAAAATAAAAAAAGAATAAATAAAATATAATGAACCTGTCATGATAAAAAATGTAACAAATTTTTAAAGTTGCAGTAAAAGTAGTAGAATTAATTTGCGTCTTGTATAATTCGATCTTTTTTTTTACAATTATGAATAATTTGAATAAAACATTAGCATATCTGGCTTTAAATTAGACCCATAATTTATCTCTCACTATCGAAATTCGCTGGTACTTAAATTCCGAACATGATAATAATCATTGCCCTCATCATTAATATTATGTCAAACTTTCGAAATCGTTATTTTAACTTTTAAAAAGATTTTGCTAATTGATTGCGAATAATATTTCCCGTTACAGATAGAAAAAAAAATTACATACATATATTGATTTCAAGATTATTTTTTTCCTACTCATCCAGAATTATTTTTTAAATATTTTCCAGAGAATTTTTTTTTAAGAAACATTTAGGACAATTTAGAAAGATTTTAAAAGATTTAAAAAAAATTTAAACAAATTTAAAATTATTTAAATTGATTAAAAAATTTTAGAAAGATTTTTAAAAATTTAGAAAGATTTAAAAAGATTTAAAAAAATTTAAAAAGAATTTAAAAAGATTTAAAAAGATTTAAAAAGATTTAAAAAGAATTTAGAAACATTTAAAAAATTTAGAAAGATTCAAAAAAGGTTTAAAGAATTTTAAGATTTAAAAACATTTTTTAAGAGAATTTAAAAAGATTTTAAAAGACTTTTAAGAAGATTTCTAACAAAAATTATTAAAAAGGTTTTAAGAAAAATTTTTACCAAAAGTCTTTCAAAATGATAACAACCGCAAGACTCTAATAAAACTTTCAGAATTCATTTTTAGGAGACCTCAGCTCCCAGAATTAGTCCTCCACTAAATTCACATAAAAAATAAATTAACGAGAGAAATACTGTAATAAAATAGCTACGCCATATATTTTCATCCACTCGTCTCGTGGCAAGGTCAAAAAAATAATATTTAGAAAATAAAAACCATTCTTTTTTTCTACAAATAAAAGTTTTGCGATTTTAATAAAAAAAAAACACGATTCATCAAACAGCAGTTTAAACACACACACTACGAAAATTTTACTCACTGTAAAGGGCAGTTCAAATTTGAGAAACCCATATTTCAAAGTGAAATCGAATTATAAAATCAGACGATAATTTAATTTTCAAGTGCATTTTGAACTGAGTGCATGCATAATGTAAACTCAACGAATTAAAAAGACTTTTTTATATTTGCAAAGAAATTTAAAATTTTTTGAAAGCTTTGATATTTTAAAAGAGCTTTTTAAATTAAAAAACACTTAGACTCTCTCTCTCTCTTCTTTTTTTTTCTTTATTAAAAGGGTCAATTAATTTAAAAGCGTTCGAAATTATTTAACGAGCCAATTCAGCAAATTATTGGTTTACTGAAAAATTAACGAACGAAAAAATTTGGGAAATAGAAGAAAAAAGGAAATTAAAAAATAAGAATTGAAAAATTAATCATATGATCGAACAATATTGTGAATAATTCCAGGAAAATTCAAATTAAAAAATATATTTGAAAAAAAAAAATTTGAATAAAATAATACGAAAACAATGGGTTTAATTAAGCAGTCATTTGTCTTGATTAGAAACAATTTTACCACTGTCACGTATATGTACATATAACTGTTCGCATTATTATATTCATATCTATAACCCTCCATTAAGTTTTAAGTATGTCGTAAAATTTATGTGTTTATCATTCTTTTCATTAATAATGATGAATAGAAATGTCCCCTCTCAATTATTATATTTCTATTCATCAAAGAAATGAAGAATCATTAGAAAAATTGCAAATTATTGTTGTTAAGGGGTTTTTCTTTCATAAAGTCGAGAGGAAAATTTTTATTTCTTTATTTCTCTTCTTTATTTTATTTAATACTTTGATTTTTTCAGTGAAATTACAGATGAAATTAAATTTTTTTTTATGCAAAAAGAAAAAAAAATTTTTTCCAAGAACAAAAAGTAAATAATTTTTTATTAAAAGACTTGAATTTTATTTTTATTTTACTTTCATTCGTATTTTTATTTTATTTTCCATCTTGTATTCTTCTTTATTTTCATTCTTATTTTTATTTTATTTTCATTCCTGTATTCATTTTTATTTTTATTTTTTTACTCGTATTTTTACGTTTACAATTAGAAATTTTATTTTATTTTTACTTCGTTGATGTAAACTTTTTGTATATAATTTAAGGAAGCAAATTTCTCTGTGTGTGAAACTTAACTGCGGAGAATTGGGAAAATTTTTCTTTTTTATAGTTGGGTGGGGTTTTTACTATACCGTTTCGAAATTAATTAAGCAGAGCGACTTTTTTTTCAACTAAATAAAGAATAAAAATTTAATTTTTGAATTAAAGAATATTATTAGAGTTTGGGTTAAAAATTTATAAGAAAACATTAAATTAATTTAAATTTAGTAAAATTTTACTGAAAATTAGTAAAATTTTACTAAAGATTATTAAAAAAATGATTAGTATTTTAAATTAGTGGATAAATTTTTACTAACTCCGATGTAGAGAGCAGTTTATGAATGAAAACCAAAAAGAAAAATTTTATTGATTTCCTAATAAATTTTACTTTACGTTCACAGTCGATTTTTAGTAATTTTAGATTGAATAATAATTATTTACTAATAAATTATTAAATATTGTATAATTATGAACCAATAAATTATTCACACATTTTTTAATGAAAATTACTAAAATTTGTTCCAATTTCAGAGAACGACCTTTCACTAATTTAGATTCAGAGAGCACTAATTTTGATTCAGACGATAAATATTTAAATAATTCCCCGTGACCTATCAAATCAGTCTAGTACAGTTAATAATAAATAATCTAATCATTTGACTCTAAAAATTCATGAAAACATTTCCAAATATCAGATTTTTCTTGTTTATATTACAATAATTATATGTACATAATTTCCACGATGCTATCCAATAGTATGTTCAATTTTAACACTAAATAATTCCACTACTAAATAATTGACACAGATTTCAGATTCTAACTCTAAATAACACTATATACAATAATTCCGCCACTAAATAACTTCCAATAATACTGTGATGTCTACTAAATAATTCCCAATAATCCCAATACTAAATAATTCTAATAATCCCCTGCAATCGAGTATCTTTGTTGAAACAAAACCAAAAAAAAAACAATTCTCTAAAATTTTTCCAAACTTTTAAACTTTTTAAATTTTTAAATGAACGAAATTTTTTTTCTGCCTAAATATTTTTGAAAATTACTGTTCAATGAAGAATAACAATTGATTAATAACAATTAAAAAAAAATTAAATTAAAAAAAAAATTAAAATTAAAAATTAAATTAAAATTAATTAAAATTAAATTAAATTAAATTAAATTAAAATTAAATATATTTTTTCAGCTACAACTTCATATTTTTTAATATGCAAAATATTTATTTTTTGTAAAAGGAAACAAAGTGAAAGAATTAAAAATTCTTTGGGGTTTATTCGATGGTTTGATGACTTGGAAACAATAGTAACTTTTAGTAGATATATACTAATTTTTAGTAGAAAAGTACAATTTCCAATATCCCAGAATGTAGCATATAGACACTCAGCTATATAAAAATTGTTATTTGGACTTTTTAGTGATGAAAATGTGCCTAATTTCCATTATTTAATTTTTTTTAGCAATTAGTAGGTTTTTTATAAAAATAATGTTTAAATAATTAAATAAATTAAATTTAAATTATTAAATATTATTTCTTTATTAGAAATTAATTTCTACCAGCAGTTAGTAGTTTTTACTCAAAAGTAACAGTTTCTACTTGCAAGTAGTAGTTTTCTAGTAAAAAATAGTAGATTTCTACTAAAAATTAATAGTTGCTACTAGTAATTAGTAGTTTTTAAAAGGAATTAGTAGTTTTCTAGTAAAAAAAAGTTGTTTTCTACTAACAATTAGTAATTTTCTTGGTAAAAATAGTAAATTTCTAGTAGCAATTAGTAGTTTTCTAGAAAAAAATAAGTAAATTTCTACTAGCAATGAGTAGTTTTCTAATAAAAATAGTAGATTTCTACCAGCAATTAGTAGTTTTCTACTAAAAATTAGTAGTTTTTACTAGCAATAAATAATTTTTACAAGGAATTAGTAGTAAAAAATAGTAGATTTCTACTGACAATTAGTAGTTTTCTAGTAAAAATAGAAAAATTTCTACTAGCAATTAGTAGTTTTCTAGCAAAAATGAGTAGATTTCAACTATCATAGTAGTTTTCTAGTAAAGATTAGCAGATTTCCATTAAAAATTAGTAGATTTCTACTAGCAATTAGTAGTTTTTACTCGCAAGTAATAGTTTCTACTTGCAAGTGGTAGTATTCTAGTAAAAAATAGTAGATTTCTACTAAATTTAGTAGTTGCTGCTAGCAATTGGTAGTTTTTAAAAGGCATTAGTAGTTTTCTAGTAAAAAAAAAGTAGATTTCTACTAACATTTAGTAGTTTTCTAGTAAAAATAGTAAATTTCTACTAGCAATGAGTAGTTTTTTAATGAATGTAATAGATTTCTACCAGCAATAAGTAGTTTTCTACTAAAAATTAGTAGTTTTTACTAGCAATTTTTGACTGTGCTAAATGAATATATTTTTGTCTTGGGTCTATGTTAACCGATTTTAAGAATTAAAAAATTTTTTTTCTTTTTAAAACCTACAATTTAAAATCTATTTAATTTGTAAAAAAAAATTTAAATTCTTTTAAAATTATTTATTTATAAAATTGCAATAAAAACACGTTTTTCACGTTCTATGCAAAATTAAAAAATACTATTATATTCTCCATATATTTTTGAGTTAAAAATTTTAAATTAGTAGATTTCTACAAGCAATTAGTAATTTTGCCTAGCAAATAGTTGTTTCTACTAGCAATTTGTAGTTTTCTAGGAAAAATTAGTAGTTTTCACTATCAAATAGTAGTTTTTTTGTAAAAATTAGTAGTTTGTAAAAGGAATTAGTAAATTGATAATATCAATAAGTATGATTTTAACTATCAACTATCAGTAGTTTTTACTATAGCAAATAGTTGTTTCTACTATAGCAATTTGTAGTTTTCTAGTTCAAAGTTAGTAGTTTTCTAGTAAAAAATTAGTAGATTTTTACTAGCAATTAGTAGTTTTTACTAGAAAGTATTAATTTCTACTAGGAATTAGTAGTTTTCTACTAATAATTAGTCATTTTTACAAGAGATTAGTAGTTTTCTACTAATAATTATTAATTTTTACTAGCAAGTATTAGTTTCTACCAGGAATTAGTAGTTTTCTACTAAAAATTAGTAGATTTCTACTAATAATTATTAATTTTTACTAGCAAGTATTAGTTTCTACCAGGAATTAGTAGTTTTCTACTAAAAATTAGTAGATTTCTACTAATAATTAGTAGATTTCTACTAATAATTATTAATTTTTACTAGCAAGTATTAGTTTCTACCAGGAATTAGTAGTTTTCTACTAAAAATTAGTAGATTTCTACTAATAATTAGTAGATTTCTACTAATAATTATTAATTTTTACTAGCAAGTATTAGTTTCTACCAGGAATTAGTAGTTTTCTACTAAAAATTAGTAGATTTCTACTAATAATTAGTCATTTTTACTAGAGATTAGTAGTTTTTACAAGCAAGTATTAGTTTCTACTAGGAATTAGTAGTTTTCTACTAAAAATTAGTAGATTTCTACTAATAATTAGTCATTTTTACTAGAGATTAGTAGTTTTTACAAGCAAGTATTAGTTTCTACTAGGAATTAGTAGTTTTCTACTAAAAATTAGTAGATTTCTACTAATAATTAGTCATTTTTACTAGAGATTAGTAGTTTTCTATTAAAAATTAGTAGATTTCAATCAGAAGATAGTAGTTCTCTTCGAAAAATGAGTAATTTTTTTCTAGCACTTAGTATTTTCTACTAATAATTAGTAGTTTTTACTAGCAATTAGTACAAATTTCGACTCTAGTTTTTTTTGCCGTTTGGTTTGCAATTATTTTTTGTTTTGACATTTTTCTTCTTCTGCCAATTGTCGATGCTTGCACACACAACTATGGTAAAGGAGCAATGTTCCGAAGTTCTCGTGTGTATATGTATTATAAAATGGTCGGGGACTCCCCGAATGAGAGACGAGAAGAGAAAATAAAGAGACACGTGCATGTGATATACATTCGGTGTGCACTTTGCTTCCTTGTTGCTTCTCTTTGCATTTCGTAGGTAGATGTAGAAACTGTGGAATACCAAAAGGCAAGACTGACTACCAACTAACTCCCTTAATGTCGAATACACCCCGGGTTCAAATCCTCTCTCTCTCTCTCTCTCTCTCTCTCTCTTTTCTTCTTGACTCCAGAGATTCTATGAGAAGGCGAATCTCGATGAGAACAAAGGACTCGTGCCGAACAATGGCTATGTTTCCTTTTTTACATATCCACTTGGAGAGCTAGAGAACAAGGCATGCATAAGCGATCGTCCTCTCCAATATCGATATCCTTAGAGAGGCTAGAGATTCATCCTTTGCCTCCTCTCTAACTACAAGAAATCTTCAGCATTCATATTATCTTCGCTGTGCGCAGCAAATTCAGAATTATCGTCGTCGGTCATGATTTTTCTTTTTTCTTCTGTAAATATGTCTACTTTTTTTTACTCTTTTGTCTACTTTGTGGTTTTGTTCTCTCTGAATTTGAAATAGGAGTTCTTTTTAGCAATTAAATAGTGCGGATTCGTTATGTACGTGAATTGGTGGCATTTGACTGGCTACAATAGTAGTGATATTCAAGTCATGACATTATACTTCTTTTTAGTAGATATCTAGTAATTGTTAGTAGAAAACTGCAACTCCTAGTAGAAACTACTAATTTTTACTAGAAAACTACTATTTGATAGCGAAAACTACTAATTACTAGTAGAAATCTACTAAATTTTTAGTAAAAAACTGTAACTCCTAGTAGAAACTACTGCTTTCTAGTAGAAACTACTATTTTTACTAGAAAACTACTATTTGATAGTGAAAACTACTAATTACTAGTAGAAATCTACTAAATTTTTAGTAAAAAACTGTAACTCCTAGTAGAAACTACTGCTTTCTAGTAGAAACTACTATTTTTTACTAGAAAACTACTATTTGATAGTGAAAACTTCTAAATTTTTAATACAAAACTGTAACTCCTAGTAGAAACTACTAATTTTTACTAGAAAACTACTAATTTCTAGTAAAAACTAATAATTTTTACTAGAAAACTACTAATTACTAGTAAAATATTATTTTCTAGAATTTGTAATTCAAATTATTCTTTAAATCAATTATTTACAATAATTTTTTTAAAAATTCGGAGAATTTTCAAATGTATTTGTTTTTCAATTTAATTTTACGAAATTTCATCGATTGTTCGGAAATTCTTCAATTAAATATATATTTGAAAATAAAAACTTGGAATAATTTCAATTAAACTTTTTGAAAAAAATAATTCTACAGAGTTTTTAGTTAAAAACTATGAAAAATTCAACTTTTCGAAGATTTGAATTTGAAACATTTTTAAAATTCAATTATTTCTAAAAATTCACGCTTTATAATTATTTTAATATTCAATTATTATGTAAAATTCTAACTGAAATTCACTGAAATCAATTTCTATTGGAAAATTCTAGGAGAATTCAATTATTCAAATACGAAAACAAATTATTTATTGAATAATTATTAAATGTTACTATTAAATTTTTCTTAAATTCTCATAAAGAATTTTATCAAAATTTTTTAAGTAATTAAATTCTTTCGACGAATTTTAATAAAATTTTGAAAAATAATTACATTTTTCGAGGTAATTGATTAAAATTGTACTCAAAAAATAATTGAAATTTTGCGATGAGTTTGATTATTTAATTTATGAAAATAATGGAATTATTGCGAAGAAATTTGTAAAAAATTTGTGAAATTATTTTATTATTTATGAAAATAATTAAATTTTAAAGAAGAATTTTATTATTTATAAAGAGAATTGAAATTTTGACGAGAATTTCTTTAAAGTTTCGAATATAATTGAATTTATGCTAAGAATTTTATTATTTTTGAAAATAATTAAATTTTTGCAATTATTTGAAACTTCTCCAAAATTCAATTTTATTTTAGTATTTTTAACTAAAATTCCTCGATAAGTTCATTACTTTTAATGTAATTAATTGAATAAATATATTAAAAAATTTAACTAATTTCAGAATTATTTAAATTTTGAAAAATTTTGCAAAAATTTAAGTTCTTTAGAAATTCTAATAAAATTTATTCAAAATTGAAATTTTATCAAATTTAAAATTAAAATCTTTTCAAGTTCATCTATTTATGAAAATTGTAAACGAAACTATTTTAAAATTCAATTAATTTTCAAATGTATAAATAAAATTATTCATTAAATAATTTCTAAGTTATAATTTTATGATAATTATTCAAGAATTAAGTTATTTAAAAAGAAATTTTTGTCAGAAAAGGAAAAAATTGAAGGTTTTGTATTAGAATTTTTGTTTTTTTAGAAAAAACAAATGTCCATTAATTATTTTTTTAGACGAGTTCAACAAGTTAAGTTAACGAGTTAAATCGTTAAATTTGTACCATTTTGGAGTAAACAACTTGTGATTGTAAGTTCTTCAATGTTAATTTTTCCATCATTTTTCTCCTTTAAATATTAAATAAATTAAGCCAGTTTTTTGTGAATAACTTGAAAATATAATGAGGAAGGGTTGGGGGATGTATTTTAAAAAAATGCATCCCACATTTTTTTAAATCAAAAATTTTGTTAAAAATCTCGAAAATCAGACAAAATTTGAGAAATTTGTTTTAAATTCCACACTATTTCCAAGTTTTTCACATAACATTCTCCAAATTGAGGGTCCTGATTAAAGAACCGGTTTTAATTGTTAAAGACTAAATTCTCGATTTCAAAATAAAAAAGGATTTAAATTTTCAATTTCCAGTAACCATTTTCTATTTGTATAAATAAAGATTATGAGAATGGTTCTCCAAAAAATATGATTTAAAACTTTTTAATTCTCTATTTATTGGACAATGATTTTCAGCTTAAAAAATTTTTAACTGGTTCTTTGATCGTTACCTTCAATTTCCTTTCAATTTCCAACTAAATTAATTTCGTTGGTTTAAAGGTTCAGAATTTTAGGGACATTTTTCTCTATCCACTATTTTCAAAAGAAAAATTTTTAACCAAAGAATTTATAATTTCCTTTTTGAAAAATATATTTTTCTTTAATTGTTGATCAAGGGTTGTAAACCTCACTGAGGTAAAGTTTGCCCCTTTGTATCAGGTCTTTTAGTATTTAACACTTCGTTCCTTAAATGTATGTGTGAATTAACCCCCAATACGTAAAAAAATCATTATCTAAAAAGCTACAAATTTCCCTACATTAGCGAAATTTTTACTTGTTTCAATTAATACTTTCGCTATTCTAGAGAAACTTATCGCCTTTCGAGGTAAAATTGTTCATCCCGTGAAGAAAAATTTTCGTCTTTTTGTCAACTCCCCTCATTTATCCCGTTTTTCTGTTTATCCTTTTTTTGGAGTAAATTTTCAAATCGAAAAACTTCACCTCCAATTCTCAATGCCACTTACTCCATAAATGTTTTCATTTTTTCACAAAAATGACAAAAAAATGTTAAAATACCTTGATTATCAACGGCGGATTATTCTCCTAATAACTGCAATTAATCCATTTTTCCAAAAAACAAGAAACAAGTAATGATTTGTCAATCCTGGTAAACGAGTAACTTTTTTATTTTTCAAATTTCTTTTTCTTTTGAATATTCACTTTCAACTTTTTTTTTTTATCATTCACAAGTGCACTGAACTCAAATTTCCTCCTTTTTGCGTTGATTTTTGATTTATTCGAAAAGTAGGAGAAACTCTTTTTTCGAAAAAGAAAACCCCCGCGGAGCAATTAATTCGCGACGAATGATTCTATGGGAAATAGACGGTGTGATCGATTTTGGCACGTGCGAGACAATATCGAGGGAAAAGAACCTTCCCCTTTGGCGAACGGGAACGCACTAAACGGGCAGCGTGGCAAGAGGAGAAACGAGCGAGAGCGATGGAGGAGCGTGGCACAAACACTGGCGTCGACCCCCCTTCTCCCATCGCTCTATCTCCCCCTTTTAAGCCTGCTTACCCAGTCAGTCCTCCTTTCCAGGGTCGGATTCAAAAGAAATTTTCCTCAAAATACGAAAGAGAGACGAGAAAATAGGAGACAATTGAGAAAAAAATTCAGTTTTTACCAAGTTTTTGTTGTTTTTCAAAATTTTTGGAGTTAATATTCACTCTTTGAGGAGTAAAATCTCTTTTGGAAGATTTTACAGGACTTGAGAAATTACTTTGTGGAAAAAGCGAAGAGTGAAGAAGAGTCACTCTGATGAGGTGAATTTTGACACTTGAGTTAAAATTTTATTCTTTTATTACAGTGTAGAGTGAAATTGTAACTCTGGAGTGAAATTAGAGTAAAATTATAACTCCGAACTAAAAGTCGAGAAAAATTGCAACTCTAGAGTGAAATTTCAGTAAAATTTTAGTCCGGAGTGAAATTGGAGTATAATTTTAAATCCAGAGTGAAATTGGCATAAAATTAAAACACTAGATTAAAATTAGAGTTAAATTGATAAGTAATACTGTAACTCTGGAGTGAAATTTTAGTAAAATTTTGATTCTAGAGTGAAATTGGAGTATAATTTTAAATTTACACGACAATTCGAGTAAAATTTCATTCCTGGCATGAAATTGATGTAAAATTGTAAATCTGGAGCCAAATTTTAACTCTGGATTAAATTCAAGTAAAATCGTAACTCTGGAGTAAAATTGAAGTATGTAAATCTATAACTTTGGAGTGAAATTAGAATTAAATTATAACTCTGGACTAAAATTCGAGAAAAATTGCAACTCTAGAGTAAAATTTCAGTAAAATTTTAGTCCGGAGTGAAATTGGAGTATAATTTTAAATCCAGAGTGAAATTGGAATAAAATTGCAACACTAGATTAAAATTAGAGTTAAATTGATAAGTAATACTGTAACTCTGGAGTTAAATTTTAGTAAAATTTTAATTCTGGAGTGAAATTGGAGTATAATTTTAACACTGGAGTACAATTTTGGTAAAATTTGAGTAACATTGCAACTCTAGAGTTGAAATTGAACTAAACCTGTAACTCTGGATTCAAATTGGAGTAAAATTGAAAGTCTAGAGTGAAATTCAAGAAAAATTTTAATTCTGGAGTGAAATTGGAGTATAATTTTAAATTTGGACGACAACTTGAGTGAAATTTTATCCCAGGATTGAAATTGAAGTAAATTGTAAATAAGGAGTGTGAAATTAGAGTAAAATTTTAACTCTGGACTAAAATTCAAGAAAATTGTAACTCTGGGGTAGAATTGAAGTAAATCTGTAACTCTGGAGTGAAATTAGAGTAAAATTATAACTCCAGACTAAAATTCGAGTAAAATTGCAACTCTAGAGTAAAATTTAAGTAAAATTTCAGTTCAGGAGTGAAATTGAAGTACAATTTTAAATCCAGAGTAACATTGGAATATAATATAAACACTGGATTAAAATTAAAGTTAAATTGTAGCTCTGGAGTAAAGCTTTGAATTGAAATTAAAGTGAAATTTTAACTTTGGAGTAAAATAGGAGTATAATTTTAAGACTGGAGTACAATTAGAGTAAAATTACAGTTGCGTTAAAACTTTGAGGTTGAAATTGAAGTAAACCTTTAACTTTGGATTCAAATTGGAGTAAAATTGCAAGTCTAGAGTAGAATTTTAGTAAAATTTTAATTCTGAAGTGAAATTGGAGTATAATTTTAAATTTGGACGAAAATTGGAGTAAAATTTTATCCCTGTATTGAAATGGAAGTAAAATTATAAATCTGGAGTGAAATAAGAGTCAAATTTTATCTCTGAACTAAAATTCGAGTAAAATTGCAACCATAGAGTAAAATTTGACTAAAATTTCATTTCAGGAGTGAAAAAACTCTGGAGTAAAACTGGAGTAAAATATCAACTCTTGAGAGAAATTATAATAAACTTGAAGTAATACTGTAACTCTATAGTGAAATTAAAGCACCATTTTAACTCTGGAATAATATAGGAGTGTAATTTAAACACCAGAGTACAATTGGAGTAATATTAAAGTGACGTTGCAACACAGAAAAGTTGAAATTTAAGTAAACCTGCAACTTTTTATTCAAATTAGAGTAAAATTGCAACTGTAGAGTGAAATTTTAGTAAAATTTTAACTCTGGAGTGAAATTGGAGTAAAATTTCATCCCTAGATTAAAATTCGAGTAAAATGCGAGTAAAACATTGCAAGTCTGGAATTACAATTAATGTAAAACTGTAACTCTGGATTGAAATTGGAGAAAAATTTTTAATCCTGAGTGAAATTGGAATAAAATTTAAACTCTGGATTAAATTGGAGTTAAATTGTAGCTCTGGTGGAAAACTGGAGTAAAATTTGACTTTTGAGTAAAACTGAGGTAATAATGTAACGCTGAAGTGAAATGAAAGTTATAGATTTTAACTCTGGAGTAAAATGAGCGTATAATTTTAACACCAGAGTTCAATTGGAGTAATATTAGAGTAACGTTGCAACTCTGGAGTTGAAATTGAAGTAAACCTGTAACTCTGGATTCAAATTGGAGTAAAAATGCAGCTCTGGACTATAATTCGAGTAAAATAGCAACTCTGGAGTGAAATTTTAGTAAAATTTTAACTCTGGAGTGAAATTGGAGTACAATTTTAAATTCAGAGTAACATTGGAATATAATATAAACACTGGATTAAAATTAAAGTTAAATTGTAGCTCTGGAGTAAACCTGGAGTAAAATTTTAACCCATGAGTTAAATTGAAGTAAAACTGAAGTAAAACTGTAACTTTGGACTGAAATTGGTGTAAAATTTTAACTCTGAAGTAAAACTGGAGTGAAATTGTATCTCCGGAGTGAAATTGGAGTAAAATTAGACCAAAAAGCAACACTGTCGTAAAACCACAATATTCTCATCCCCTAAATAGTTGAATATCCCAAAAAAAAAAATTTACAAAACATCATAATTGGAACTAAACCAATCAGTTTGTTCTTTTCCTTCAAGAGCAATTAAAAAAAACTCTTCTAAATTATCAGAAAAAGCCGCACTACACAGTCAAAGGGTATTGCCAATAATAGCCGTATTATTGAGATGATATCTCCTTTTCGAAATGCAAAAGCTCGTAATTTACGTTCTATCTCAAGAAAAAAAGTACCATAAATTGAAAAGACTCCTCTTTTTTTTCTCTAATAAATTCATTATAATTAGAATGTATCTTATCGCGTGAGAGGGTCTCGTGATAACGTTATTTTTCTCTATATAAAACTTTTGTCACAACTCCCGTGTATATATATGTACGTTCATCTTATCCATTTTCATTTCTTTTTTAAGCAAATAAATATAACTTTCAAAAATTTCCGAGCAAAAATTCTTAACGGACAAAAGAAATGAAACTGGCTCAAAAAGTTCCTTTAGGCAACATTTCTCATGAGAATAGAAGAATTGGGCGCATTTTCTTCAAAAACTTTTCAATCTGAGAAAAAAAATATATATATATATATAGAAGTAACTTTCAAGAAAATATATATACACATTCTTAAAACTTACTCCTTATATACATATATTTTAATTCTCTATTCTCTTGGAAAAATTGAGATTCAGTGAAATTTTGTTTCACATGAAAAATATTACTTGTGAATAATGATAATCGTAGAATGTGAAAGTATATTTCATTATTAAGTGTTTGTATAGAATTCGAAATATTTATATACTATATATTATGATTTATGACATTCTTGTTTGTAATAATGATTCATTTTTACCAAATTCAAAAAAAAAAAAAAAAAAAAAAAAAATGAAAGGACATTGGAAATATTTTTTATTCCACTAAAAAGACAATCCGCTTAATGGAATTGTTTCTTAATTTAGGAAAAAATAATTTTCATGATTCGACGATTTAAAAGCAGGTGCTTTATTTTTAATAGAAGCTGTGAACAGGCTTCAGTAGTTTTTCTGCAATCAGAAAATGGACAGTGCTTTTAGAATGATATGAGTCGAGGAAAATATTAAAAGACTGCGTCAGAGGGATATTACAATATAAACTGTAAGTGAAAGGGTTTTCGAAATTTATATATTCTTCTTTGATTAAGAACACTTTTGTGGAATCAATTCTGTTGAAATTGTCTTTTCAAGATGAAAAAAAAAGAGAGAAAAACGAAAAAAGAAAAATGAAAAAAAAATAAAGGAAAGAAGAAAAAAAAGAAAGAAAGAGAAAAAAATTTTATGAAATAACAAAGAAGGAATAAATTTAAAAACCAAATTTTTTTTTCGTTACCAAGTTTGACTATATAGTCACGGAAGTTTCAAATAACTTTTGTTATTGGTTTACAAATGTTATTCCAATCTTATGAAGTCACTGGCATTCAATATACAATCAGTTGCATTCATTTGCATTCAGTTTGCAATCATTTGCATTTAATTTGCGATAATTTGCCTTCACTTTACAATCATTTGCATTCACTGTGCATTTATTGAAATCTGTTGCTTGTAATGATTTCTCTTACATTTCGAATACTTTTTTTTTTGAAAAAAATAATTTTTTAAATTTATTTAATTTTTTTTTTCGAATCTATTATTTTTAGTAATTTTTTCTCCACTAAAGATTGTAGTAGAAAATGATTGAATTTTATTGAAATAAAATACTTTTGTGTCTTATGTTTTCAATTTTTATTTTTTTTTAAATTTCTTCTGGAGGAGGAATCGAACTTGAGTCTTGCCGGTTGCTTAGAATCTTGCTCTCTTATCCCCGTGGCTAATCTGACGTACTCTTTCGTAATATATTTTAAGTTACATTTTCCAATTTTTTTAGCAGTATTCAGGTCATTTTTTAGTGTTATAAATTCTTTATGCAGTAAATCATTTTTTTTTTACTCTGAATGAGTATATTTGACTAAAACATTTACAAATATTTATATTATTTACAACATTTACAATATTTACTAATTCATCTTTAAATTTGAATTAGTAAAAATTTTAGACACTAATTCACATTACTAAAAAGTATTCACTAATTTTCATTCAAATATTTCTATTTTCTTTAGCAGTTTTAATTTTTTTTTAAGAAAAGGTTTAGTGGAAAATAACTAAAAATTTCTAAATATTGTTACTAACGTGAATTAATTCTTCAATTTTCATTAATTTCTCTCTAAATCTGAAGTTGTAAAAACTGGGTCACTAATTTACATTACAAAAAAATATTCACTATACTTTTTAGTCAAATATTTCTATTTTCTTTTGTAGTTTTAATTTTTTTATAAAAGTTTTAGTGAAAAATAACTAAAAATTTGTCAAAATTTTTACTAATGAGTATTCATTTCATTTATTGAATAAATTGAAAAATAACTAAAAATTTGTCAAAATTTTTACTAATGAGTATTGGTTGGGGTACAGTTTTTCTAGAACGTATTTTCTAAAAATTTGTTTTCTAACATATTAGGTGAATTTCTAAAAAAACTTTTTTCTAATAGGTGATTTTCTAATTTTCTTTCTTCTAATAAAGATCATTTTCTAAAAATTTCATTTTCTAATAAAGGCAATTTTCAAAATTCTTTTTTCTAACAATATTTATTTTTTGTAATGACGATCAATATAGGTAAACCTATAATTAAAAAATCAAATTTGCGAAAATTTTTTAATTGTTTAAAAAAATACTTGAGATTTTGTTAAACAATCATAATAAAAAATAGAAATTATGTAAATTTTTTAACAAACTTTTAAAATAATCTATAGTTAAAAATCTATAAATCTAATAATCTAGTTAACAAATAGAAATTATTAGGATTTTTTTCCAAATGATTTTTAAAATTTTCTAAAAAAAATGTTTTATTAATAAATTAATTCTGGAAATTTTTGTATAAAACTGATGCAAATTATTTATTTTTTTCAAAGAAGAACAGAATTTTGTTAAGAAATTATGATAAGAAATAGAAATTTTATAAAATTTTTTATTCTATTTCAATAATTTTGTAAACAGAATTTTCTAACTTTTATTAAAATTATGGAATTTTACAAATTTTGGGAAAATAAATATTGGAAGTCATAACTTTTTAGAAAAACTTTTCTTAAAAATAAAAACTTGTTAGAATAACTTTTTTAGAAAACAGATTTCATTATAAATCGCTTTTTTAGACAAAAAGAATTAGAAAATATTTTTTAGAAAAAATTGACCAACCTACCATGACTACCATATGACCAACCTACCATTGTCACTAATTTTTCTCTAAATCAGAATTCGTAAATATTGAGTTTCTAATTCATATTACATTTTTCAATATTTTTTAGAAATTTTTTTTCTATTTCTATTTTTTATTTTCTATTTTCTTTTATAGTTTTAATTTTTATATTACAGTTTTAATGAAAAATAACAGAAAAATAGAAAAAATTTTCATCGAATTTTACCTGTAAGAGAGGGAAATTACTAATTAAATAATAATACCGTTTTTTAGTAATTTGCAATAAACTTGTACTACGTTATATTTAATAGTTTTGATTTTTATTACCAAAACTTTAGTAAAAAAGGACTTCCAATAATAGAAATTCTTACTATTTTAATTACTATAGTTAACGAATTTGTCCTCTTCCAGATTTAGTCGTTTGATATAAAAAGTATTTTAAATATTTCACAAATGAATTGTTTATTAATAAAAAATTCTAACTCTATTTCTACGCAGAAAAAAAATGTAAAATAATTCTTAATTGCAAAATAAGTTTTATTATGTTTGAATTAATTTTACTGAAGTTGATTTCAAAATTAGTAAAATTTACTCTATATAGTTAGTGAAAAATAAGTAAAAAAAAATGCCTGGTAACTCTTAAACAGTTTAGATTTTTACTGTAAAAAAATATTAAAAATTTCTTCGATCGTTTTTTCTTTTATAAAAAATCGTTTTATACTACGAAGAAATCTATCTCGCTTATGAGAGAGTTTTCTCGCCATCTGGACGGCAACTTCTAGAGTTATAATGGCGCGAAATTCAAATTTACTTAAAAACAGAATTATGCAAAACTAGGGAAAATAATTCATCCCCAAAATATTTTCTGTCTAATTTTCTACTATTATTTTTTAATTGTTAGTTTGTGAATTTTCTTTTTTAAAAATACTTTCTAAATCTTAGGTGATGGAAAAATAATTTTTTTTGTAATATGAAGAATTTATAACAATTGAGAGAATTCTTCTCTCAATTGTTATAAATTCTCTATACTCCAAAATAATTATTTTCGTTTTTCTGTTTTTTTCTAACAATCGAGATAATTCTTCTCTCAATTATTATAAATTCTTCATACTACAAAAATAATTTTTTGTTCTTTTTCAATTTTCTAAATCTTAAGTTTATGAAAAAATATTTTGTTTGTTCTATTTTATTTTCTAAATCTTAGGTTTATGGAAAAATAGTTTTTTTCTTCTTTTTTTATTTTCTAAATCTTAGGTTTATGGAAAAATAATTCTTCATTACTATAAAAAAAATTTTTTTTTGCCACGCACTTCTCGTACATAATGAATTGTCCTTATTTTTCTGCCCACTTCGCGCGCAGGTATCACTTTTCCATTTGCAGTTGAGTGTGTCATTTAACTCAACTGTAATTAGATATGCAAACTTCTTTCTTTTTTTTTCCCCAGTGCAATCAAGAATATAGCATTTTCCAGCAATCAGGCAAAATTTTGTCGACAATAAATATTATCTGCTGACTCATAAAACTTGAAGTTAAACTCAGGTAGGTAATAATTATAGTGAAAGATAGATAGTTTTACGGACATTTGTAATATATTATAAATAGTCTATAGGCATTATGCAAATTTTCGGAATGACAATAAATATGTATATAGATATGTATATATGGGGAAAAACTAGTTGACCGACCCTGTTTTTTGCCACCACTATATGTCGTCAACGTGTCTATCCCCCTCACCAGCCATAAGTTCCTTTGGAGTAGAAGGCCTAAAGAGTATATAGTGGAATAAAGAGGTGTAGGTGCCATTGACGCGTGTGGGAGTTCACTCACGCGTGTATTCAACGTATACACGATTCTTGTATATACGGTGTACCTTCTCTCTCTCTTTCTTTCTCTCTTTCTTTCTTCTTTCTCTCTCTTTTTTCTTCTTTCTCTCTTTCATTTCTTCTCTTTTTCGCTCTTTTATCTTTCTCTCACTCTCCTTTGCTCTTTTCTCTCTCTCTCTTTCTCTCTCTTTTCGCCTTTTTTTCTCTCTTCTCTTTTTTTCTCTCTTCGCTTTTTCTCTCTCTCTCTTTTTCCTTTCCTCTCTCGCTCTCTTCCCCATGTGACGTCACACTGGGCGCCGTACAGAGAAGAGCGCGAATATAACGAGGTTCCCTTTGGTACAGACCGCGCGATCCTCTCTCTCTCTCTTTCTATCTCGTTTGCTTCGATCGCTAATTATCTTTCTCGCGATTCTCACAAGTTTCGTGCCCACGAAACGTGTACGTCGTCTTGTTCGTGTACAATTTTTTTTTCCTCCTCTTTTCTTTTTGACCTTTTGCGACAGAGACAGTAGAGATTGACCGGTGGAACATAGACACGATCTGGGACGTTCGTTAGCATACTGATTCGAGCTCTCTCTCTCTTTTCTCTCCTTCTCTATCTCGGGACCAAAAGATGTCCGTGGTTGTCATTTTAACCATTTATCATCCACCTACCTTTAACATCAAAAATAATTTTTATCAGATCTCCGCCCTTCCTAGAAATGTCAATTTTTCCATCAACTCCCATTTGTCAAGAAAAAAATTATATTTTTTTAATCTTGATTGTCAAATTGAAAAATTTTCATGTTTGATGATAGTTAATTAAAGAATGGTTTTTTTTGGTCTGCGCACACAAAGATAAAAAATTCAAGCCCTCTCTCTCTCTTTATTTCTTTCTTTTTCTTTCTCTATTTCTAGAGAGAGAGAGAGAGAGGGGCTTGAAGTTGAAGAAAATAAATTGAAGTTTCTTTTTGCAAGAAACTAAAGCGGATTATCGAATTAAAGACAACTTGGTCGAGAATCAATATAATATATAAAGCAGGAGGATTTAATTTACCTTGGAGCGTTAAAATAGGAATTATTTTTGAAACAAAAGACTCGAATTTAGGGGAGCATTAATAATGTTTCTGTTTCGTTTTGCGATCTCAAAGTTTTGTGTGCTGCGACCGGTTTTCTCTTTTGCAAAGTAAAGATCGAAGGACCGATTTCTGGTTGGCGCGACGGCGACCTGGTGAGAGACACGACGATCGGCGAGGCAAGATTATATATACAGAAAATATGCCTATATACGAGAGGCTGCTGCTGCTGTTGGCTTTCGTTTCGAAGCTAAGGGTCACACCCAAGGCTCCCCCTTCATTTCCACCCTAACATGGAATCCTCAGACCCTTCTCGCTATATTTTCCCTCTTCCAAGATGAAACTTGCTAGGAAATGAGGGGTGTATTTTTCCAACAGAAAACTCCAGTAGCACAACGATTACGAGTTTCTTCTATTATATACGACTTCATTCATATATATATATATATGTATACATCTATATAGCAATTCAACACATATTGGACCTCTAGAAAAAGTCATTTTCAAACACTGATTGAAATCCTTATTTACTTTCGCTAAGACACTTTCACCGAAAAATATATATTCCGCAAAGAATAATAAACTTTCAATAAATAAGAGGGACAATAACTTTAGGGGTAATTCAACTAATTACTTTTTTTTATATGAGGCGAAATTTCGAAGAGCAGACCGTTTTGGAAAAATTATTTATACTTTTTTCATCTATTTGCAATTTACAAATTTATTTATAATTGGGGAAAAATATAAAATAGTTTCGGAGGAAAAATCTGAACTGTCTGGAATTTCTGAGCATTTGTGTGGCAAATTTCAATACATCCGGAATAAAATTTACTATGGGGGGGGATCTATAAATTATGTAAGGCATTCTTTTGGACATTTCAATCCCCCTTCATTCACTAGTGCCATTTTTTCTGTTGCTCCAACCTTCCCCTTAAAAAACGTATACGTAATTTATGAACGATCCCATATACTTCAAAATATTATTTATTTGCAATTAATTAAATATTTAATTGGACAGTGAAAAAAAAATATTAAGTAATTTTTACTATTTGCATTAAAGTAAAAGCGAAACTGTTCTTTCATGCTCTTAAAATTATTTTTCCATCACCTAAAATTTAGAAAGTATTTTTAAAAAAAATTCAAAATCTAACAATGAAAAAGTAATAATAGAAAATTTGACTGAAAATATATTGGGAAAAATAATATTTTTACTAATTTTGTATAATTTTGTTTTAAGTACATTTGAATTTAGCGCCATTACAACTCTGGAATTTGCCGTTCAGATGGCGTGAAAACTCTCTCATAAACGAGATAGATTTCTTCGGAGTATAAGACGACTTTTTATACAAGGAAAAACGGTCAAAGAAATTTGTAATATTTTTTTACAGTAAAAAACTAAACTGTTTAGAGTTACAATGCATTTTTTTTTATTTATTTTTTACTATCTATAGAGTAAATTTTACTAATTTCGAAGTCAACTTCAGTAAAATTAATACAAACGTAATAAAACTTACTATGCAATTAAGAATTATTTTACATTTTTTTCTGCGTAGAAATAGAGTAAGAATTTGAAATAATAAACAATTTTTTTTGAAATATTTAAAATACTTTTTATATCAAATTACTAAATCTGAAAGAGTACAAATTCGTTAATTAATAATTAAAACAGTAAGAATTTCCATTAATTGAAAGTCATTTTTTACTAAAATTTTTTTCTAAAAAAATCGATTTCTAATGAAATCTGTTTTTAGAAAAAAGTTTTTCTAACAAGTTTTGATTTCTAAAAGAAGTTTTTCTAAAAAGTTATGATTTCTTATAATTAATTTACAATAAATTTGTAAAATTCCATAATTTTGATAAAATTTAGAAAATTATGTTTACAAAATTATGTTTCTTTTTGAAAAAGAAGAAAATTTTTTATAAAATTACTATTTCTTAACAAAATTCTGTTCTTCTTTGAAAGAAAATAATAATTTACATCATTTTATACCAAAATTTTCAGAATTAATTTATTTATATAAAAATTTTTTTTTAGAAAATTTTAAATATTATTAGGAAAAAAATCCTTATAATTTCTATTTGTTAACTAGATTATTAGATTTATAGATTTCTAACTAGATTATTTTTAAATTTTGTTAAAAAATTTTCGCAAATTTTATTTTTTAATTATATTATTGATCATCATTACAAAAATTGAATATTGTTAGAAAATTTTTTTTAAAAAATTACCTTTATTAGAAAATGAAATTTTTAGAAAATCACCTTCATTAGAAAAAAGTTTTTTTTAGAAATTCACCTTTATTAGAAAAAAAATTTTTAGAACTCGGAAAATACGTTTTAGAAAAACTGTACCCCAACCAATACACTCATTAGTAAAAATTTTGACAAATTTTTAGTTATTTTTCACTAAAACTTTTCTAAAAAAATTAAAACTACAAAAGAAAATAGAAATATTTGACTAAAAAGTATAGTGAATATTTTTTAGTAATGTAAATTAGTGACCCAATTTTTACTACTTCAGATTTAGACAGGAATTAATAAAAATTGAGTAATATGTGTTTAAAAATTAATTCAAAAAGAGTATTAATTTATATGCTACTTTGCGGATAACGAAAAATTATTTTGAAATGCTGGAAAACATATAGACTTGAATTCGTGAGTCGGTTATTGTGCAGAGTTAATATAATAAAACAGCGATAAAAATCAGGAGATATATAATGAGAGTTGAAATATTCAATTTAAATTTACAAAAGAGAAATGAAAATGCAATTTTCTCTCTTTCAGCAAATTTTCCATATTTAATTAGAAACTCTCTTGTTGTTTCAACAAATATTGTCGGTATCTTTTCAATTTGTTATAACATCACACAAGTTTCACGTAAACTTCCACAACAGATTATATTAAATTTCATCTCAAGATCCTCGAGAATCCCTTTAGTGTTATTAAACTTGCCTTTCCTTATTTAAAAGAAAACACTTTTTTTAACCCAAAGAAAAAGTGTGTTTCTCTGTTATGTAAATTGAAAAATAGGGGCCGAACTCAAAAAAAATTCTTTTTTGAATATCCGTCCCCCTTTTTTTCTCCTTCCTGTGTCGCCTCTTTTTCTCTAAACACATAGTTTTTCTAAGGATATCAAATTGAGACAAAAAACGATTCTTTTTTTGTCTCAATTTGATATCCTTGGAAAAAATGCTTGTAACAAATATAGCTTGTGAGCCTCTCTTACTTCTAAAAAACGTTGTTCATTTTTCGAATGGAGCCATACATGAAAATTGAAATGATTTATAGAAATTATATAATAGTTTGTATGTAGAAAATTATGATGAATAACTAGAAATGATGAATAACATTTAATTTCTGTTATACCGGAAAATTTTTGAAATAAGATAAGATCGATTGGAAAAGTTTCAAGCGCCCGCAGACAAGAGAAAGAGAGAGAGAGAGAGAGAAATCTTTATAGAATCTTTGAAAGGACGCGAGAGTTTTGCTGTCGCATGCCCGGGACACACGAATATATTTGTAGTGATTTCTGAAGTAAGAATTTGAAAGTGTGGTTTTTCGAGTCAAGTGGTTCGTCGTTGCATTGTTAGAAGAGAAACGAGTCGACTCTGCGCTTTTCCTTTTCTGTTAAATTGAATTCGTCTATAAGCGGGAAAATTTGCTTGCGTTCGCTCAAGCACACCCAAGAAGCTCAAGAAGAAACTTTTCCTGGAATAATTACAACTTACTGCCTTCGACCCCGAAAAACCTCTTCACACGGCCCTTCCTCCCTTCATCCTCGCGCTCGCGTCGTTTTTCAACTCTTATATAACTTCCAGTCCACGATTTCTTTCTTCATTTTCCCACAGCCACATTTACACTTTTCTTTTTTTTTCTTCTTTCTCTTTTTTCTTTTTTGAAAAAATGTCTTCAAGTTTAAATGCACTTCCGTTTCAGATAAAGTGGAAATGCTTTCAAAGAACTTACTTCCCCTTTGTAGTAGGTTAGTGATTCGTTAATTGAGGACTTGGGAGAACAAAGTTATTCTATTTGCTTTATTCTCGGATCAATGAGAGAAACTTTCCAAGAGTTTGCGCGCAATCTAAATATAATATAAGCAAAAATAATTAAATTCTATTCTTTTTGAAAGAAGGGGAGAATATTCGACTTGGAAAGAAAATTTTTCCAAAATATACAACGAAAGGTCGAAGAAACGTTCGAAAAAAAAAGTGAAGAAATGTACCTTAAGAAGCAAATTTTTTTCTTAGGTTATGTTTGTCTTACTTTTATTTTTTTACTATTTAATGGTTTCAAAAAATTATTTAAAATCACAGTAAATCGAGAGGTATTAAAAAGTGTTGCAGATTAAATTAACACCAAAAAAGATTAAAATAATCAATTTTGGTGTTATTTTTTACAATAAATGAAATTTTAGTTCATTACATTTTTTTATAACTATAAAACATGAAGATATCGATAACTCCGAGTCTTCGACTCGGAGTCATTGATTTCTTCATATTTTATAATAATTCAAGATGACCAAGTAATAAAATCATTATTTTATATTATAAGATTATTATATTTCTTCAAAATTATTTTCATTACTTCAATTCAATTATTATTTTCAAAAATTTTTAACTCCAATTTTACTTTATAACAATTAGTTTTTAATAATTTTCGAAAAAGTTCTTTGGCAATTTTCAAAAACATTTGTTTACAATATTCAATTTCACGAAATTTCAATTATTCCTAAATTCTTTATTATTATTAGAAAATAAAAACTTCAAATAATATAAAAGAAAATTCAATAAAACTTTTTCAAAAAAATTAATTTCAAAATTCAATTATTTCTAAAAATTCACGCTATATATTGCTTTTAATATTCAATTATAATGTAAAATTTTAACTGAAATTCATTTTTATGAAATGAAAATCAATTTTTATTAGAAAATTCTACAAGAATTTAATTATTCAAATGCAAAAATAAATAATTTATTGAATAATTGAATATTTCTCAAAATTCAATTCTCATAAAGAATTTTTAGTAACAAATTTTTAAATAATTGAATTATTTTGTCGAATTTCATTAAAACTTGCATGAACATAATTACTTTTTTCAAGAAATTCAATTATAATTGTATGAAAAATAATTTAAACGCTACGATTAGTTTTATTATTAGTAAAAATAATTGAAAACTTCAGAAGAATTTTATTACTCTTGAAAATAATTGAATTTCTGCAATAATTTGTAACTTTTCTAAAATTAGATTTTTTTCTAGTGTTTTTAATTAAAATTCTCCAATAAATCCATTATTTTTAATAATTTTTAAAAAAGTTCTTTGAGAATTTTCAAATTCATTCGTTTACAATTCAATTTGACAAAATTTCAATTATTCGGAAATTCTGCAATTATAAATATATATTTAAAAACAAAAACTTGAAATAATTTCAATAAAAATCCTATTAAACTTTTAAAAAGAATTAATATTCTACAGAATGGTTTGTAAAAAGTATGAAAAATTAAGATTTTCAATGATTTTAATTTGAAACTTTTTTCAAAATTTAATTATTTCTAAAAATCCATGTTATAATGCTTTTAATATTTAATTATAATCTAAAATTTTAACTAAAATTTATTTTTAAAACCGTTTTAAAAAACGGTTACGAGAATTCAATTATTTAAATACAAAAATAAATAATTTTTGAATAATTTCATTTTTCTTAAAATTAAACTCTCATAAAAAATGTTATCAACAAAGTTTTTAAATCATTAAATTCCTTGGACGAATTTTAATAAAATTTTTAAGAATAATTGAATTTTTCGATGAATTCGATTAAAATTTCATTAAAAATAATTGAAATTCTGCAATGTGTTTTATTATTTATGAAAATAATTGAATTCCTAAAAGAATTTTATTATTTATAAAAATAATTGAATCCCTGTAAAGATGTTATTATT
Organism: Leptopilina syphax; assembly: GCA_032872505.1. Classification (NCBI taxonomy): domain Eukaryota; kingdom Metazoa; phylum Arthropoda; class Insecta; order Hymenoptera; family Figitidae; genus Leptopilina; species Leptopilina syphax. The sequence continues at coordinate 16,331,847 of CM065470.1, forward strand.
TATGGAAATAATTGAATTATTGCGAAGAAATTTATAAAAAAATTTGTAAATAATTGAATTTCTGTAAAAATTTTTATTATTTATGAAAATAATTGAATGTTTGCGTAGAATTTTATTTAAATTTTTTTTAATAATGGAATTCTTTTGGAAAATTTTATTGAAATAGTAGATATTAAAAATCATTGAATTTTAGAACATTTTTAAAAATAATTGAAATGAAAAGAATTTGATTAAAATTTTGTAAAGTAATTGAATATCGGAGAAGAATTTTATTATTTATAAAGAGAATTGCAATATTGACTAGAATGTTTAAAAAATTTTGAACACTATTGAATTTAGTAACTATGTTACTAAGTTAGTTAGTAAGTTAGTAACTAACTTACTAACTTACTATTCTCCCTGGAGAAGCTGAATTAATTGAATTTTTACAAATCGTTAACTTTGGTGTTTTATTTAAAGTAAAATTTCATTCATAATCAAAAATATCACGAAGATAGATTATTTTAATCGTTTTTGGTGTTAATTTAATCCTAGAGGAATTAAACTGTGGCAGATTATTTCAATCCATTCTGGTGTTATTTTAACACCTCACGTTTTACTGTGTAAATAAATTCACAAACGTGTTTTGCCAAAAATAGTTCATTGAATTTAGTATATTTTTTTTAAAGAATTTAGTTCGGTATTTTATAAATAATTTATAATTCATTCGGTATTCTATAAAAGATATCGCATTACGCGAAAAATCTGTCTACTTTACATAAATACAAAATAGACGATCGTTTAGATGGAATCATTTGCTTTCATGGATGTCCATAAACGACTCTTTATGAAGGTTCATATCCCAATATCGCAGAATAAAATATTAAAAAATCCCCCAAATGGAAAAATTATCATTTTTCTACCTCTAATTCCATATTCTAATATATTTGTCTGTTTTCTAAAAAAATACCTCGCATCGTTTTTCAATTGGCGTGAATTCTTTACAAGAATAAATTTATCCCTTTCCTTCCACAGAGTCATTATTCAGAATAAAAAAATAACATTCTTTCTTTTTTCAGAAAAAAAACTAAATATTCATATGTACAACTTAATATAAATGTGACGTTCGATCAAAATTGAAAGTGAAAAATTATTCGACATCGAAAAAATGGGAATACGATTAAATTAAAAACATGAAAATTGGAAACTAACAAATTAAAGACACCGCTATCTGTCAGTTCGAAAATAGAATGACAAATAAAGGGAAATTTTTTAAAAGAATTTCTGTATGTCTTTGAAAATAGAATGAAAAATAGAGAAAAAATGGAAAATTGGAAAAACAATCCCAATAACTGTTTTTAGAAGTAAATAAAAAATAGAGGAAATAAATAAAAAATAAAGGAAATAAATAAAAATAAATAAGGAAATAAATAAAATAAATGAAATAAAAGAAATAACTGAAGGAAATAAATAAAGGATATGTAATAAAGGAAATGATAAAAGTTGGCGAAGAGAAAGAAAATAATTTCTTATTGTTCGTTCTGATATTAATTTCTTATATCATAAATATTAAATGCACTGTATGACTGATAAGGGGGTTTTTTATCTTTTGTTTTGAACACCTTTCCTTAAGTAACGTCCAGTCAGCATAACATAATACGAAGCACATACCATGACGATAAAGTGACAGGAAGTAAGATTAGAATCAGAGTATAAACATGCCAATGGATCTTCGAAGAAATTCAATATATAAGATGTTTTTTACGCTATAATACGATTACCATATCATCAGACATTCCGTTATACACTTTATCGTTACACTCTCATTTTAAATATAATAGATCACTTACTCCGATTCCTTCACTTTGATTCGATATATCTAATCACTTATTCTTTATATCCGATGTGCGAACGGAAATTTTTATTTCTCTCTTCTTTATGATATATTATCACACGCAGGTTATTAATAATTTACCTTTAGTAGTGTGTATGGAATCCCCTCAATATTTGTAAATATATTTAAAAATATAATATATACTATATTTTTATCAAATAATTTAATTTCAAACGAATTAAGATTAAAAGTTTTAGTAATAAAAATTACTAAAACTGAATCAATGAAATTTGACTGATTTTCAGTGACTCTATACTTACGATTTGAATCAGTGAAATTTTCTTGAAAATCAGTTAAAAATTATTTAAATATCAGTCATTTTTCACTGATTGGAAAATTAAAAAATTACCTAAGGTTTGAGTGTGACTGAATAGAGTTACACTGATTCTCAGTCAAATTCACTGATCTTCAGTGGAATTTCACTAATTCAGATTTAAAGAATAATTAATTTAATAATAATAATAACAATAATTAATTTAATGACTTATTTATTTATTTACAAAAACAGTTCATTACGATTAATTAAGATTAAATTTAAAGAGATTTAAATTAAAAATAATGAAATATTAGATTTTTAAAATATCTCAATTCTGTTTTCTAAAGTTAATTCAATTTTTATAAACAATTAACTAAAATTTTTTTAAATAGGCAATTAAAATTTTTTAAAATTATATTATAAAAAACAATTGACATTTACCAAAAATTCTATCAAATTTAATTTCTCTAGAATTTTTTTTTCAACCTTTAGAAAATAATCCAGGAAAGTTCGTTATTGTAAAACTTTCTGCAATAATGGAAATTGTCTAGAATTCCACTAAAAATAAACGTAATTTTATAAACAAGTAATTAAAATTTTCTAAAATTATATTAAAAATCATTGAAATTCACTTAGAAATAAAATTAATTGAATTTTAAAAGAATTCTATTGTAATATTTTGGAAAATAGTGGAGGTAAATTCGATATAGTAAAATTTTGTAAAATAAATGAATTTCCTAAAATACTATTAAAAATAATTGAAATTTCCCAAAGATTCTTTTAAAAAAAATGAAATTTTAATTAATTTTAATAAATTTTTTTTAAATAATTCAAATTTTTGAAAGATTTTATTAAAAATTAATGAAATTTTAATACTTTTATTAAAATTTTCTAGAATTCTATTAAAAAAAAATTTTAATTTCCCAAAGGTTCTATTAAAAATTAATGAAATTTTAATTAATTTTAATAAAATTTTTTTTTTAAATAATTGAAATTTCCTAAAATTCTATTAAAAATAATTTAAATTTTCCAAAGGTTCTATTAAAAATTAATGAAATTTTCAATAATTTTATTAAATTTTTTCCTAAATAATTGAAATTTCCTAAAATTATATTCAAATCATTTTCATTTCCTATTAATTCTATTAAAAATAATTTAATTTTTTCAGAATTTTATTGAAATTTATAAAAATAATCCAGGGAAAATTCAGGTAACTTTTAATTAAGGAAATTAATTAAGTTTTGATTAAATTATATTCAAAACAATTTTTATTTGACAAAAATTCTATTAAAAAATAATTGAATTTCTAAAGAATTCTATTGAAATTGTTTTAAAAAAATTGAATTTTTAAAGAATTTTATTGAAATTGCTTTTTAAAATAATTCAAATTTCCTAAAATTATGTTTGAAACAATTTTTATTTCCCAAAAATTCTATTGAAAATTGAATTTTTTTGAACAAAATAATTAAAATTTCGTAAAAATACATTAAAAATAATTAAATTTTTAAATTATTTTATTGATTTTATTGATTTTTTTAAGAATTTTATAGAAGTTGTTTTAAAATAATTAAAATTTCTTAAAATTATATTTAAAACAATTTTTATATCCCAAAAATTCTATTGAAAATTAAATTTTTATGAACAAATAATTAAAATTTCCTAAAAATGCATTAAAAATAATTGAATTTTTAATTATATTTTAGCTTAACAATTTTAAATTGAAATGAAATAAATGTGGATTCTCAACAAAAGCAACCTTTAAAATCTTTACAAAATTTTTAAAAATCCAAAAAACAAAATTTACATCTTTACTACTTTAATTAATTTTATTGACATATTTTTAAAATATTTAAAATTTTCTAAAATTATATTCAAAACAATTTTTATTTGACAAAAGTTCTATTAAAAATAATTGAAATTTTGAAGAATTATATTAAAATTTTTGAAAATAATCGGAGGAGGAAGTTTACCACAGTAACTATAATTTCTTGAATCAATGTAATTTTTTAAAAATACTTTAAAAATAACTGAAATTTTACAAAAATTCTATTTAAAATTGGATTTTTATGAAAAAAACCATTAAAATTTTCTAAAACTTATATTAAATATCTATAATTTAATTTTTAATTCATTTTATGGGAATTTTTTGAAATAATTGAAACTTTCTGAAATTACATTCAGAATATTATTTCTTAATAATATAATAATAATTATCTTAATAATTATTTCAAAATAATTGAATTTTATTGAAACTTTTGAAAATAATCGAGGAAAGTTAGTCACAGTGTACTAAGATTATTTTAAAAGTTTTAAATCACCCTTAAAGTTTTAAATCATTTTTTTTGCATTTAAATTTTTTTTTTTTTTTTTTTTTTATAATTGAACTTTCCTTGAAATATAATAACTGAAAGATAAATAAATTTTCTTTACTGAGATCAGGGAAAAAGTAAAAATTCCGTTTGCGAATCAGGAAAAAGTCAGGAAAAGACAAAATCAAATTTTCATAGCAACCCTGTATTATCATCAGCAAAAATTTTATCATATTAAAATGAGAATGAAGCTGTGCAATTAATTTGTTCATGAAAAGAGACGTATATTCGATATTAAAAAAAAATAATAAAAATAATAATAAGAAGAAGAAGAAGAAGAAACAAAAAGTAAAAAAAAGAAAGAAACTCGAACTAATTTCCCGACGAATGGGGCAATTAATGTACCGAAGAGAAAATCCGTTTAGCGTCGAGCAGGCAAGCTCCTCAAGATAAATTGGTTTCGAGGGATTTCTAAAGCAGGTCCTACCGTCCTAGTGCCACTCGTCAGTGCGCGCAGGAAATTCGAGGGGTGTACAGGACCTTTTGTGACGGCAGCAAGGACCCAAAGTCTTTTCGGCAAACTTCAAAGCAAGATGTGCCATGAATGTCAACCGTGACATAACAATGGTCAATAGTCAATATCCCCCCAATATTCTGCTTCGCTCTTTTTCCTCCAATACAGCACATTGGTCAGAAAAACATCCAGGGGGTTTGGTTTTGCTATGTCCTTGCGGATTTTTAATAGTTTTTTCAAGAAATTCCATTTTACACCATTTCCAAAACATTTTTTTTTCAAGAAAGATGTGGCATTCCTATTGTATAATTCGAATATGTCTGGAAAATTGATTTTTCTCTTTTTCTTTAATCAAACTATGATTTACGGGTGGGGGGAGGGAAGCGCAAATAATTTCAGGTAAATAAACTCTGTGTTAAGTAAACAAGTGTGGATTTTTTTTCTCCGCTCATTTTTCTTCTTTGGGTGCATGAAATTATTTTTTTCACATTCCATGCTTGAAAAATTTGTCCGATTTTCATGTTTGTAAAAATAATTCGACATTTTCTATACTTTTCTCAAAGCAGAATATTAAACCGTAAATTTTTGTTCATTTAAGAAAGTAAATATTTTGTAAATAACAAGAATAAATAGATAATAGAAATAAATTTTTAAATGATTAAATATTATTAATTTATTTAGTTTCACTAATTTTTAAATTATTTAGGTATTTAAATTTTTAATTATTAACAATATAATTGTTTACATTTTGTGATTAATAATTAATAATTAATTAGAATTCTTTCTTAATTACGATTGCATTTCAAAATAATTTTTAAAAATAAACAAATACAATTTATTAAAATATTAAATTTATTTCAATGAAATTTGACAAAAATTTCAATTCTTTCAATTTTTTAATTAAATGTATTTTTGGAAATACAATTATTTTTCAAAAATTTTAATTACATTTTTTCAAAAAACAATTTTTTAGGAATTACTGAATTAAATTATTCAAAACTTCAGTACTTTTTGTTAAACAAAAAAATAAAAACTTATTCTTATTTATTTTTCTACAGAAATTAAAATTTCAAAGAATTTCAATGAAATATTTCAGAAAAAATTATAACCAAAATCTGAAGAAATTTTTTTGATTAGTTTAAAGATTTTTGAAGATAAATAAGAAAAGTTTGAAGATTTGTCGTTTTAATCATCTCACAGTAAATCGTGAGAAATTAAAAAGTGTTGCAGATTAAATTAACACAAAAGAAGATTAAAATAATCAATTTTGGTGTTATTTTTTACAATGAATGAAATTTTAGTTCATTCAATTTTTTTATAAGGGGCCGTACACATAATACGTCACGCGATTTTTGACCACTTTTAACCCCTCCCTCCCCCTATGTCACACTTCGTCACAAATCTTGAACCCCCCCTCCCCCCTACGTCACGTCACACACGTAAATTTCACTGTAAATTTTATACATTGGACAATATATATGTATATTATATCTTACACTCTAAATTATTGAATCAGTTAAGAATATCGGATTTAGAAGCAAAAAATCAGTCACTAATTCAAATAGTAATATTTTTTTCTGACAATTAGTTGAAAATAACTGATGTTTCAATACAATTGTTTTTGATTGATTCAATTAGTCACGTTTAACTACCTACATAGCACCGAAACTTTCCTAAAAATTTACTAAAGATTTACTCGCAAGCTTCGAAATATTTAAATGCAAAGTTTAGTTAAAATTGTGTAAAGATTTAAATATCCCACTTCAATAAATGTTTAGCGGGAAACTTTTCCGAAAATTTAAGTTAAATTTTCAGGAAGATTTTCACGAAAGTATAGTCGAAAATGCAATTCAAATGTTCAGGAAAGTTTCAAGCTATATTTTTAAGAAAATTTGACGATAGACATTTATTGGAGTGAGAAATTTAAATCTTTACACAATTTTAAAATAAACTTTGCAAGTAAATTTTTTAACTTATGCAAGCAAATCTTTAATATACAATATTTAGAAAAATTTCGGTGTTTTGTGGATAATTTTTCAGTTATTTTTAACTGATTCAGAAGCAAAAAGTCAGTCACTGCTGATTGACAGTTAAAACCATGATTTTTAACTGATTCAAATTAAGAGAATATCCCGTGTAGAAATTTCGCTATGGTCCGGATCAGGGACTCATCGGGCCTTCCATATTAGGGAATGAAACACACGGCCTGATATGGCCCTGATCAGGAAATCCACATTTGATCGTCGCCCCGATCTGGCCCAGGACGGGCCGTGTGTTTCATTCCCTAATATGGCCATAATAGGGATATTTCTACACGGGATATTATTTATCATATTATAAATAATATGCCAATAGATGTTAAGGGGTAACATCACCCAGAGCCTATACAAAATACGGTCTATTTCAATTAATTACTTTAAGAAAACGGTTCAGTACAATGTTGCTAGGTTTTCTGCAACGTTAAACTCATGAATTAAACTTAATTTAAAAATAAAAAAAAATTTTTGTTTTCAAAATGGCGCCTTCACAACAGTTCAACGTAGATCACGTTTTTTAAAACAACCTCTGCAGCCGGAAGCTATTCTACGTTCCATAAGCACCTAGGCAAAAAATTCAAACGAATTATGAAAGAGGATGACATTTACTACACTGTAAAAAATTTTTGGGGAAAATTCCCCAAAATCTTGGTGACGCAATTTTAACCAAAAAAGGTAAATTTCCACCAAGAAAACTTGGGGAATTTTCCCCAAGAAAACTAGAGGAATTTTCCCTTTAAAATCTTGTGGAATTTTTTCTTTAAAACCTTGGGGAATTTTCCCTTTATAATCTTGGGGAATTTTCCCCAAAAAACTTTAGGAATTTTCCCTTTGAAATCTTGGGGAATTTTCCCCAAGAAACTCGAGGAAATTTCCCTTTAAAATCTTGTGGAATTTTCCCTTTGCATCCTTGGGAACTGTTCCCTTTGAAATCTTGGGGAATCTTCCCTTTGCAACCTTGGAAAATTTTTCTTGTAAATTCTTAGAAAATTTTTCTTTTAAATTACTTATTATGGAATTTTTCTCTTCGAACGTTGGGATATTTTTACTGTAAAATAGTACAGAATTTTTCAGTAAATTTTATCCTTTCATATTTGGGAAGATTGGTTTGTAAGGTTGAATAAATCTTGAACAAATTTTTTAAATACTGTTTATTATATTAGGTACTGTCAGTGAACGATAAGTACTTCACTTAAAAGTACTACATCTGAACTTTACAACATTAATAATTAATTTTTTGCTTTCGGATCGCAAATAGTCTTTGTGTAATGCGAAAGTTCTCCGTTTATATTGCCTTTAGGGGGTTGATTGTCCAACAACATACTGTAAAAATAAATTATTATTTACCTTTTACAATTGACAAAAAAATACATAAAAATTAAATTGAACAATAATATATTTACCAAAAACTATGAATATATAGTAGTAATAGGGTTATGACTTTTCTAATTCAATATTATATTTCATATTTTTATTTATATATTTTAAAAATAAATTAAAAAATTTTTATTTTGATTAAAATATAAAAAATACCTAAACTACGTTATCTAACTAAAATATTAAAAATTAATTGAATTCTATAAGTCAATTGTTAAATTAAAATTATATGGCAAAATATGAATAACTAACTAAATTTTTTGATAAAACCAAAAATAGTTTTAAAAAACTTTACAATACAATATGTTACACTTACAATATAATTATAATATATCTTTAAATATTATTTACCTTTTTAATAATTTTTAAATAATCCTTAAATATCGTTCTAGAATATTATTAAATATTGTCAAATTGTCCACTTCACTATTATACATATAACCATCACTATATATTTAATAACTTTGAATATTTTTTTCACTCAAGGTTTTACTCTTACGAAGGCTGAAAAGCAACTAACTTGTAAAATCATCTTGAAAGACTTTTCGAAGAAGACTTCTTGAGAATTTCTCAAACATTCTAGCTAAATAAATTTATAAGAAAAAAACGGGTCCTGCGAGAAACTCATAAAATACGTCCCCTTGCAACGAGAAACCCTTAGGTATTGTTGGTCATCCAAAGACAAACCAGATGTGCCAAATCTTTCAAAATGAGAAAATGCTTCAAAACATTTTATACTTTTGACTAAGAGCAAAAAAATTTTAAGGCCCCCCATAGTATATATCTTTTAATAAACCTAACTATTTATGGCAATGCTTTTTATAAGTGAAAAATAGTTTATAATTGTTTGTTAAACATGCTTTATTAAAAAATTTTTTACCAAAGTATTAATTGTATTTTTAAGATAAAATTTTTACTATAAGTAGAACAAAAAATTTATGTAGTTCATAGTGAAAGTATTTTTTATTATATAATTATTAAATTATTAAAATTATAATAATTGTAAAGTTTAATTAATTTCATTTCTTCTAAATGCTTTTTCTAGTAAAAATTGTTATTTAAATTATAAATTAGACAAAGCTCATTTGTTTAAAACATTAATTTAATGAAGTATTATAAAAAAACATTTCACTGTAATATAAATTTTAATTTTTTAGCCCCTAAATCATACATTTTGTAAAAATGTTAATAATTTTGTACATGCAATTTAGTAAAAATTAACCCATTTTATAAAATTTAAAAAAGTTTTTTCAACTTTGTGGAAATTTTTATTAAATTTGGGAAAATTCCACAAAGCTTTCATAAAATGACATTTTCTTACTAATATGTGGAAAATTCCCTAAAATTATATACAAATTTCCCTATAATATTGTTGAAATTTTCACTATTATGTGGAAAATTGCACAAAATTGTAGTGAAAAATTTTTTCCCCTTCGCTTTGTAGAAAATTCCCTAATATTTTATCACTTTTCCCCAAGTTTGTTCAAAATTTCACTAATTTGTGGAAAATTCCCCAAAATCGTAGTGAAAATACTTTTCCCCGTGAATTTGTGGAATATTCCACAAGGAACCTCAGGGAAAAATCCCCAAATTTTTTACAGTGTAGAAAAGTACATAGGATATTTTAAAAATATCAATTTTTCGCAAAATAGTATGACTTCGATGACAAAAATGTTATTTTTTGTTAAAAAATCAAGGTAAAAATGGTTATAAAACGGAAACGCATTAACCGATCTAAAAAATCCTATGTACTTCGATAAAGAATGTTGTTTTAAAGCTACAGTCTAAATTTTAATTGAATCCGTCAAAAAATGTTGGAGAAATCCTTCCGGCCAGTTTTTTTTACAATTTTTTTCACTGTTGGATGTGTAAAGGCGCCATTTTGAAAAATTTTTTTTTTGTTTTATTTTTAAATTAAGTTTAACCCATGTGTTTAACGTTGGAGTAAACCCAGCAACATTGTACTTGACCGTTTTCTTAAAATAATTAATTGAAATAGACCATATTTTGTATAGGCTCTGGGTGATGTTACCCCTTAAACAGATACATAATAGATATTAAATAGTTCAAAACATTTTTAACTTGTTTTATTTAGAAAAAGTGACATTGTCACATATAATTTCTTATTATCTTTGAATTTAAAAGATCGTGACGTAACACATGAGTTCACCCCCCCCTCCCCCATGTCACACTTAGTCACAATTCTCAGACCCCCTCCCTCCCCCTAGCCGCGTGACGTATTATGTGTACGGCCCCTAACTATAAAATATGACCAAGTAATAAAATCATTATTTTATATTATAAGAATATTATACTTCTTCAAAATTATTTTCATTAGTTCAATTCAATTATTATTTTCAAAAACTTTTAACTACAATTTTACTTAATATCAATTATTTTTAATAATTTTCGAAAAAGTTCTTTGACAATTTTCAAATTAATTTTTTTGCAATATTCAATTTAACGAAATTTCAATTATTCCTAAATTCTTTATTATTATTAGAAAATAAAAACTTCAAATAATATAAAAGAAAATTCAATTAAACTTTTTCAAAAAAATTAATTTCAAAATTCAATTATTTCTAAAAATTCACGCTATAATTGCTTTTAATATTCAATTATAATCTAAAATTCTAACTGAAATTCATTTTTATAAAATGAAAATCAATTTTTATTTGAAAATTCTACAAAAATTTAATTATTTAAATGCAAAAGTAAATAATTTATTGAAAAATTGAATGTTTCTCAAAATTTAATTCTCATAAAGAATTTTATTAACAAATTTTTAAATAATAGAATTCTTTTGTGGAATTTTTATTAAAACTTGCATTCGAACATAATTACTTTTTTCAAGGAATTCAATTAAAATTTTATGAAAAATAATTGAAACGCTGCGATGAGTTTTATTATTAGTAAAAATAATTGAATCCTTAAGAAGAAATTTATTACTCTTGAAAATAATTGAATTTCTGCAATAATCTGTAACTTCTCTAAAATTAAATTTTTTTCGAATGTTTTTAACCAAAATTCTTCAATAAATCCATTATTTTTAATAATTTTTAAAAAAGATCTTTGAGAATTTTCAAATTTATTCGTTTGCAATTCAATTTTACAAAATTTCAATTATTCGGAAATTCTGCAATTATAAATATATATTGAAAAATAAAAATTTGAAATAATTCCAATAAAAATCCTATTAAACTTTTAAAAATAATTAATTCTACAGAATTGTTTGTCAAAAATATGAAAAATTAAGAATTTCAATGATTTGAATTTGAAACATTTTCAAAATATAATTATTTCTATAAAAATTCACGTTATAATGCTTTTAATATTTAATTATAATCTAAAATTTTAACTGAAATTCATTTTTAAACCCATTTTTTTTTAGTAAATTCTACGAGAATCCATGTTTTTTTAAAAATAAATTCCTATAAAAAATGTTATCAGCAAATTTTTTAAATCATTAAATTCTTTGGACGAATTTTAATAAAATTTTTAGGAATAATTACATTTTTCGAGGAATTCGATTAAAATTGCATTAAAAATAATTGAAATTCTGCAATGAGTTTTATTATTTATGAAAATAATTGAATTATTGCGAAGAAATTTATAAAAATAAAATTTGTAAATAATTGAATTCCTGTAAAAATTTTTATTATTTATGAAAATAATTGAATGTTTACGTCGGTGAAGTTTGCAACGTTTATGATCAACGATTGAAAGGAAAAAATTATTTTTTTACCAAAATGAATAAAATTTTTTGTTTACAAATATTTCTTTTTGTAAATTATTATTCAAAAAACTAACCAAAATATTTTCTATAGAAAAATGAATTAAAATTTGTTTCAAAAAATATTATTCCTTTTAAATCGTTGATTAAAAACGTTGTAAACTTCACCAACGTGAATGTTTGCGTAGAATTTTATTCAAATTTTTTTTTAATAATGGAATTCTTTTGGAAAATTTGATTGAAATAGTAGATATATTGAAAATGATTGAATTTTAGAAAACTTTTAAAAATAATTGAAATTTTGACAAGAATTTGATTAAAATTTTGTAAAATAATTGAATATCAGAGAAGAATTTTATTATTTATAAAGAGAATTGAAATTTTGACGAGAATTTAAAAAAATTTTTGAACACAATTGAATTTAGTAACTATGTTACTAAGTTAGTTAGTAAGTTAGTAACTGAGTTAGTAACTAACTTACTAACTTACTATTCTCCCTGGAGAAGCTGAATTAATTGAATTTTTACAAATCATTGACTTTGGTTTTTTATTAAAAGTAAAATTTCATTCATAGTCAAAAATGGCACCAAAATAGATTATTTTAATCCTTCTGGTGTTAATTTAATCCTAGAGGGATTAAACTGTGGCAGATTATTTTAATCCATTCTGGTGTTATTTTAAGTTTTTAACACCTCACGTTTTACTGTGCTGGCAGCACTGGACTCAGGAAAAACGTCAAAACTTTGTCTGAAAATCAGGGAAATGTCAGGGAATAACAAAATTACATTTTTTTGGCAACCCTGCAGAGAGAGCCCCCTGTTGAGTCAAAAATTTCGTATAGATACATTTTTTTTTTAAATTTGAGACAAGACTAACTTTCTGGTATGCAGTCTGCACAATAGATCTTTCTGATCTGACTCTATGGCAAAAGGATGACCTGCTAAAGTCGATCGACTGCAAAACTTGGTTCTGTATAGTCCTATGCTATATATAGAGAGAGAAAAAAAGTTCGGAAGTCACAAGGGAAAGTTTTATATCTCACCACATGCGGCCGGAACTTTGTAGGTAAAGAGAAAAACTTAAAGGAAATAGAAGGAGACTGTAGGGAGGATGCAGTTTAAGGTAGAATCGCAATGGCGATCTGTAAACTTTAACGTTCCTGTTACGGTTCTTCTTTTTGAGTTTGAAACGAAACTCGTGAGATCCGGTAGTCGATATATATATGTATATCTATATGTACAAGGATACGAATGAACTGGAAGAAGGTGTAGGTTAACGAGCCGTGAACTTCGATCCAAGAATGGATAGTAAACTGCTCGGCTGATTAGGAAACTGCTGATGTTTCCAACTCGGCTACTACCTTTATCGAAAACTTCAAAAAAAAGTCCACTTTTTAATTGGCTTGAGGAAAAAAAAATTATATAGAACCGAATGGAGAAGAGTAAATAACTTTTTAGAATTTTCTTCGACAATTTTTTTTCGAATTCAGTTGCTTTAATAAAATAATAATTTAATTAACTATAATAATCTATAATAATCAATTAACTATATTAATCTCCGTATTCTTTCATTCATTCTGTCCCATTCTGTCCGCAGTTTAAAGTTAGTTTCTGTATCTACTTTTTTTTTTCTTTAAAAAAATATTGTTTGACAAATCAAAAATATGCAGGTATTTTGTCATGATTTATATTTTATAATAAAAATAATCTTTGAAATTAGAAAATTAAAAAAATTATGATTAACAAATAAAAAATATATCCATTTTGTTTGTTTTATATGCTTTTTTCTATAAAAAATTTCGTTTAACTGATATCTAAATTATTATGCAAATTATTCTCCTTTTTATTTATAAAAAATACTAGAAAATTGTTAATTGTTAAAAAATTTTTATTAAGAAGTAGAAAATGTAACCATTTTATGCATAATTTTTATTTCTCAATAATAATAATGTTTACAATATTTTTTTTCATTTTTTTCTTTTGGGAAGAAAAACATTTGATATTTATCTTTCTTAATATTTTTGTAGAAAATTTCAATTATTTTTATAAATGAAGAGTAAAATTCTTCCAATTTAATTTTGTCGAAGAATTTTACTCTTCATTTATAAAAATAATTGAAATGTTGACAATTTTTTTTCGATTTTTTGAATGTAATAATTGAATTTTTGCAAAGAATTTTATTAATTTTGAAAATAATTGAATTCATGTGATGAATATTGTTATTTATGAAAATAATTGTCTTCCTTCAAATGATTATTTTGTTTATGAAAATAATTGAATTACTGCGAAGAATTGATTGCTAAATTTGAAAAAATTTCCTTTTTTCGAAACAATTTATGCAAAATCTGTTTTTAATAATTGAATTCATGTGAAATTTTTATTTATTTTTTGGGAAATAATTGCTTTTTATATTCAATTATTATATCTCAAATTTAAACTAAAATTTATTTTTAAATCAATTTTTATTACAAAATTCTACGAGAATTCAATTATTTAAAATTCAATACAAAAGTAAATAATTTATTGAATGTTTCTTAAAATTTAATTCATATATATAGAATTTAAACAAAAAATTTTTAAATGGTTGAATTCTTTTGACAAATTTTGTTAAAATAGTAAATATTAAAAATAATTTAATTGAGGAAACTTTATGAAAATAATTAAAATTTTGCCAAAAATTTATTTATTTTATTGAAAATTTGCTTTTTTCGAAAAAATTTATGCAAATTTTATTTTAAATAATTAAATTCATGTAAAATTTTTATTTTTTTGGAAAATAACTGAATATTTGTGTAGAATATTATCAAAATTTTTGTTTAATAATTGACTTTTATTACTTTTACAAATAATTTAATTCTTGTGATGAATACTATTATTTATGAAAATAATTGAATTTTGCAATGAGTTTTATTAAAATTCATGAAAATAATTGAATTTTGTCCAAGAATTTTGCTCTTCATTTATAAAAATAATTGAAATGTTGACGACAAGTTTTTTTAATGTTTTGAATATAATTGAATTTCTGCGAAGAATTTTATTAATTTTAATTAAAAATAATTGAATTCTTGTAATGAATATTATTATTTATTTATGAAAATAATTGAATTTTGTCGAAGAATTTTGCTCTTCATTTATAAAAATAATTGAAATGTTGACGACAAGTTTTTTTAATGTTTTGAATATAATTGAATTTCTGCGAAGAATTTTATTAATTTTAATTAAAAATAATTGAATTTTGCAATGAGTTTTATTAAAATTCATGAAAATAATTGAATTTTGTCCAAGAATTTTGCTCTTCATTTATAAAAATAATTGAAATGTTGACGAAAAGTTTTTTTAATGTTTTGAATATAATTGAATTTCTGCGAAGAATTTTATTAATTTTAATTAAAAATAATTGAATTCTTGTAATGAATATTATTATTTATTTATGAAAATAATTGAATTTTGTCGAAGAATTTTGCTCTTCATTTATAAAAATAATTGAAATGTTGACGACAAGTTTTTTTAATGTTTTGAATATAATTGAATTTCTGCGAAGAATTTTATTAATTTTAATTAAAAATAATTGAATTTTGCAATGAGTTTTATTAAAATTCATGAAAATAATTGAATTTTGTCCAAGAATTTTGCTCTTCATTTATAAAAATAATTGAAATGTTGACGACAAGTTTTTTTAATGTTTTGAATATAATTGAATTTCTGCGAAGAATTTTATTAATTTTAATTAAAAATAATTGAATTCTTGTAATGAATATTATTATTTATTTATGAAAATAATTGAATTTTGTCGAAGAATTTTGCTCTTCATTTATAAAAATAATTGAAATGTTGACGACAAGTTTTTTTAATGTTTTGAATATAATTGAATTTCTGCGAATAATTTTATTAATTTTAAAAATAATTGAATTCATGTGATGAATATTGTTATTTATGAAAATAATTGTCTTCCTCCAAATGATTATTTTATTTATGAAAATAATTGAATTACTGCGAAGAATTGAATGCTAAATTTGAAAAAATTTGCTTTTTTCTTAAAAATTTATGCAAATTCTATTTTAAATAATTGATTTTATGTTAAGTATTAGTAGAATATTGAATATCATTAAATTGAAAAAAAAAATTTTGAAAATGATTGAAGTTTTTCCATGAGTTTTATTAAAATTTTTGAAAAATAATTGAATTTTATTACTTTAAAAAATAATTGAATTCTTGAGATAAATATTATTTATTATAAAAGTAATTGAATTTTGCAATGAAATTTATTAAAATCGTGGTAATTTTTTAGTTTATGAGACAAACAAAAAGACACAAAAAATCCGGATTTTTTTTTATAAATTCTATAAACATTTAATAAAACTCCCTGACTTTTCCCTGAATTCCCTGATTTCCCTGACCTGCGGCAACCCTGCTGTGGGCCTAAATCATCTGAACTTTATTCTAAATTCAAAAAAAGGGAGAAGAATATAAAATGTCTACATCTGGTGGATGACTTCTTTTGAAAAATATGTCTGTGTGTCTCATGAGTCTGGTATTTTTCATTTTTCTCCGGATTTTAAGGAAGTTTGCAAACATTTTCGGTTCATCAAAAGGAAGCACAAGGTTTTGATGGTTGACGACGACGACTACGACGATGGACGAGACAGAGAGAGGGAGAGAGAGAATCATGCTGAGAGACTATGACCTCCCAAATAGTCGATATCTCTCAAGTGGCCTCGGAAAACTTTTCTTGATGGGGAGAGAATATTCTGGATAATTGGTGTATTATAAATGAAGTTATATTGGTTTTTGGGGAAAATTTCAGATAAAAGTTGCCGCTTGTAACATTTTTCAGCATGTGGCGAGAGACCGGATATCTTGACTAGTGTTTGATAATTTACCGTAAAGGACTCAGTGTTAAATAGGCGACCCTTTTTTTTTTCTTTCCCCCCATAAATACCATGCAAGGTCCATTTAAAAACTATTTAAAGATTAGAAGTTTGAGTTCTTTTTTCGGTTCGTTCTTTCTTTTTTTTTTATAGAAAAGTTTTGTTTGAATTGATAGTGCTGTCAAAATGATGGGAGACAACTAAAAAGTTTTTCTTATCTCGAGTATTTTTTCCGATACATTGCCCTATCAATGGTCAGTGTTTGATTTTATGGGAATTTGAACCTTCTTTATGATGATCTCATCGTTAAAAAACAAGGAATCGCTTTTTATTAAAAGTGGTTCCTGAATTTTTCTTTTATGAACTTTGCGATTTTTATGAAGTTTGACCTATTTTCATGAAATTTGGCTGTATTTTGAATTGAAATTAAATTTAGACTCAGTTTTACAAATTTTTGATTAATTTTTTTTTAAATTGACTTTTTTTTATTTAACTTACGATTTTTAGACGAACTGATTGTTGAGGATCTACTCACCTGTAACAAAAAAAATATGGAATTGATTATTTGTTTAGAATGGAGAATTATAATTTGTAATCAATTGTTATAAATTAAATTACAACTTAATTCATAAAAATTAGACTCAATTTGAATAAAAAAGAAATGTTTCTTAAGGGGATGTCAAAGTCGATTGGATTTTTGCATTGAGCTTCAATGGGAAAATCCAATCGACTTTGACATCCCCTTAAGTTTCGAATGTTCAAATTAAGTGAAAATTTTGGTACCTACTTAAATTATAATACAAAAGTTTGTTTCTATTTGTTAAAAAAATTATTTCTTAACAAAATAAATCTTAAATTTGGTTTATTTTTTGTTATTTGTATAAGAATACAGGAAAATATTTAAAAGAAAAATTTTATTCTATGCAAATATTCAAAACTTTCAGGAAAATAAGAAAAAATATGTCCCTAAAGTTTTCAACATTCAAATAAACGACATTTTTCCTATTTCTTTCAATTCGTATTTTGTTAAAAAATATTTTATTTTGCACATTAAAAAAATAAATTTTAAAGTAAATAAATAATAAATTTACATTAATTTTGAATTTCATATAGTAATTTTTAAAAATATCTAAAGAGAACAATAATTTTGTTCATTTGATCGTTTAAAATTTCTATATAATTTTATTTTGCTTGTACTCTGAATAGAAACTATTTTTACCATTTTTCACTAAAAATATGACTGGAAATTCAACATTTCCATTAATCGTTTAGAGAAAAGTGTGTCATTAATTCTCATTAATGAAAATTTATTGCTAAAAAATAATAATATAAAATATAAATGAATACATTCTTTAAATTGATTATTTTTTAATAATTTTCGAAAAAGTTCTTTGACAATTTTCAAATCCATTTCTTCACAATATTCAATTATACGTAACTTCTTCAAATAAATAAATATTAAAAAACAATAAAAAAATATAATTAAACCTTTTAAAAAAAATTAATTTCAAAATTCAATTATTTTTAAAAATTCACGCTATATTGCTTTTAATATTCAATTATTATCTAAAATTTTAACTGAAATTAATTTTTAAATCAATTTTTATTTGAAAATTCTACTAGAATTCAATTATTTAAATACAAAACTAAATAATTTAATGTTTCTTAAAATTCAATTCTCATAATAAATCGTTATCAACAAATTTGCAAATAATTGAATTCTATCAACGAATTTTAATAAAATTTTTAAGAATTTTTTCGAGGAATTCGATTAAAATTGTATTAAAAATAATTGAAATTCTAAAATGATTTTTGTTATTTATGAAAATAATTGAATTACTGCGAAGAATTAAATGCTGAATTTTAAAAAATTTGCTTTTTTCGAAAAAATTTATGCAAATTCTATTTTAAATAATTGAATTCATGTGAAATTTTTATTTTTTTTTTAAATAATTGAATGTTCGTATAGAATATTATTAGAATTTTTGTTTAATAATTGAATTCTTTTGGGAAATTTTATTAAAATAGTAGAATATTAAAAATCATTGAATTAAGAAAAATGTATGAAAATAATTGAATTTTGCAATGAATTTTATTAAAATTCCTGAAAATAATTCAATTTTATCTAAGAATTTTGCTCTTCATTTATAAAAATAATTGAAATGTTGACGAAAATTTTCTTTTCGATTTTTTGAAAGTAGATAAGAAATTGAATCTCTGCGAAGAATTTTTTTAATTTTGAAAATAATTGAATTCATGTGATGAATATTGTTATTTATGAAAATAATTGACTTCCTCCAAATGAGTTTTTTTCGAAAAAACTTATGCAAATTCTATTTTAAATAATTGAATTCATGTGAAATATTTATTTTTTGGAAAATAATTGAATTTTGTCCAATAAGAATTTTGCTCTTCATTCACGAAAATAATTGAAATCTTGACGACATTTTTATTAGATTTTTTTTTTAAATAATTGAATTTCTGCGATGATTTTTATTAATTTTGAAAATAATTGAATTCTTGTGATGAATTTAGTTATTTATGAAAAAAATTGAATTTTACAATGAAGTTTATAAAAATTCCTGAACATAATGGAATTTCGACAAAGAATTTTTTTTTCGAAATTGGTGAAAATAATTGAATGTCTGGAAGGAATTTTAACATTTATTAAAATATATGTAGTAATGATGTTATCACTCGGTCGATTTATTAAAATAGTTGATTTCTTTTAAAGAATTGCGTTAAAATTTTTAAAATTGAAACATACATAATTTCAATTTCATTATTTTTTGAAAATAATTAAAAGTTTGTGTAGAAATTTATTAATTTTTTTCTTAAATAATTGAATTCTTTCGAAAAATTTTATGAAAATAGTAGATATTGAAAATCATTGAATTGAGGAAAATTTTTTGAAAATAATTGAATTTCAGAGAAGAATTGAATTATTTGTAAAAATTTTTAGAAAATAATTGAATTTCGAAGAAGAATTTAATTATTTGTAAAAATAATTGAAATTTTGATGAGAATTTAAAAAAATTTTTGAACATAATTAAATTTCTGCGAAGAATTTTATTACTTTTGAAAATAATTGAATAAATTTCTGCAAACATTTGTAATAATTTCTCTAAAATTCTCCAAATTATATCGTACAATTTACGAACTTCAAGCAAAGTTACGGACTTTTACGGGATTTACGGACCTATAGTTCGAGCCCTGCAATTAGTAAAAATTACAAACAGTAACAAATTATAATTATAGTCGAGGCTATAGTAAAAAAATAATAAGACAGTAAAAAATAATAATTAGTAGAAAGTAAGAATTAGTAAAAATAATAATTAGTGAAAAATTACAATTAGCAAAAAATTGTAATTAGAAAAAAATTACAATTTTCAAAAAATAATAATTACAAAAGGAATAATTAGTGAAAATAATAATTACAAAAAGAATAATTAGTAAAGAAAGGAATAATCACTAAATCTAGAAACCGAATAATAAAATTTAAAAAGAAGGAACCAAAATATTATGAAAGCCGAAAAGATCAAATATTTCCCTTAATTTGAGCCTCTTGCTGTCCCTCAAGAAAGAATTATTTTCAGCAAAGTGTACATAAAGTATAAAAAAGAAGAAAAAGGATAAAAAGAATCCCAGTCTCGTAGATTCACGATACTGTTACACTCGTGGGTCATGATCATCAATTTAATACAGTAAATCATAAATTCATTGATATCAAGTTCAATCTTTATAAAAAAAAGTAAAGTTAGAAGTAGAAGAAGAAGAAGAAGAAGAGGAGGAAGAAGAAGAAGAGATTTTATCGTCACACAGTTACAAGTGGCACCTGTGGTGTAACTTTCTGGTTTTTGTGGGAGGTAAAAAAGACAGATGGTGTCCTGCAGGGGGAACCAGAGAGTGAAAGAAGTAAATCTACATCTAGGATAAATTCTGTGGGTGCGCAAGAGAGGAGTAACCCGATACAACGGGAGATTTCAGAATGAGATTTAATAAATGCTCTATGTGCGCACACACAGGTATAAAATGTATGAATACACGTATGTACATACGTATGGTACCATATAGAAGAAGCGACATCTTAGCACCCACAAAAGCCTAAGGAGAGTCTAAGGAGAGTCGGATTTCGCCCAAGTTCTCAATTCTGTATCTACGCTGTCGTCTTTTAACGAATCTCTCTCTCTCTCTCTCTCTCTCTCTGTCTCTCTTTCTCAATTCCTCTCTCGTCGTACACTAACGTCGCTCTCAAAAAGGACCAGGGGCTTTACTTCTTTTTCTCTTCTTTTCCTCCATTGAAACCTTAATCGTCTTTTCGCGCCACCAGCTCTCCCTCCAAAAGATACAAAAGCCGGATGAATATTGGTAAATTGAATTTCCGGGAAAATTTTGATCGCACGAATAATGGTTTGCAATGAGAATATAAAAAAAAGAGAGAATAGAGAGAAATCATGAAAAGGAGGGAAAAAAAAAAAATTTTTTTTTTCTTGCCCAATGGATATTTAATTTCACAAAATGCCGATTTTTTCTCTCTTTTATATTATCGAATAACCGAAGAATTGTTAAATTAGAAAAACGATTTTCAAAATCAAAGGATTAAATATATTTTTTGTAGAATTGACAGTGGAGTTAACATATTCTATTATTGAGGGAAAACAATTTTCCTAGCAATTTCAATAGAAATTTATTGAAAGAAATTTAAAGAGAAAATCTTACAATATCGTTAAATTGAAAGAGTTTCTTTTTCGTATGGAATACATTTATCTTTGACGAGATATTTTTAAATTCATGTAACCCATATTTTCTGAGTTACACTCTCCAGAGTTCTATTAATAAAGTATTGGAACGGAAGATTGGAATTAGAAACTTCGAGAATTATTCTGTGCATTTAGAACAATTGCTATCAATAGTCTCGAGATTAAAATTTGCCAAATGGAAAATAATTCATGTTAATAAAATATTTTAATGTTTCCAAGTATTTAAATATTTCTATCAATTTCTTGAAAATTGAAACTTGGAATTTCATTCTAACTGATTTTTATTAGGTATTATTATTACTAGCAATAATAAATTAGCGCACTAAAGCGGGCGACTAATTTCTTTTTTACTTTTTTAAAGAATTATAAATTTTTAAAATAATAGATTTTCAAAATTTTTTAATTCGAATTTTTTTTCATAAAAATAAAATATTAATTGGCATATAGTTTTAATTCTATTATAACTATAATAATTATATATTTTGAGACGGGGAATTCGGGCAAAAGTCGTAGATTTTTATTAAAAGTACTGGAAAAAATTAAATTTTTAGAATTCATAACAAAATTCTAAATTTTGGTATCTTTTTTTTTTTTTTTTTGCTCCATTCAATTATCTTAATAAATATTAAAATTATTTCCAGAAATTCAATTATTTTTATAAATACCAATATTCATCACAAGAATTTAATTCTTTTTAAAAATAAAAAAATCTAATAAAAATTGTCATCAACATTTTAATTATATTTATAAATGAATTTTAGCAAAATTCTTGGACAAAATTCAATTATTTTCAGGAATTTTAATAAAATTCATTGCGAAATTCAAGTATTCATCACAAAAATTAAATTATTTTTAAAAGTAAAAAAAAATTCAATTATTTTTCAAAAATTTTAATAAAATTCATGGCAAAATTTCAATTATTTTTAAAAATTTTTCTCAATTCAATGATTTTTAATTATTAAACAAAAATTCTGATAATATTCTACACGAACATTCAATTATTTTTCAAAAAAAAATAAAAATTTCACATGAATTCAATTATTTAAAATAGAATTTGCAAAAATTTTTTCGAAAAAAACCAATTTTTAAAACTTAGCATTCATTTCTTCTTAGTAATTTAATTATTTTCATAAATAAAATAATCATTTGGTGGAAGTCAATTATTTTCATAAATAAGAATATTCATCACAAGAATTCAATTATTTTAAAAATTAATAAAATTCTTCGCAGAAATTCAATTGCTTTCAAAAAATCGAATAAAAATTGTCGTCAACATTTCAATTATTTTTAAAAATGAAGAGCAAAATTCTTTGACAAAATTAAATTATTTTCAGGAATTTTAATAAAAATCACTGCAAAATTCAATTATTTTCATAAATAACAATATTCATCACAAGAATTCAATTATTTTCAAAATTAATAAAATTATTCGCAGAAATTCAATTATTTTCATAAATAATAGAATTCATCACAAAAATTGAATTATTTAAAAAAAATTTAATAAAATTCATGTCGAAATTACAATTATTTTCAAACTTTTTTCTTTATTCAATGATTTTGCAAAAGAATTCGATTATTTAAAGATTTGTTGTTTAAATTCTATATATGATTTTAATTTCAAGAAACATTCAATTATTCAATAAATTATTTACTTTTGTATTTAATTTTAAATAATCGAATTCTGGTAGAATTTTCTAATAAAAATTGATTTAAAAATAAAAGAGATTAAATTTTAGATAATAATTGAATATAAAAGCATTACAGCGTGGATTTGTAGAAATAATTGAATTTTGAAAAGTTTTCAAATTAAAATATTTGAAAATATGAATTTTTCATACTTTTAATTGACAATTTCTCTAGAATTAATTATTTTAAAAAAGTTTAATTGGATTTTTTTTTAAATACTTTGAAGTTTTCATTTTTTAATATATGTTTAATTATTATTAAAGAACTTCCAAATAATTAAAATTTCATACGTAAAATTGAATTGCTATCAAATGGATTTGAAAATTCTCAAAGAACTTTTTCAAAAATTATTAAAAATAGTTGATTTAGAGAAGAATTTTAGTTAAAAATTCTAGAAAATAATAATTGAATTGAAATGATGAAAATAATTTTGAAGAAGTTATAACATTCTTATAATATAAAATAATTATTTTATCACTCGGTCATCTTTAATTATTTTATTTAATTATTATAAGTTATAAAATAATTAGTTTTTATTATAAGAATATTGTGACTAACTTCTTCAAAATTATTTTCATCATTTCAATTCAATTATTATTTTCTAGAATTTTTAATTATTTTCTATGAAAATAATTTAACTCCTTAAAAAAAATTTATTATTTATAAAAATAATGGAAAAGTTGTGGAAAAATAATAATAATTAAATATTTATTTAAAAAAGAAGTTATTGACGTTTTCGAATAATTTTACAACTAAAGAAATTCGTAATTAAATGTAACAGAACATTTTTTTTCGAGTACAGATTTTTTTCTTTATTTTTATTTTATTGGACTGAGAATATTGAGAATAATTTTATGCATATTTAAAAACAATATTGCTATTATCAATACGATGAGAATAAAATCGCCAAACAGAAAACAAATTTAGGTCAATGAATTCAGTCTACAAATAAATTCAGTCAAATACATTCAGTCTACAAATTTTCCACTTCATATGAAAATATTTTTCTTTCACTGACAAAAAAAAACTCCTTAAACGAATTTTTTCTCTCTCATTCCTATAAGGATTATAAAAACAAATTTTATCATAAAAAGAATTTTACACGAAAAATGTATAATTAAAAAACTACCTACAGAAAAACTCACCTCTTTATAACAACTTAAAAACTATATTTTTACATTCCATATAAATAAAAATAAAAATGATCCTTCTAAAGAAAAAACCAATATACTTTATAAGCGGCCAAAAAAAAAAAACAAGAAAAAAAGACGAATACAAAATATAACGAGTAAATAACGTTTCGTAAAAAAAATTGTGTATACATTTTGTTCCAATGATTTTTTTACAGAGAAAAGAAGTAAAGAGGATAAATAAAAAAAAAATACTGTGAAAAAAGTTTCACGTTTCGCAAAAAAAAAAAAAAAAAAAAAAATTTATGTAAAAAAATTCCCAATGGTTGTTAATGCAAAACATACGTTCCCGACAATTCAGTATTGGATTCGCGCCGCGTGAAATATGAAATCGACTCAATAAAATTTGTTATCTGGCAACTTTACGAGACTTCCATCTAAAAATTCACTTCTGACTAAAATGAAATTTAATATTCAATTTTATGCACAAACGGGTGTTTACATATATATGTGTATGCATATATACATATACACTTCTCAATATTTAAAATTTCTATTATTTCCAATTCTCAAAGGTAATCAATGTAAATGAGCGTAAAAAGAGAGATGGGAAGTGAGTTGAAAAGAGATGTGGAAAAAATATGAAGAAGGAGAAGAAGATGGAGAAAGAGAGAGAAAAAGAGACGAAAAGAGATGGCAAAAAATATGAAGAAGAAGAAGATGGAAAGAGAGAGAGATGAAAAGAGAGACGAAAAAAGAGACGAAAAGAGAAGTAGAAAGAGAAGGGAAAAACGATAGAGAGACACACGTGAGAATGAAAGAAATAACAGTGTAAAAGCGCGTAAATACATCGCAGAAGGAATCGTCTTCCTATTTATATATTTGCGCATGGTAATAAAGCCGTAGCATGAATGCGCGTAAATTTGACAAAATATTATGGTTCGTTCGCCGTATCGTTTTGCCGGGAGGCAAGGTGATCACGAGAAAATTTACTGACATGTTGGTCCCATCTTAACCCCCTGTACCATGATTCTAAAAGCTTCGCGTAAATTTATGAGACCCATTGCGCGGGTTATACGCGCGCATGTAACAGTGAGAACCCAAAGGAGATTCGATTAATTCTTCCCGTAAAAAAAATGAAAAAGAAGAAGAAGGAAACTTCACTTTCATTGCTAAAATCCGCAATGTACAAATTTCATCATTATTTCCGTGTTCGACAAGGCGAAAATACTTCTTCGCAAAAAAGAAATCATTATTTCACGAACAGTGTTCGAAACTTGAATTGATCGTTTTTGGAAAACGAGTTCTATAATAATAAAAAATAAATTGAAAACTGAATAATTTTTATTTGCTTGAAAATTGTGAATTATAATTAATTTAATTTCTAACTAACTTTTCTTTTATTATTTTATTCACTTTTTTAAATAAAATTTTTAATAAAATTAGCAATTTTAAAAATAATACAAGGTGAAAATTTTTAATTAAAATTTATTTTCATAAAAATGAAATATGAAATGGAATATAGTTTTAATATTATTATAAGTATAATATCATTTATTCTAAAACGCGGAATTCAGGAAAAAGTCAGGGATTTTTATTAAAAGTATTAAAAAAAATTAAATTTTTAGAATTCATAAAAAACTTCTGAATTTTTGTGTCAAAAACTTTGCCTCATAAACTATGAAATTACCACAAATTATAATACAAAACCTTCAATTTTTTCAATTCTTGAAAATCATTTCTTTTTAAATATAGTTAAATCTTGAACGACTATCGTAAAACAATGACTTATAAATTATTAAATGAATAATTTTATTTAAATATTTCAAAATTAATTTAATTTTAAAAGAGTTGGGTTTACAATTTTTATAAATAAATGAACTTCAAACGGTTTTAATTTGAAATTTTAAAAAATATCACTTTTGAATGAATTTAATAAAAAAAATTTGAAGAACTTAATATTTTTGAAAAATCTTAATAAATCAAAATCTTCTAAAATTAGTTAAATTTGTCAATATATATTTCAATAATTATTAAAAATAATGGATTTACAGAAGAATTTTAGTTAAAAATATTTTTAAAAAATTGAATTTTGAAAAATAAATAATTGAAGAAATTCAATTACTTTTCAAAGTAATATTTTATTTTTATCATAGAATTCAATTGTGTTCAAAATTTCAAAAAAATTCTCTTTTCAAAATCCCAATTATCTTTATAAATAATAAAATTCTTCTTCGAAATTCAATTATTTTCAAAAATTTTTTTCAATTCTTGTAAAATTTCAATTATTTTCAAAAATTTTACTCATTTCAATAATTTTCAATGTCTCTACTATTTTAATAAAATTATCGAAAAGAAATCAATTATTTAAAAAAAAAATTAATAAAATTGTACGCAAACATTCAATTATTTTCATAAATAATAAAAATTTCACAGGAATTCAATTATTTACAAACTTTTTATAAGTTTCTTCTCAAGAATTAATTTATTTTCATAAATAATAAAAATTTCACAGAAATTCAATTATTTACAAATTTTTTATAAGTTTCTTCACAATAATTTAATTATTTTCATAAATAATAAAATTCATCGCAGAATTTCAATTATTTAATAATTTTTATATGATTTTAATTTTAAGAAACATTCAATTATTCAATAAATAATTTACTTTTGTATCTAAATAACTGAATTCTCGTAGAATCTTCAAATAAAAATCGATTTAAAAATGAATTGTTGCTAAAATTTTAGATAATAATTGAATATGAAAATAATTTTCAAGAAGTTACAGTAACAATATTCTTATAATATAAAATAATTATTTTATCTTTCGAACATTTAATGTTTAATTATTATAAAAAATTTTTAAAGTTGTTTAATTTCAAAAAGGTTTGAATTTGAAATTTTTGAAAATCTTAATTCCTATGGGAAAATAATAATAATTAAATATTTAAAAAATAAATTATTATTTTCGAATAATTTTAAAATATTAAAGATATTCGTAAATAAATGTAACAGAAACATTTTTTTTTTTTTGAGTAAAATTTATTTCTTTTATTTGCTAAAAATTCAAAAATTTTCATATTCAATTAAAATTTATAAATGACAAATAGAATTTATAAACATATTTTTTCTTTATTTTTAAAAAACTTTGAATTTTATTAAAACAATTGTAATTAAGAAATAGAAATTGTGTAAATTATTTCCTTATGAAAATTGAAAATTTCCAACAAAAATATTAAGAAACGGGAATATGTAATGTTTTTTTTCCCAAAATAAAAGAATGAGTTTGTGAACAATATTGTTATTGAGAAATAAAAATAATTTATTTCCTATTTCTTAATCATAATTTTTTCAAAATTTTGTATTTTTTATAAATAAAAAAGAGAAAAATTTGCATAATTTAGATCAATGAAACGAAATTTGTTATAGAAAAAAGCATAAATAATAAACAAAATGGGTATATTTTTCATTTGTTAATTGTTAATAATTATGTTTTTAAATTTTCTAATTTCTAATATTATTTTATTATGAATCATGAAAAAATACCTGCATATTTTCGATATGTTAAACAATATTTTTTAAAGAAAAAAAAAACAAAAGTATACACAAATACTAACTTTAAATATAGTTAATTTTTATTTATATTATTATTTGTACTACGGAGCAGGGTTTTGAATTTTTTCCTGTGTAATATTTATCAAAATGTATTATAAAAAAAAGTAAATTTTTTCGATTTGGGAAATTTTCTTTTGAATAACAAAATAATTTAGTTTTTAATGCATGAAATGGGATAAATAATTTACAATATTTTAGACTGGCCATTTATAAGCAAAAAACAGAGTTTGCAAGCAACTATTGGATTTTCTGAATAGACTAAATAATTTTTTTTTTGAAAAATACAATTTAACGTAAATAAAAAAATGTAAATAA
The DNA here is from genome assembly GCA_032872505.1 of Leptopilina syphax. Lineage (NCBI taxonomy): Eukaryota > Metazoa > Arthropoda > Insecta > Hymenoptera > Figitidae > Leptopilina > Leptopilina syphax. The sequence continues at coordinate 16,360,318 of CM065470.1, forward strand.
AAATACTAATGAATATCGTCTATTGTTTGATTAGTCTCAGTTTTAGTCACACAAGGTAAATAAAATATATTAAATAAAATAAAAAATAATATTAGTAATAATAATTATAGTCATATTCGAAGAGTTTTACAATCCCAGCTTTTGGTCAATATTGCCAATAAAAGCACAATATCTTCAGTCCCATCAAATTATTTTCAATTAGTTATTAAAAAGAGATCATAGAATTTATTCAAATTCAAAGAGATCCTTAAATTCCAAACTGCGTTTCCTTTATTCTCATTTTCATCTTTACCTCTAAAAAAAAATATTCTATATTCCATTGAAATTAATAATCCATTAAAAATCTCTTCATGATCAATTTGTAGTATAATGAGAGAGAAGCAGATTTTTAGACATTAACTTCCCAAAGAATGAATATAACTTGCAATGCTAATTATATATATTCAATCAGAGGCAAAAAAAGAATTCATCGCCGCGCGCGCAGGTAAATCGATAAAATGTAGAGCAGTAAATATTTAATGTATTTTTATATACTGACAGATTATTAGCCTAGACCTGAGAGGATATTTTTTTTTCATCCTCCTGATTGAATATAAAAAAAGGAGATAAAAAGAGAATCTTAGTAAAAAATAAAAAAAAAGAAAAAAGAGAATACATAAAGTATATAGAAACTGAGGAGAATATGGAATCCTAAAGAAGAAATGTAAATAATGGGATAAATGTAGATGAATTTTGTTGCGGGGAAAATTTCCATCGAATATATATTGAATCGCAAACGAGATTCTCGATTTGGGATAAAGATCAGGGAAAATGGAAAGTACAAAAGAGCACAGAGAGCAAAGAGGAGTCATTCTCTCGCTGCTTTATTTTTTTTACGCATTTCGCGTATAATAAAATATAACCTCACGACAAATGTTTTCTGCCACGTGGGGATCAGTGTTTTATATACTTTTTTTATGTATGTTGTTCCTCCTATCTCATGCATTATTTAAAGTTCAAGGAACCAGTGTGTTATTTTCATTTTTAGCATATTTTCATATTTAAATGTCGTCGTCGTCGTCGTCGTTGTCGTCGTTGTTGTGAAAAGAGACTTGGGAGACTTTGATCGACGTTGAATGGACATCGTGGCTTTCTTTCGTACACCCTATAAATATATAGGTATCTCCGTTTATGGTGGCTTCGAGTGGCAACTGCCAACCGGAAGAGTCCTTCGTCAAGCATATATACCCAGGCCAGGAAGAAGAGTAAAAGCAGGAAGAGAGAAGGAGAGAAGAAAACGTCAGTAGGAATGAGATATAAAAACGATAGAAAAAAAAGGACGAGGCAAAAATAAAATAAGAGGAGAAAAAAAAATGCGAAACGGAAATAGAAATAAAAGAGGAGACTTGGGGCAAAAAAAAAAAAAAACAAAGATGGAGAAAACCGATATTTTAGTGTATTAAATGTACGGAGTGTTTTTTTTTCTCTTTTTTTCTTGTTTCATTATATCAAAATATTTTTATTTTTTTTCTTATACTTTTACGACGAAAACTAAATAAAAAACTATTCTTTAAAGAGATGGTTTAATTGAGAAAATATTTTTCGCTTCGAAGGGAAATTAGATTTGAAAATTTGTAATATTCTGTGGAAAAAAGGGGAGAAAATATTTCTATGAAGAAAATTATCATATATTTTATAGGTAACGATGGATTTTTAATTTTTAGTATAAAAATTTTAGCAGACGTTTTAATTGACTTTTCTGGATTTCATAAAATGTTTATAAAAATCTTCAAAACAATTCAATTATATTCGTAAAAAATAAAATTCTTCAAAACAATTTAATTATTTAAGAAATTTTAATAAAATCGTTGCTAAGAATTCAATTATTTTCAAAAGTTAAATTTTTCACATTAATTCAATTATTTAAAAAAAATTTAATAAAATTCTTTGTCAGATTTCAATTATTTTCAATTTTTTAATGAAATTTTTCTATAGAAATTAATTATTTTCAAAACATTTTAAGAAATTCTGAGAAATTCAATTACATTTAAAAAAAATTTGAATAAAATTCTTCACAAGAAATTAATTATTTTCATAAATAATAATATTTTTCTCCAGAATTCAATTATTTTCACAAATAAAATTCTGCACAGGAATTCAATTCTTTAAAAAAAATGTTTAATAAAATTCTTTGCAAGAATCCAATTATTTTCATAAAAAACAAAACTTATCGCAGAATTTCAATTATTTTTTATACAAATTTAAATAAAATGATGAAAAAATTGTATTTATTCTTAAATTTTGTTTTTAATTTGTCTAAAGAATTCAATTATTTAAAAAAAATTTAATAAAATTCTTCATAAAAATTCAATTTTAAGAAATATTCAATTATTTAATAAATTACTTAATTTTATTTCAGAGTCAGGGAATAAGTCAAAATTTTGTCTGAAAATCAAGGAAAAATTCTCCACAGAAATTTAATTATTTTCAAAAATTAAAAAAAAATTCTCGTCAACATTTTAATTATCTTTATAAATAGCAAAATTCTTCGCCGAAATTCAATTATATTCAGGATTTTTCATAAAATTTATTGTAAAATTCAATTATTTTCATAAATAAAAATATTCATCACATGAATTCAATTATTTTCTAAATTAATAAAATTATTAGCAGAAATTCAATTATTTGCAAAAAAAAAAACGAAAAAAATTATTAACATTTTAATTATTTTTATATATGAAGAGCAAAATTCTTCGCCGAAATTCAATTATATTCAGGATTTTTCATAAAATTTATTGTAAAATTCAATTATTTTCATAAATAAAAATATTCATCACATGAATTCAATTACTTTCTAAATTAATAAAATTCTTCACAGAAATTCAATTATTTAAAAAAAAAATCTAATAAAAATTATGTCGTCAGCATTTCAATTATTTTTATAAATGAAGAGCAAAATTCTTAAGATTAAATTATTTTCAGGGATTTTAATAAAAATCATTGCAAAATTTAATTATTTTCATAAATAACAATATTCATCCCAAAAATTCAAATTATTTTCAAAATTAATAAAATTATTCGCAGAAATTCAATTATTTGCAAAAAAAAAAACGAAAAAAATTATTAACATTTTAATTATTTTTATATATGAAGAGCAAAATTCTTCGACAAAATTCAATTATTTTCAAATTTTTTTCTTTATTGAATAATTTTCAAAAAGAATTCAATTCAATTCAATTCAATTATTAAAAATACAATTTGTATAAATTTTTTGACAAAAAACAATTGTTTAGAACTTATTTTTATAAAATTCTTCCCAATAATTCAATTATTTTTATAAATAATAACGCTTTTTATAGATGTTCAATTATTTTCATAGATAATAAAATTCTTTTTAGGAATTCAATTATTTTCATAAATAATAAAATTCATCGCAGAATTTCAATTATTTAAAAAAATTATTTAAACATTACTATCATAAGATTTTATTTTTGTAGCTATACCCTGACTGTTAAATTAGTGAGCGATCTAGGGAGTATAAAAGATAAATTCTCTTTAAACAAAATACTATAATAAAAAAGAATGAAAAGAATAAAAGCGAAAATAAAAAACATTCCACTATCTAAAGAAAAAGGTCAAAATTTTCCAAATCAGCCAATTTTCAGTCTTGAAAAGTTTCTCCCATTTAAAAAGAGAGAAGCACAGAACAAAAAAGCAGAAGCAATAATAAAAAAAGAAAAATGGCGCATGGAATGAGAAAAGAAGATGAAGCATTTGGCTCTGGAGATGTTAGTTTCACGATAGGGTGCAGTGTATGTACACACACGAGAAAAACAAGAACAAAAAAAAAGCAGGAGAGACAAAAAAAGAAACTCAGGGGAAGAAACTAAAGGCACGAAGAAGATGATGAATCGATAAAGTAGGTGTTTGGTGAAGTTCGTGTCCGGGTATTATAGAGATCGAAAAAAAGGGGGAGATTCGAAATGCAGAAGTCGGACCTCCGAGAAGAGAGAGAGAGAGAGAGAGAGAGAGAGAGAGAGAGAGAGAGAGAGAGAGAAACCAGGGCTGAATGTTCAATTTCGTGACAGATTTTGTCCCACTCGATGACAGTTATATACTCGTTTTTTTCCTTCTTTTTTTGGTTTTCTACAATCTTCACGTGTTCTTAAAAAAGTTGGTGTGTTGTATTTGTATACATACGTATGTACGCGAGGAAAAGCAGAGAAGCAATCCGCTCCGTTATTCACACCCGAGTTTTAATCGAATCGACACATGTCGAGCGAGAGAGAGAGAGATGGAGAGTTGCAAAAGTTTTCATTTTCTATTTTTGGAATTCGTTTTAAATGCCAGGCTAAAGTCAGCGGAAAGATTCTTGTTTAAATTAGCAGTCATCATACTTTTTTTTTCTCCCGCTCAAAATGAACGAAATATTCGTGTTTATTTTTGGTTCTACATCTATATAAATCAAGTGCTTATATAAATCCATTTCCGATTGGAAACAATATTATACAAAGTTTTGAGTAAAAAGTTTGAATTTGTTTCAAATTCAAAAAGAAAACTCTAGAATAAAAATATTTATTTTTTAACTAATATTTAAAAATAAAATTTTGAATTTTAATGAAAGAAATTTTAGAGACTTATAACGACGTGAATTAAAAATTATAATTAAATATATTCTCCACGAGTCACAGTGATTTATACCTCGTTCGGTCAGTCTCACTTGTGAGAGAGTTTTCATGCCATCTGGACGGAAGTTTCAGGCATTATAATGGAGGGAAATTCAAATTATAATTAAGTATGTTCTTGACAGAACAAGAAAAAAAAGTATTCTTCAAACAAATTATTTCAATAAAAACATTATTTTGCAAAAAAATTGATTTCCAGACAAAATTATGACTTTTCCCCTGACCCTGAAATAAAATAAATAATTTATTAAAAAATCGAATATTTCTTAAAATTGAATTTTTATGAAGAATTTTATCAAAATTTTTTTAAATAATTGAATTCTTTAGACAAATTAAAAACAAAATCTAAGAATAAATACAATTTTTCATCATTTTATTTAAATTTGTATAAAAAATAATTGAAATTCTGCGATAAGTTTTGTTTTTTATGAAAATAATTGGATTCTTGCAACGAATTTTATTAAACATTTTTTTTAAAGAATTGAATTCCTGTGCAAAATTTTATTTGTGAAAATAATTGAATTCCGGAAAAAAATTATTATTATATATGAAAATAATTAATTTTTTGTGAAGAATTTTATTCAAATTTTTTTTAAATAATTGAATTTCTCAGAATTTCTTAAATTTTTTTTGAAAATTATGAAATTCTATGGAGAAATAAAATTTTATTAAAAAATTGAAAATAATTGAAATCTGACAAAGAATTTTATTACATTTTTTTAAATACATAATTAAATTGCTGTGTAAAATTTCATTTTTGAAAAGAATTGAATTTTTGGCAAGCATTTTATTAAAATTTCCTAGATAATATTGAATTGCTTCGAATAATTTTATATTTTTTTAAAATAATTGAATTTTTTCGAAAATATTTATAAACATTTTTGACAATAATTGTATTCCTAGGAAGAATGTTATATTTTACGAAGATAATTGTATTATGATCAATTTTTTTATTACAATTTTTCAAATTTATAAAGCATTTTATCAAATTTTTTAAAAATAATTGAATTCTCAAGAAATTGTATAGGAAAATTTTATTAAAATTGCAATTTCATAGACTAAATCTTGTAAAGAATTTCTTCAAAACTTTTGAAAATAGAATTTTTAAAAGAATTTTATTTAAATTTTTCGAAATAATTGCATTTCTTAGAACTATTTTTTTTCAATTCGCTGAGTATATTTGAATTCTTTGAAGAAACTTCATTAAAAAATTAAAAATAATTGAATTGGTGCGAAGAAATTTATAAAAAAAAAAATTGGAAAGTAAGTAACTGAATTCCTGTTAAATTTTTATTAAAATTTTGTTTTTGAATAGATAATAGAATTATTTTGGAAAATTTTATCAAAATAGTAGATATTAAAAATAATTAAAATGAGGAAATTTTTTGAAAATAATTGAAATTACAATAATTGAAAAATTTTGTAAAATTCTTAAACGATCGTTTGAAAATTCAAATAAAATCTACCTAAAAAAAGTAGCTGGTCAAAAAATTCCATAAATTTCAAAGTGCGAAGGATCGTCGCTTACTACAATTTGTAAAAGAGTTGTTTTTTTTTAGTAATGAAGAATGAATAGGGTAATTTGATGGAGTGAAAAATGAATATGGTTTTAATTACCGTGAAAAGCGAGGGGGGAGGGGTTTGTGTTGTTATATATCGATTAAATGAAAATGTGCCCGTGAAACTCGAGATGGAATAAACTGTTACACGATACCGCATCGCTTCGTGTCGAGAAATAAGAATTTCGCTCTACCCTCTCGAAGACGACTAACGCCTGAAAAGCACGCTCGAAAAATGGAAATTTGAGATCCGTGCGCCCCTATATATGTATAATATACTGAATTCTTCTTTTTTAATAGAAAAATATATCTGCCGATGATTTACTAGAAAATTTAACATGACATTTAATATAACAATGAGTTTCTATTGTGGATTGTTTTCTTTTTTTTTATTTCAAACCGCGCACAGGTAGAAATAAGGTACATCAACTGCACTTTTTCACTGTCTCAACAATTTTATTTTTTTTTATTTTCTTTTCTCCTCACTTTATTCAGAAAATTAATTATTTTATTCCTAATTTTATTTTGAATATTTCGGTCAATGTTTTATTCATTATGAGCAAAGTATATTATTTAAACAAAAAAATAAATAAAGACTAAAAAAAAATTAAATACCATTGCTAAATTTTTACTTATGTTTATAATTATATTATTATTTATTTCCTGTCTGATTATAATGACTATAATCATAATTATTATTATCATTTTAATTAATATATTATTATAATTACTAGCAACAATTCGCGCTCTAAAGCGAGCGGCTAACTTCTTATTTTCTTTTTTAAATAAAATTACTATTTTAGCAATTTTAAAAATTTTTAATTGAAATTTTTGTTGAAACACTAAAAAAATTCAATTTTGGAGAAATTATGAATAATTGCAAAAATTCAATTATTTTCAAAAGTGATAAAATTCTTCTCATAAAATTGAATTATGTTCAATATTTAAAAAAAAAAATTCTCGTCAAAATCCCAATTATCTTTATAAATAACAAAATTCTTTCCTATAAATTTCAATTATTTTCAAAAATGTCAATAAAATTCTTGTCCTAATTTCTATTTTCAAAAAATTTTTTTTCATTTCAATGATTTTTAATATCTATATTTTCATAAAATTTTTCGAAAAGAATTCAATTATTTAAAAAAATTTTTAGTAAAATTGTACGCAAAGTCGCAAACATTTAATTATTTTCATAAATAATAAAAATTTTACAGGAATTCAATATTATTTATAAATTTTTTTAAATAATTCAATTATTTTTATAAATAATAACATTTTTTTAAGGAGTTCAATTATTTCCATAAAAAATAATTTTAAATAGAAAATAAAAATAACAATTAAATTGAAATGATGAAAATAATTTTGAAAAAGTTAGTTAACTTAAAATATTCTGATAATAAAAAATAATTATTTTTTTCACTCGGTCATCTTTAATAATTATTATAAAACATGAAGAAATCGGTCACTCCGAGTCTTCGACTCGGAGCAATCGATATCTTCATGTTTTATAAAAATAAAGGTTTGAATTTGAAATTTTTGAATATCTTAATTCCTGTGGAAAAATAAAAATTAAATATTTATTGAAAAAATAAGTTGTGTTTTCGAATAATTTTACAATTAAAGAAATTCGTACATAAATGTAACAGAACATTTTTTTGATTAAAATTTTTCTTTTTTTTTCTCTAAAAAATTAACAAGTTTCGATTTCATTTTCGATTGAAATTTGTGATAAATTTGTAATTGACAAATAGAATTTATAAACATTTTTTTCTTTTATTTTGAAGAAATAACGAAACTTGTTATAAAAAAAACATTTAATCTACAACATTTATTTGTTAATAATTTTTCAAAAATGTTTTAAATATTTAAATTTCAAATATTATTTTATTAAAAATTATGAAAAAAATACCTGCATATTTCCGATTTTTCAAATAATATTTTTTAAAGAAAAAACGAAAAACTGCCAGATAATTAAAACGACAAATCTTTAAACTTTTCTTATTAATCTTCAGAAATCTTTAAATTAGTCAAAAAAATTTCTAATTTTGAAATTAATCAGATTTTGATTATTTTTCTAAAATATGATAAATGAAATTCAATTTCACAAACAATTTTAAAGAAATAAATTAATATTATTGTGTTTGAATCTACTTGCAGATTGAAGTTAGTTTTTGTATGTTTCTCAACTTTTTAATTAAATTTTATTCTTCAATGTTTTGAATTTTTAAAATTAATGCACTGAAAATGATTAAATTCGTGCAAAATTTTTATCCAAAACTTTGAAAATAATTAAAGTCATTTGACGAATTTTATCAGAATTTTTTTTTAAATATTTTAAATCTTTCGATGAAATTTAATTTTAAATTTTATTGAAAATAATATTGAATTCTCGCAAAAAAAATATTATTATTTATAAAAAGAATCGAATTCTTCGAAAGAATGTTATTGAAATTATTAAAAATAATTTAAATTCTTAACAATAATTTTATTAAAAATTTTTTTAAATAATTGAATCTTTTCGTGAAATTTTATTAAAATTGTAATGAAAATAATTGAATTCCTGCGATAAATTTTACTGTTTATAAAAACAATTGATTTCTTCCAAAGAAGTTACTTATACCCAGTCTAGTGCGGAATGCCGTCTAGTGCATCTCATTTACGAGAGAACTTTCGTGCCATCTGGACGGCAACGCACAGAGTTATAATGGCGCGAAATTCAAATTTATTGAATCAAATAAAAAGAATAATTGACAAAATATTGTTTTTTTTTTTCATTCTGTTTCTAATTAGGAAAATTTTAATTATTTATTAAAACTTTGTATATTGTTTACATAAATAAATAATGAAAATATCAAATTAAGTCACGAAATTATACTATTGTTTAGGTTTATAATATTACTTTCTTCATTTCTTTTCTCTTCCCTTGTGTATAATTATTCACCGAAGCTGTTTATCTAGTAATTAAAGACCTCCTTAAGATTACTTTTTTTTTTCTTACCAGAAACATTATTTTTTTTACACTGCAGATTTCGGAATAGAAATTAGGTAATCAATTACGAGTGACTTCTACGTTGTTGTTCCTCGCTTATTCTTTGAATTCGAAACTGATGGAAGAAAAGGATAAGAGGAAGGATTCGTGCTGAACCTTGCACAGGCGAGGATTCATTTAGATTGCTCAGCGGGGTACGACACGACGATCCGAACGGGTTAGGAGTGTCCCAAGAACTTCGGGAGTATAGAAAAGGTTCTTTTATAAAGAAAGGAGAGAGACAGAGAGAGAAAAGGGGCAGACAAAAAATAAAAAACTTTGGAAAAAAATCAAAGACGAAAGAAAGAGAGAGAGAGAGAAAGAGAGAGAGAAAGAGTTAAGGAGAAAATAGGGGTGGGAGGTCAAAATAAACAAAAAATGAAAAAAATAAGAAAAAAACAGGGAAAGAGAGGAAGAAGGAAAAGACTTGGTCCGTAAGTCCCAACACGGACCCGTGTTCACTGTACGCCACACGCTGAGTGACTTATGACGAACGATACTTTCAGCGTTGCTCATACTGACAAGCACTATTTCACTTATTCATATGCCAAAAACATTTTTTAACTCTTTCATTCCATTTTAAAAAGTAGAAGAAATTTATGAGACAGCAGAAGCGTTTGGATATGTGCTTATAGGAGAGCGATTTTTATTCCTCTTCTTCTTCTTCTGCTTCGTCTTCTTCTTTACTTTTTGAATATAAATATTTCTTCGCAATATTACACTCATGTCGAGCGTCTATAATTTTCATATAAAAGTCGTGAGAATATATTTTTTTCAAGAATTTGAATTTTTTTATTTTTCATATTTCAGCAAACGAATTAATGATGTCGATGCAAAATTGGATTTTTAAATTTTAAAACGAAATCAGTGAATATTTATTTATATGAATATTTTTTTCGACAATATTTTTATAATAAATAAATATTTGTTTAATTATTAATTATTTATTCATTTATAAATCAAGGAAATTTTCTTTCTAACGGATTTCAATTCAGTGTACGACTTATTTCTATATTATTTAGTTATGGAAATGCCTCTTAGTTTTTTTTAAGAAAAGAAAAATAATCTTCATAAAATAGATGAATATTGAAATTTTATAAAATTTCAATTTTCAATGAATTTCATTGGAAATTTTAAAGATTACTTAAATTTTGAAAAATTTTAATAATTCAAATTCTTCTGAAATTTGTTAAATTTTTTAATGCATATATTTAATTAATTATTAAAAATAGTCGATTTATAGACGAATTTTACTCAAAAACACTTTTAAAAAAGTGAATTTTGAAAAAATATAAACGATTTGAGAAATTCAATTATTATTTTTAAAAGTAATCAAATTCTTTTTGAAAATTCAATTATTTTAAAAAATTTTTATAAAATCTTGTCAAAATTCAATTTTCTAGAAAGTTTTAATAAAATTTTTGGCAAAATTTCAATTATTTTAAAAAATTCTATAAAAAAATTCTTGGCAAAATTGAATTTTTTAAACAGTTTTAATAAAATTTTTGGCAAAATTTCAATTAATTTCAAAAATTTTTCTCAATTTTATATGAATTCTATTATTAAAAATTTCTTCGCAATAATTTCAGTATTTTCAATAAATAATGAAATTTTTTACAGGTATTGAATTATTTTCATAAATAATAAAATTCTTCTTAAGGATTCAATTATTTTCACAAAAAATAATAAAACTCATCGCAAAATTTCAATTATTTTTAATACAATTTTAATCGAATTCCTCGAAAAATGTAATTGTTCTTTTAAGAATTTTAGTAAAAATCGCCAAAAGAAATCAATTATTTAAAAATTTTTTGATAAAATTCTTTATGAGAATTCAATTTTAAAAAATATTTGATTATTCAATAAATTATTTATCTTTGCATTTAAATTTTAATTAATTGAATTCTCAAAGAATTTTCTAATAAAAATTTATTTAAAAATGAATTTTAGTTTAAATTTTAGATTTGAATATTTATTATTCAAATTTGTGAAATATTCAAATAATAATTGAACATTGAAAGCAGTACAATGTAAATTTTAAGAAATAATTAAATTTTCAAAAGGTTTCAAATTAAATTCTTTGAAAATCTTATAATTTTTCATATTTATAACCAACAATTCTGTAGAATTAATTATTTTGAAAAAGTTTAATTGAATTTTTTTCTTAAATTATTTTGAAGTGTTTATTTTTTAATATGTATTTAATTCAAGAATTTCTGAATAATTGAAATTTCACGTAAAATTGAATTGTAAACAAATTGATTTAAAAATTGTCAAAGAAGAACTTTTTCAAAAATTATTAAAGATGATTGATTTAAAGAAGTATTTTATTTAAAAATTCAAGAAAATAATAATTGAATTAAAATGATGAAGGTAATTTTTAAAAAAAGTACAATAAAAATATTACTCGGTTATCTTTAATTTATTATAAAAAATGAAGAAATCGATTACTCCGAGTCGAAGACTCGGAGTAATCAATTTCTTCATGTTTTATAATAAATATTCTTGTAAGTTGTTAAATTTCAAAAATGTTTGAATTTTGAAATTTTTGAAAATCTTGATTCCTGTGGAAAAATAATAATGAATAATTTTATAATCTTTTTTTTAATAAATAGAAATTTTGTAAATATTTTTTCCAAAATAAATTTAAAATTTGTTAAACAATTAAGTTTTTCATATTAAAAAAAGGATAATATTTTGCAGGATTTAAATTCGTTAATCAAAAGAAATAGGGAATAAAAGTAAAAATACAATCAGGAATAGAATCGAGAATTTTTTGGAATAAAATCGTGAGTAAAATTCCGGAATATAATAAACAGGAATATACGTAATAATTATAGGAAGAAAAGCAGGAATTAAATTTGAAGAGAAATCAGAAATAAAATCCGGAATACGATCAGGATTGCAATTAGGAATAATTTCCAAAATACAATCAGGGATAAAATTATAAAAATATATCATAAAATATGTAAGAAAAAAGAAATCCATAAATTAGAAAACAGAATTCTTAAGTTAAGATGAACAAACTTATCCAAGCGTTCTCTCTCTCTCTCTCTCTCTCTCTTTCTCTCCTTTTTATAGAAGCATATTGCGAAAGAACATTTCCACGCGAAGAAAAGTTCGATAAAATGAATTCGTGATTTTAAAAGAAGAATGTTTGAAACTCAATTTTTAATTTTGAACAGACATGGGTAAAAATTCAGTCTGTACGCGCGGAATCAGTGGAATGGGAAATCACCAGAAGTTCTTAAAAGAGGGAAGAAGAGTGAGAGAGTGAGAGAGAGAGAATCAAATAGTGAATCTACCATTCTTCACGCGCCGAAAATTCTCCGTCGAGAATATCTTATTTCAAGAGAAAAGAGAAAGAGAGAGAGAGAGAGGAGTCGTGAAGAGGGTTTTTTTAAGGGGAAGGGAGAGGAAGGTGCGTTGTAGAAGAAAGTGAGAAAAGGAGCGGTTGATTTGTGTCCGAAACCACGTCTACAGCGGGATTCACAGTGGATGGTGCGCGGGTGGAATATCAAGCGATTTGACACTGCTATTATATACCGATTCTGTCCGATATCTCGCTTTTCTTTTTTTTATTTCTCTTTTTTTTTGTCTTCTCTTCCCTTTTTTTTACCCCAAGTCTCGACAACGTTTGCCGTGATAAACGTTAATCCCAATGCTATACAGTTTTCCCGCTATTTTTGCCAGACTAGCAAAACTCTTTTTTTTTCATTTATACTTTGCGATGAAAATGAAAAATTTTGTTTTGTTATTGATTCATCTGATTTTTCTTTTCCGAGATTCTCTTGTTGTTTCTATTATGAAGTTGTTGTCTGCCGAAGACTTCTCATCGTTATAATACTGCATTTTTCATATCATATCATTTTATTATCTTATTTTTTTCAGTAAATTATATAAATTTTAATCAATTATTTATTATTTATTATTATTACTAACAACATTTTATTCTTATTTTATTTTTTCAGTAAATTATATAAATTTTAATCAATTATTTATTATTTATTATTACTAGCAACATTTTCTTCTTATCTTATTTTTCCAGTAAATTATATAAATTTTAATCATTTATTTATTATTATTATTATTATTATTATTACTAGCAAAAATTAGCGCGCGGCAAACTTCTTAATTCTTTTTTTTAAATAAAATTAGCAATTTTAAAAATAAGAGAATTTAAAAAATTTTAATTCGAATTCTTTTTTGAATTTGGGTTGCTAGAAAAATTCAATTTTGTATTTCCCTGATTTCCAGACAAAATTTTGTCTTTTTCCCTAAATCTAAACAATATTCTGATTTACTCTAAAAATTATTAGATACTCAAAAAAAAATGTTCTATTACATTTATTTAAGAATTTCCCTAATTGTAAAATTATTTCGAAAATAACAATAACTTTGTTTTTGAATAAATCTTTAATAATTATTATTTTTCCACAGGAATTAAGATTTTCAAAAATTTCAAATTTATAAACAGTTTAAAATTCAATTAATTTTAAGAATATTATTACAAAACATGAAGATATCGAGTACTCCGAGTCTTCGACTCGGAGTCATCGATTTCTTCATATTTTGTAATAATTAAACATACAATCATTATTTTATATTATAAAAGAATATTATTACTGTAACTTCTTCAAAATGATTTTTATCAATTCAATTAAATTATTATTCTTTAGAATTTTCAAATTGAAATTTTTCTTTAAATAAATTATTTTTAATAATTTTCAAATCCATTTGTTTACAATTCAATTTTATACGAAATTACGTTTATTCGAAAATTCTTTAATTAATTATATATTAGAAAATAAAAGCATGAAATAATTTTAAAAAAAAATTCAGTTAAACTTTTTGAAAAAAAATTAATTCTGCAGAATTGTTATAGTTAGAAGTAGGAAAAATTCAGATCTTCAAAGATTTTAATTTAAAACCTTTTCAAAATTAAATTGTTTCTAAAAATTTACGCTCTAATGCTTTAAATGTTCAATTAATTTATTATCTAAAATTTTAACTGAAATACATTTTTTAAAAAATATTTATTAGAAAATTTTGCGAGAATTCAATTATTTATTTCTTTATTTCACAAACAAATAAATACAAAAATAAATAATTTATTGAATAATTGAATGTTTCTCAAAATTGAATTCTTATTAAAAATTGTATCAATAAATTTTTAAATCATTAAATTCTTTCAACGAATTTTAATAACATTTTTAAGAATAATTACATTTTTTCGAGGTATTCGATTAAAATTGAATTAAAAATAATTGAAATTCTGCAATGAGTTTTATTATTTATGAAAATAATTGAATTCCTTAAAAAAATTTATTATTTATGAAAATAATTAAATGTTTTCGTAGAATTTTATCAAAGTTTGTTTAATTCTTTTGGAAAATTTCATTAAAATAGCAGATATTGAAAATCATTAAATTGAGGATAATTTTTGAAAATAATTGAAATTGTGCCAAGAAATTTATTAAATTTTTTAAAAATAATTGAATTTCGGAGAAGAATTTTATTATTTATAAAGATAATCGAAATTTTGACGAGAACTTTTTTTAAATTTTTGAACATAATTGAATTTTTGCAATCATTTGAAGTTTTATCAAATTTCAAAGTAATACCTTTTGAAGTATGAATGAAGTTATTTAATTGGAAATTATTTTCAGAAATAGAAAAAATTAAAGGTTTCTTGATAATTTTACAGTTTATGAGGCTCGTTATGAGGCAAACAAAAAAAAACACAAAAATTCAGAATTTTCTTTTGAATTCTAAAAATTTAACTTTTTCAAGTACTTTTAATAAAAATCCCTGACTTTTCCCTGAATTCCCTGACCTGTGGCAACCTTGTTGAAATACTAAAAAAATTCAATTTTGGAGAAATTACAAATAATTGCAGAAATTCAATTATTTTCAAAAGTAATAAAATTCTTGTCATAAAAATCAATTATGTTCAAAATGTCAATAAAATTCTTGTCCTAATTTCAATGATCTTCCAAAATTTTTCTCATTTAAATGATTTTCAATATCTACTATTTTAATATAATTTTCCAAAAAGAATTCAATTATTTAAACAAAAATTAATAAAATTGTACACAAACATTTAATTATTTTCATAAATAATAAAACTCACAGTAATTCAATCATTTTCAATTTTTTTTTGAAATTTCTTCACAATCGACACTGATACTTATATCCTGTCAACTCCATGTCACTTGTGAGAGAATTTTCATGCCATCTAGACGGCAATTAACAGAGTTATAATGGCGCGAAATTCAAATTTAATGAATCAAGAAAAAGAAATAAGTGAAAATAATTTTTCCTTTTTTTAATTTTTACTCAAAACTTGACAATTTTTTTTATTTTTTCATTTTGGAATCGTAAGTAACTTTGTATTTTTTTTCATGTTCACTTAAGGTTGGAATTTTTTATTAACTTTTAGTCTTATTTTTTCAAATTGATCAATACCGACATTTTATTTTATTTACAGCTCTTATTCGTAAAGAAAAAGAGAATTAAAGAAAAAATAATAATCGTCATGAAAAAAATAAGAAGAAAAAATTAATCGCACCTTTTCGAATATATTTACTCGCAACAGTTAGAGAAAATATTTATCTTTCATTATAAAAACAACAAACGCGTTTTAAGAAAATCATGTTGTATTTTTCTTTTCTATTATAAGATACAATCTTTAATCGTTGAAAACGAGGTTTGGCGCGTACATATATAAAAAATAAGAGATGGAAAAAAAGATTTTGCCTTTTATTAAAAAAATAAGAGAGCCAACTCGTTAGAATTGAAATATGATCTATTGTTGTTTAACCAAATATGTATCTTGCGACTCCGATTATGGATGTCGGCAGCTTTATAGGATACTATTGTACAATTTGAGATCCTCTGCGAGACAGAATGACTTGCGGGCACTTTTGGTGCGAAGGCGCGCCCTACAACACACTGTTTATATATGTGTTTGTATTTTATAAAACGTTAAATTGAATATTGAATCTTGATTCTTGCATCTTGTGTGTATGAGTGTGAACCGAGAGAAACGATGTTCATGTTGAAATTTTATTTATTTTTTTCAATTATAATTTCATTTATTTTTTCAATTTACAATTTCTTTTGTTTTTTCAATTATAATTTCATTTATTTATTTTTTTATTTTCACTTATTGTTTTATTTATTTTATCAGTATTATTATTATTGAGATAAATTTTTGTAGAAAGCCATATAATTTAAATAATAAAGATCTTAAACTTTGTTGTTTGGCCTAAGGGACAAACAAAAAAGTTTAAGATCTTTATTATTTATTATTACCATTGTTAAGAAAAAGTAAAAAAAAGTAAAAAAGTAAAAAAAAAAAAGTAAAAGTAAAAGTACAAAATTATTATTACTAACAGAATAGTAATTATTAACAAAAAATTAAAAAAACATTTTGAATAAGGAGCAAATAATAATTATTAGTATTAAATACACAATAGTACAGCAATAACAATTATTACCAGTTTTTCTCGATTTTAATTAAAAGCTAATTTCCATTATTAACAGTTTCTAATAATTATAGATGCTCGAAATTAGCGTAATTGTTTCTTTATTAATTGTGACCATTCACGTGTAAAAATTGCTCAATAGAAATTATAATAATAATTATGATAATAATAATAATTTTAATAACGATAATGATAATAATAATACCTTCGTAAATTGTGATAATTGCGTTAATTTCGCAAGAGAAGAAAAATGAAGTATCTCGATTAAGCATTTGGAATCAGTGAGAGAAACTCCTAATCTTAGGAGTGACATTCATGTTCAATGGACCGTGATAAAGGAATTGTAGCTGCTGATGATGTCTATTGTCATCAAATAGTGGTGGAATATGGGTAAAGTAATTTGTTGGCAATCGAGGTGGAAAGTGAAAAAAGCAGACAAAAGTTTTCCTCCGAATGTTTCAAATTTAATCTCAACACTATCGATTTATCGCGCCTCATCCTCTTTTCTCGTATTTCATATTTTTTATTATTTAATTTTTGCTGCGACATTTTCAATATTCAATTGTAGTCTAAATTTTATGAATTTTGTATTTTTTAGTTTATTTTATCATTTTATTAATTTTTCTTGAATAAGAAGAAGAAGAAATGAAAAACAATTTAAAAAAGTAAAATAGAAAAATAAGTAAAAATATTAATAGAAAAAAATAAGTAAAAACGTTAAAATGAAAAAATGAGTAAAAATATTGAAATAAAAAATTAAGTAGAAATATTAAAATAAATAAATAATTAAAAATGTAAAAATAGAAAAATAGAAAAATAGAAAAATAGAAAAATAGGAAAATAGAAAAAAAGCAAAAATATAAAAATAAGAAAATTAATAAAAATACTGAAAAAAAATAAATCAAAATATAAAATTAAAAAGAAGTAAGTGAATCTTGAAAATGATTAAATTTAACAAAATCTCACATTAAATCTGGTACTAAGTCTATTTCCTGTTACATAAACTTCCAGATGAACTGCTTCAGCAAAATGATCACGTATGACAAAAAGGAAGTTCTATCAAACTTTGACGACACGTATAAGGGTGAAGAAAGTACTGCTTCATAGAAAAAAAAACTGAATTTCTTTTTCTTGCAGTTCATTTTCAGATATAGTATAGGTAGCAAAATAAAAAAAAAACTTACAACTTTATATTTTGTTCCAAATGATCTTATCAACTGTTGAGTTCAGGTTTACAATTTTTTTTATAACTATATAGGATCATATAATTATTTCTTTAAACTTTTCAACTAAAAAAACTTTTCAACTTTAAAGTTTCTTTGAAAATTTTTTGCTAACAACTTTTTTCATTTTGTTCTCTTCTGAATACAAATTTTTGTCTCTTTTAAACTAAAATTTATATTTGGAAAATAATTTTAAGTAAATATTTTCAAATATTCTTTCAAAAGGTATAACATTTTTAAAAGTAATTGATTTCTTTCTAGGAAATTTATTTTTGGAAATATCTAATTGAATTCTTGCAAAGAATTTTATCAAAATCTTTGGAAATAATTGAATTTAATGATAAAATTTTATTAAAATTTTATTGAAAATAATTTAATTGTTTCGAAGATTTTAATTAAAATTCATTCGAAGAATTTAGTTCATTAAAAATAATTGAAATCTTATAAAGAATTTTATCAAAAACTTTTGAAAAAAATAGAATTCTTTCAAGGGATTTTATTACAATTTTGAAAAACAATTGAGTTTGAATTTCTCCGAAACATTTTAAAAATTATGAAAAAATTCAGTTTTTGTGACAAATTATATTAAAATTCTTAAAAATAATTAAATAGTTATGAAGAGTTTTTTTAAAATTTTTTTGAAAATAATTAAATTCTTTCGAGAAATTTTATTAAAACTGTATTAAAAGTAATTGAATTTCTGCAAAGGTATTTATTATTTATGGAAATTATTTAAATTCTTGTAAAGCATTTTATTAAATTTTTTTAAAATAATCGAATTATTTCAAAGAATTTTATTATTTCTGAAAATAATTAAATTCTTGCAAAAAATTTTATCAAAATTTTTGAAAATAATTAAATTGTCTCAAGGAATTTTATTAAAATTTTTAAAAATAATTAAATTGTTTCAAGGAATTTTATTAAAATGTTTGTTAATTATTTAATTGTTTCGAAGAAAATTAAAATTCTTTCTAGGAATTTAGTTAATTAAAAACAATTGGATTCTTGTAAAGAATTTTATTAAAATTTTGAATAATAATTGAATTTTTTAGAACAATTGCATTAAAATGGTATTAAAAATAATTTAATGTCTGCTACGAAATTTATTATACTTACAAATTTTTAAAAATAATTACATTTTTGACAGAATTTTTCATTTTATGAAGACAATTGAATTCTTGCAAAAAATGTTATTGAAATGTTTTAAATTCTTTCAATTTCTGCAAAGACTTCTGTTTTTTATCAAGACAATTGAATTCTTGCCGAGAACTGTATTTTAAAATTTTTTAAATAAATAAATTTCTGACAAAAATTTTATTGTCTATGAGGAGAATTGAATTCTTTCGATGAATTTTATTAAAATTTGATATAATAATTGAATTTTTATTAATATTATTAATATTTAGAAAGTAAAAAATAATAATAATTAATTAGTTGGTAGAGAGATTTAACGTCATGTGGTTTTAATTAATAACTAATTAGTTAATAAGTGAATTTTTAAAAAATTTTAAATGTATGAAATCATTCTAAAAATTAATGTTAATATTTGAAAATAATTTAAAATATTTTCCCTGTCTTATTTTATAATAATAAAAAAATGTAATTGTAAATAAAAATTCGACAAAATTTTTGTCAAAAAAGAAAAAAAATTCCCCAAATAATTGTCATAAAAAAGATTGACAAAATATTGATTGTCCAAAAATAATCGCCAAAATAATTGTCCAGAAAGAATTGACAAAATAATTCCCACAATAATTTTTGGAAAGAAAATTGAAAAAATAATTGACAGAAAGAAAATTGACAAAATAATTGACAGAAAGAAAATTGACAAAATAATTGACAGAAAGAAAATTTACAAAATAATTGACAGAAAAGAAAATTTACAAAATAATTATTATCAAAAAAAAAAAAAAAAATTCTCAAAGTCAAAACCAAAAAAATCGAATTACAAATAAATAGTGAAACCTCAAAAAAATGATTTCCGCACGTTAAACAAATTGCGAAATATATATATATATATATAAGGAAAGTGGTATTGGGTGTGTGCGCAAGAGTTGATTAAGAATTAATCCGGTCATTACTGTATATGTCTATAGGGAGTGGGGCACGGTGTGAGGAAAAACGTATTATAACACTGTAAAACTCGTTCGAGGGGATTGTGTTACCGGGGGAGTACCCTTCCGGGCACTTGTGGTTCTTCGTTCACACCTCGGACTGAACCCTCTGCAATTCTGCATCGATGTGTGCAGAAAAAACTCACTCTCTCTCCAAGATATATTGTGAAAGAGATCGAGAGGGACAAAAAGAGGGCCGAGGCCGTGGGAGGGGGGAGGATTGAAAGAGATTGAGAAAGACAAGAAGAGAGAGCGAGAGAGAGAAAGAAGAAGAAAAAGAAAAAGAAATCAAGAAAGAAGAGAGAAAATAAAAACTGGAAAAAATTATAGAGAAAGGAGAGTGAGAAAAAATAAGAAGGAGAGAAAGGGATAATAGGTGGAGATATAAGAGAGAGAGAGAGAGAGAGAGAGAAACAGGGAGAAAGAAAAAGAAGGAAAACGAGAGAAAGAGAGAAACAAGGGAAAAGAGAAAGAAATAGAAGGAAAACGAGGGAAAGAAAAATAAAAACAAGGAGAAAGAGAAAGAAAAGAAGGAAAACGAGAAGAAGAAAAATAGAAACAAGGAGAAAGAAAAGAAGGAAAATGAGAGAAAGAGAGAGAGAAAGAAAGAAACAAGGGGAAAGAGAAAGAAAACGTGAGAAAGAAAGAGAGAAAGAAAAAGAGAGAGAGGAAGAAAGAAAAAGAAAGAGAGGGAGAAAAATGAAAAAAAAGAAAGAGAAAAATAAAGAAAAGAACAGAGAGAGAGAGAGAGAGAGAGGCGTGTGCCCGGAACAGACGTTTTATAAACGGGAGTTTATATTGCGCTGAATGGCGACGCATTTTGCCATCGGGGCCATGTTTACCACGCAGCTTATACTAAAAGTGACGAGCTTTTGCTCTTTAGTAACGAGAGTGCGTGGCAGAAAATTTCTTTTCTTTATTCACGCAGTCGCAACAATTGACGTAAATGGCCCCGGGGTCTAAAGTGTCATTCGCGTGGGTCGAGAAAGTCGATCAAGTTTGAGCCTCGAGGAATGAGTTTCTTATCTCCTGCGAAACGCTATATCTATTATTTTCTCTCTTTCTCTCTCTCTTTTTCTGTCTCTTAATCTCTGTATCTCCTTACAGTTTCCGGTTACATGATGCGGAGCTTGTGAAATTAAATCAGCTTGACATCGGACTTATGAAACCGATACTGATTAACATTTTTGCAAAACCATATTTCTTATAGCCACTTTAAATCTACATGGCAAATGCAAGTATTCTCCTTTTTAATCCCTTTAATCCTGTAGTTTGTCCTTTTTTCGAATTTCTAAATTTTAATGCGGAAATATATTTCAAAAAAGGAAAAAGAAACGAATTTTTTTCACACTCTACTAGTAGGAAACAATTTTCTTTCTTCTTTAAATTTGAATTTCGCGCCATTATAACTCTGGTAATTGCCGTCCAGATGGCATGAAAATCCTCTCACAAGTGACACGGAGTTGAAAAGGATATAAGTATCAGTGCCTATTGATTGACAATTCGGTTCAGCTTTAGTCACACAATTTATTATTATTAACAATAAAATATATTTTTAATAATAATAATAAGTAATAATGAAAATATTCATAAACATTTAAATAATATAAATAAACCAGTTTTTAAAGATAAATTATAATTTTGGTTCTTTACATTCTTATGATTACAATAATAAATGTAATAATTATTAATTACTGTCGTAAATGTTACTGTTCGATTTATTATTTTGTAAATTAAAATTTTATTTTTCAAATATATTAATTGTTGAATAATTTCAGATTCAAAAATTAAAAAATTCACCTATTAACTACATAATTAAGTATTCTTGTTTATTATTTTCAAAAATACTAATAAAATTTTTCGCAAGAATTAAATTATTTAAAAAAATTTTTAATCATAAGAATTAAGTTATTTTCAAAAATTTTAATAAAACATTCTTTAGAAGAATTCAATTATTTTTATAAACAGTAAAATTCATCATCATTCATCATTCTTGTTAAGAATTAAATTATTTTCAATAATTTTAATAACATTCTTTGGAAGAATTCAATATTATTTTCAATACAATTTTAATTAAATTTTCCCGAAAGAATTCAATTGAAAAAGAAAAACCGCTGCCAAGTTGTATATTTTTTTTTTTATAATTTTGGTGCTCATTTCATGAACACTTTACTTCCTCATGGAGATAAAAATAATAGAAATATATGAATAACTTTTTATAAATATGGTAAAAGTGATTGAATTTTGGGTCAATCAATTTATTTTTAAATACCCTACAAGATAATTACAATAATTTAATAGTTAAACAAAAATTTTTAAACAAAAAAGTTGAGAAAATGTCATTTTCCACAATTTTTGGTTTTTAAAATACCAATAATTTCGAAATTTATTATCGAATTAGGTTCAAAAATAGGTCAATCGAAGCGTTTTTTGAAGCTCTACAAGTCGGTAACGATAATTTTAAGATTACTTCTTCATTTTTTAACAAAATTTTTAAAAAAGTCTTATTTTCCAAAATTTTGAATTTTTAAAAGTTTAATATCTCCGGTTAATATGGACGAAAAATGTTCAATTAGGGCTCAAAAGATGCGCCTAAAAAAACTCTACAAAATTATGGAAAAACATTTATAGGTGTCCTAACATTTTTTTAAAGTTATGGGCAAAAACGTTTTTTTGCAAAATTAAAAATCAAAAAAAAATTTAGTTAAACTTTATTAATCTATCTCAAAGTACTCTCATTTTATGTCCGCAGGTGAGATCTACAATTTTAAAAAAAATTCAACCCAAAAGCTCTTCATGATTTCGAGATATTTATGAAAATGTGATGTTTACACACACACACACACACACACACACACATATACGGAATGACATTTTTTAAAAATGTCATTTTTGAACTCCTGAGGTCAAATAACATAAAGATATGTCAAAAAATCGAACTCGAAAAATTTCGGTATTACAATACTTCCTCTATGAGGAAGTAATTAATTAAAAAAGTTGAGAAACAAACAAAAACTAACTTCATACTATGCAATCAGATTCAAACACAACAATATTAATTTATTTCTTTAAAATTGTTTGTGAAATTTAATTTAATTTATATTTTAGAAAAAATTATAACCAAAATCTGAAGAAATTTTTTTTTACTCAAAGTGATCGCTTTCTTCATATGCTTTATAATAATTATTTAACATGAACCAGTGATAAAATTATTATTTCATATTATTTATAAAAATAATTAAATTCTTGCGAAGAAATTTATGAAAAAATTTGTTAATAATTGAATAACTGTAAAATTTTTACTACGAATTAAAAATAATGGAATTATTGCAAAAAAAATTTATAAAAAAATTTGTAAATAATAAATTGAATTCATGACAAATGTTTATAATTTATAAAAATAATTGAATTATTGAAAAGAAATTTATAAAAATATGTAAAAAGAATTGAATTCCGCAGTGAATTTTATATTATATTTATGAAAATAATTGAATTATTGCAAAAAAATTTATAAAAAAATTTGTAAATAATTGAATTCATAAAAAATTTTTATAATTTATGAAAATAATTGAATTATTGCAAAGAAATTTATAAAAAAATTTGCAAATAATTGAATATCTCTGAATATTTTACTACATATGAAAATAATGGGATTATTGCAAAAAAATTTATAAAAAAAATAATAGTAATGATAATCATAACATAAATAATTGAAAATTTTCGTATTAATGAATCTAAGAATTTAATGATAAGGCTTGAAAAATTAATTAAAATTTTCCTCTGTCTACAACTTTTTTTCCCTCCAACGTTACCCAACCAAAATTATTGCAAAGCAACGTTTTGATACGTTTTTTGACTCAATTTGCTATCCTTAGGAAAACTGAGACAATAATAAAGTTTTCATCAAATAAAGATAAAAAATAAAAAAAGGAAAATTTGTCAAACATTTTTTTTTAAAGGAAACACTCTCTCGGATATTTGTATATAAAAGTTTTAGAAGGACAAAATTATTGTCTCGTTGCTATATGGCTAAAATTTAATATACAGGAAATAATTCTATAGAGCTTTTCTTTTTAATCTACTTAATGTAATTTTCGTTTGATTTACTTCTTTTCCCTTCGACTTGTTTTCCTTTATTTTTGGGGGAAGAAAGTAATTGACAGAAATAAAGTTTACCTGACAAATAAATAATGGGGTTTCTGTGTAAATTATTAAAAAGTACATAAGCTATCGATCTGCGTGATGTTTATTTTTAGAATATTTCCCGCGCATCTTGGGCTTTCCACTCTGTTAATTTCCTTAACGATCTAACCTGAGAAATATTATATACTATTTATATATGTATATAAAGTATTTTTATTAATAAGAAAAAAAATAACTGTTCTACAAATAGAGGCGATTATAAATACAATAATAATGTATTTTTGTCCATTATTATCAACACACATCAAATATAAAGAGAGTGGAAATTGTATTATTAATATTTTTATTTTTTATTACATTCAGAGTAATAGTTTTTTTTTCTCCAATTTACTATTCAATTAAAGTGAAAAGGATTTCATTAATTATAGTTGTGTTTTTATTGAATTAGACTAAATATTAATTAAGCAAATTAAAATAAAAAATTAAGTGGATTAAATTAAGTAGAAAATTAATCAAATTGAGATGATTTAAAAATTAGTTAAATTAATTTATTTATTCAAAACTGTACGAGCATTGCCTATTCGTAAAAAATAGAAAGTAAATAAGTAAATAAATAAATAAATAAGTAAATTAATAAATAAATGAAAATAAGTTGATTTAAATAAAAAAATTAATTGAATCAATTTAAATAAAAAATTAATTGAATTAATTTAAATAAGAAATTAAGTGACTTAAATTAAACAGAAAAATAATAATTAAATTAAATAAAAAAATATAGTTGAATTAATTTGAATAAAAAGTTAATTGAATTATTTTGAATAAAAAACGAATTGCATACATTTAAATAAAAAAATTAATGAAATTAAATTCTCAGTAGAAATTTAATTAAATTTATTTATCAAATTCTAGGTAAAATCTTGAAATATCATATTTTTTATAACAGTGACGAAACACTGGTATTACTATGTAAAATGATTGAAAAATAATATATATGTTTTATAATGTAGGAAAATTTTTCTTTTTTTTGTCAGTACGTCCCCCAGGGCGGGAAAATTATATAACCATATTATAATGATGCCTTACAAAGAAAAATGGCTCGTTACATTTTACTTAATGCTTATAGTATAGAGAATAGTTATTGTTAAAATTTTTTGTTCCGTGGGATGAGTTTGACTGATTTTGAAAAGAAAATTAAATATATGTTAGATTTCAATAGAAATTGAATCCTATATAGACAAGAAAATCTTAATTTCACATATTGAATTATTCGTCATTCGTTATTTCATCAAAAGCATGAGAGTATAGTGCAGTGTGTAACGAATCAAACTTGTCTCATTAGATTATATTAAAAAAAAGACAATAAAACGAAGTTGTTGAAAAATCTTCAATTTAAAATATTTGATGAATTTTATTTCAATTCTTTTATTATTTCTTTTTCTCTGAATCAAGAATAGTTTTATTTTAATTCACTCGAATACCCTTTATTAACATTTTTTTACTATTTTCTTTTCACAATTTTTTTTTATAATATTTAAAAGTATTTTTTTTAACTTTTTGACATTTTTGTACCTTACACAACTATTTACCTATTATTACCTATTATTATTATTATTATTATTATTATTATTTACTAAAACTTTTCAAGTAGAATTTATACTATTTTTTATTTTTACTATCAAATTAGTGTAGTTTTAGTAAAATCAGATATTATTTTACTAAAACTTTTTGAGTAAAATTCTTACTATTTTTTATTTTTACTATCAAATTAATAATTTTAGACAAATTAAAATTTTTTACTAACCTTTTCCCGTTGAATTCTTACTATTTTTTACTTTTACTATCAAATTAGTATTTGTATTAAAATTAAAAGGTTTTGACTAAAATTCCTACTATTTATTGTTTTTACTATAAAGTTTTCTAGTTTGAGTAAAATTCTTACCTTTTATTATTATTATTTTATTTTTACTATAAAATTACTAATTTTAGTAAAATTAACATTTTTTTACCAAAACTTTTAGAGTAGAATTCTTACTATTTTTTTACTATTTTTATTAAATTAGTATTTGTATTAAAACTAAAACTTTTTGTGTAAAATTCTTACTATATTTATTGTTTTTACTAAAAAGTGTGTAGTTTGAATAGAATTCTGACTGTTTACTATTTTTACTGTGAAATTATTAGTTTTAGTAAAACTAAAAATTCTTTTAACAATTAATTTTATTATTTTTACTATAAATTTGTAGTTTGAGTAAAATTAATTTTTTAATAACATTTTTTGACTAGAATTCTTATTTTCTTACTATTTATTATTTTTACTATAAAATTTGTAGTTTGAATAAAATAAAATTTTTTTGAGTAAAATTCTTACGCTGTTTACTATTTTTACTACCAAATTAGTAGTTTAAGTAAAATTTAAAAGTCTAATTCTGACTGTTTACTATTTTTACTGTGAAATTTTTAGTTTTAGTAAAACTAAAATTTTTTTTAATTATTAATTTTTTAATAATATTTTTTAAGTAGAATTCTTATTTTCTTACTATTTATTATTTTTACTGTAGAATTTTGAAGTTTGAGTAAAATTAAATTAAATTCTTATTTTTTTACCACTTATTATTTTGACTATAAAATTTGTAGTTTGAGTAAAATAAAATTTTTTAATAACATTTTTTTAAGAATATAGAATTCTTATTTTCTTACCATTTATTGTTTTTACTATAAAATTTGTAGTTTTAGTAGAATTAAAAATTTTTTAGTAAACTTTTTGAGTATAATTCTTACTATTTTTTATGTTTACTATCTAATTAGTATAGTTTCAGTAAAATTAAAAGGTTTTGAGTAAAATTTTTAATGCTTCCTATTTTTATTGACAAATTAGTCGTTTTAGTAAAAGTAAAGATTCTTATACTAATTAATTTTCTACTTTAACGGATTAAGTAGAATTTTTATATACTATTTACTATTTTTACTATAAAATTGACAGTGCGAGTAAAATTCTTACAGTTTACTATTTTTACTGTCAAATTAGTAGTTTTAGGAAAATTAAAAATTCTTTAACTAATTAATTTTTTAATAAATTCTTCGAGTAAAATTCTTAATATTTACTATAAAATTTGTAGTTTCAGTAAAATTGAAATATTTTGAGTAAAATTCTTACTGTTTACTATTTGTACAGTCAAATTAGTAGTTTTAGTAAAATGAAAGATTTCTCATACTAATTAATTTTTTACTTCAACGGATTGAGTAGAATTCTTACTATTTACTATTTTTACTATAAAATTTGTAGTGTGAATAAAATTAAAATTTGTTGAGTAAAATTCTTACTGTCTACTATTTCAACTGTTAAATTAGCAGTTTTTGTAAAATTAAAAATTCGTTTACTAATTAATTTTTTACTTAAACCTTTTTAAGTCTTATTATTTTTTATTTTCACTATCAAATTATTTTTTAATTCAGTTCAAGGCTTGTTATGTTAATTTTAATATTTTTATTTAATTTTCTTTCAATATTTCTATTTAATTTTATTTTTATTTCAATATTTTTATTTAATTTCATTTTTATTTCAATATTTTTATTTAATTTTATTTCTATTTAAATATTTTTATTTAATTTTATTTCTATTTAAATATTTTTATTTAATTTCATTTTTCATAATTTCAATGCTTTAATTTAATTTTTGATTGTTTGAAATTGAAATTGAAAATTGTTTGAAATTAATTGAAAAAATTATCCGATTCTAATCTCCATTTTGATCATTTCTACCCAAAAACAAATGACATTCGCATTATTTTCTCCTCTCTGAAAGAAATATATCGTCTTTTCCCATTGACATATACAATATGTAAATATTTCGACAGCTTCAATAATTCCTGTGGCGAGAAAAAAAAGGACTTTCTTTCTTCTAGTTGAAGATATTCCCGAGTCAAGGTTTTTACCAGTTATATGCGCTACGATAACAAGGGGGTTTTATATCAGGTTGAACGATCGTGAATGAATAACCAACAAGCATAAAACGAGATAAACAGAATGCCAGGCCGATGAGAGGGAAAAAGAGGAAGACAATAGAAGGAGATAAATTGGAAAAACGAAGAAATGGAAGAGTGCTGACAAGATCGGAACAAGTATATGTAGAGAGCTGAGGAAATAAAGGAGACTGAATATAACTACTATACGGATGCATGAAAAGAATATATAGAGTGCAGTATTATAAAGAAAGAGACGGAATCAGGGACCGTGGCCAACACAGCGTAAAATCCACTGGGCACGCGCCATTTCACTTAGCCCATGGCAGCCTCTTTTGGTTAGACCACTTCCCCCAATTTTTTTTTCCTTTTTTTTTCTTTTTTTTCTTTTTTTTTCTCTTTTACCTCTTATTTGGATGTGCTTCTATTTCACGGATCAAGGTCAACGATTTCAGACAATGAAGAATACGATGATGAAGAAATAGAAAAAAAGGGTCAAACATTTTGCTGCAGGTATAATTTTCTACCTATTGTATTATTGTATTATAAAAATGAGGTAATATTTTTGTTGGGTTGAATATAGGTACAATTGGAACAATTTTTTTTTTTTTTTTTTGAGAAATGTTAACAAGACTGATAGTCAATATTAACCCAAGTTTGCTAAAGCAGGGTTGCCACAAAAATTTAATTTTGTTTTTCTCCGATTTCCAGACAAAATTTTAACTTACTTCCCTGACCCTAAAGAATATTCTGATTCAATCTAAAAATTATTAGATAGTCAAAAAAATGTTCTCAACTCATTTACTTAACAACTTCTTTGATTGTAAAATTATTCAAAAACATCAATAACTTCGTTTTCAAATAAATATTTAATTATTACTATTTTTCCATAAGAATTAAGATTTTGAAAATCAAACTTTTTGAAATACAGTAACTTATAAGAATTTTATTAAAAAACATGAAGAAATCGATCACTTCAAGTCGAAGACTCTGAGTGATCAATTTCTTCATGCTTTATAATGATTATAATTATTATAAAGATGAACCTGTGATAAAATCATTATTTCATATTATTTATGAAAATAATTGAATTGTAGCGAAGAAATTCTTTTAAAAAATTTAAAACGAATTGAATTCCTGTGAAATGTTTATTATTCATAAAAATAATTGAATTATTGCAAAGATATTTATAAAAAAAATTTGTAAATAATTGAATAACTGTAAAATTTTTACTACGAAATAAAAATAATGGAATTATTACAAAGAAATATATAAAAAAAATTTGTAAATAATTGAATTGCTGAAAAATTTTTATAATTTATGAAAATAATTAAATTATTACAAAGAAAATTTATTAAAAAAATTTTACTACTTACGAAAATAATGAAATTATTGCGAAGAAGTTTATAAAAGAATTTGTAAATAATTGAATACCTGTGAATATTTTACTATAATAATGGAATTATTGCGAAGAAATTTATAACAAAATTTGTAAATAATTGAATTTCTGTGGAATTTTTATAATTTATGAAAATAATTGAATTATTGCAAAGAAATTTATAAGAAAATTTAAATAGAATTGAATTTAAATGAAATTTATATTATTCATGAAAATAATTGAATTATTGCGAAGAAATTTATAACAAAATTTAAAAATCATTGAATTCCTATAAAATTTTTATAATTTATGAAAATATATGTAAATAATTGAATATCTCTGAAGATTTTACTACATATGAAAATAATGGAATATTACGAAGAAGTTTATAAAAAAATTTGTAAATAATTGAATTACTGTGAAATTTTTATAATTTATGAAAATATTTGAATTATTGCAAAGAAATTTATAACAAAATTTAAAAATAATTTAATTCCTGTGAAATTTTTATAATTTAAGAAAGTAATTGAATTATTGCAAAGAAATTAATAAGAAGATTTGTAATAATTGAATATCTGTTAAGATTTTACTATACATATGAAAATAATGGAATTATCGCGAAGAAATTTATAACAAAATTTGTAAATAATTGAATTCCTGTAAAATTTTTTATTATTTATGAAAATAATTGAATTAATACAAAGAAAATTCATAAAAAAATTTGTAATTAATTGAATATTTTGTTAAGATTTTAATAATTTATGAAAATAATTGAATTATTGCGAGGAAATTTATAAAAAAAATTTTTAAAAATTGAATTCCAGTGGAATTTATAATTTTATACCATTCATGAAAATAATTGATTTATTGTTAAGAAATTTATAAAAAAATTTAAGAAGAATTGAATTCCAGTGAATAATTCAATTTACAAAAACAATTCAATTCTTTCGAGAAATGTTATTATTTATATAAAAATAATTTAAATCTTGGTAAGAATTTTATTAAGATTTTATTAAAAATAAGTGAATACTAATAAACAATTTTACAAAAATTTCTAAAAATAAATTGAATTTTTGCGAAAATTTTTATTAGAAATATGAAAATAATTCAATTCTCATATAAATAACTTTATCAAAATTTTTCAAAGTAATTGAAATCTTGGTGAGAATTATTGCTGAAACATTCGAAAATAATTGAATTTTTCCGAGTAATTAGTTAAAATATATTTTTTTCGGAAATATTTTAATTCTCATAAAGAATTTAATCAAAAGTTTTCAAAATAATTTGAATTTTTGCGAAGAATTTTATCAAATTTTTAAAAATAATTGAATTCTTTTGAGAAATTTTATTGAAATTGCATTGAAAATAATTGAATTCCTGAGAAGAATTCTCCAAAATGAATGTAATAAAAATTTTTCACAATTATTTGACTTTTTAAAGAAGAATTTTATCAAATTTTCAAAAATAATTGAATTCTCTTAATAAATCTCATTTACATTGTATTTAAAAATAATTGAATTCCAGCGAAGATTTTTTTTTTCAAGTTTTCAAAAAACAAGAAATAATAGGTAATAATAATTAATTAGTAAATTAGTCAATAATTGCATTTTTTTAAAATTCTGAATCTGAAATTACTGATTCCAAAATTAATATTTGAAAATAAAAAATTAAAATTGAAATAAATAAAATTAATAAGATGCAGATCAGGATCAACGATAGAAATTCGAGAACTAATAAAGTAATCTTGTATCAAAAGAAAAAAGTCCTGAACTTGATATAGAAAAAAGGATTTGCATAAATTATCGTCTTTCACTGATTTACAAAGTTTGCGAATAAAGAATAAAATGTGACTGATTTGAATTTTCTAGAGGAAGGAAATCAAAGTTGGTTGGGAGAAATTTGAAAATTTTCTGTCGGATGTAATGAACGAGGGTAGTTAATTTACTTTATTTCATGTATATATATGACGTTTTGAGTGAATGATGAGAAGGGTGGAATCTTGTGCTGATAGTGCATTCCCATGTCTTAGTAAAGTGTACATTTGTGAGAGAGAGCTGTACAAATTCTAAATTTCGAATTACATTACAATGCTCTGTACGTTCTCCAAAAAGGGTTGGATTTATTTGATCAAAGGGGTAATTGAAGAAGTGGTTTAGAATGAATCATTTCGGTTTGTTTTTCAAAGTTACTTCTTCATATTGTAAAATTTCTCAATCGTGGGTACAATGTATATACATATCTATAAAGATGGAATGAAATATGAAAGCGATGATAAATTTTTCCCCCTCGAGTATAAAGGAATTTAATGTGAATTCTCTTTGCAAATAGATTTTTTTGCGAAATTTGTGAAAAGGATTTTTAATTCTACAATTGACCTAATTCTGAATAAAAAAATCAACTTTTCTCAAGATTTTTTTTTTTTAAATTTATGAATTTTTATGTAAATATGAATATTATTTATAGAGAGAAATCTTTTTCTATAAATAACATTCAAAGACTGCTTTCAAGAACATTTTATAGAAATTTTTTACAGATATTTCAAGAAATAAAAAATTTGTAGTTAGTCAAGTTTAACAATTCTTTCGCAGTTATTTTTTTTTACTAGAAATCAATTATTATTATTAACTGATTCAGAAACAAAAAGTCAGTCACTGATTGTCAGTTAAAACACTTAAAACTATGATTTTTAACTGATTCAAATTAAGAGATTTAATAATTCTCATTTTGCGAATTAATCGCAGAATATTCTTTAGAGTCTAGGGAAAATGGCAAAATTTTTTCTGGAAATCAGGTAAAAGTTTGGGAAAAATAAAATAAAATTCTTGTGGCAATCCTGATGTCCAATTACTTGGCCAAAATTATTTCACAAAATGTTTCTCAAGATCACTGACAAGTATTTAGAAACAACTTAAATATTGGATTACAGAAAAAAGAGCATCAACATCACAGTAAATCGTGAGATATTAAAAAGTGTTGCAGATTAAATGAACACCAAAGAAGATCAAAATAATCAATTTTGGTGTTATTTTTTACAATGAATGAAATTTTAGTTCATTCAATTTTTTTATAACTATAAAATATGAAGATATCGATAACTCCGAGTCTTCGACTCGGAGTCATCGATTTCTTCATATTTTATAATAATTCAAGATGACCAAGTAATAAAATCATTATTTTATATTCAAATCCATTTGTTTACAGTATTCAATTTCACGAAATTTCAATTATTCCTAAATTCTTTAATTAAATGCATATTATAAAACAAAAACTTCAAATAATATAAAAGAAAATTCAATTAAACTTTTTCAAAAAAATTAATTTCAAAATTCAATTATTTCTAAAAATTCACGCTATATTGCTTTTAATATTCAATTATAATCTAAAATTTTAACTAAAATTCATCTTTATGAATAATGAAAATCAATTTCTATTAGAAAATTCTACAAGAATTTAATTATTTAAAATTTTAAATGCAAAAGTAAATAATTTATTGAATAATTGAATGTTTCTCGAAATTCAATTCTCATAAAGAATTTTATTAACAAATTTTTAAATAATTGAATTCTTTTGTCGAATTTTTATTAAAACTTGCATTCGAACATAATTACTTTTTTCAAGGAATTCAATTAAAATTTTATGAAAAATAATTGAAACGCTGCGATGAGTTTTATTATTAGTAAAAATAATTGAATCCTTAAGAAGAAATTTATTACTCTTGAAAATAATTGAATTTCTGCAATAATCTGTAACTTCTCTAAAATTAAATTTTTTTCGAATGTTTTTAACTAAAATTCTTCTTTAAATCAATTATTTTTAATAATTTTTAAAAAAGTTCTTTAAGAATTTTCAAATTCATTCGTTTACAATTCAATTTTACAAAATTTCCATTATTCGGAAATTCTGCAATTATAAATATATATTGAAAAATAAAAACTTGAAATAATTCCAATAAAAATCCTATTAAACTTTCAAAAAGAATTAATTCTACAGAATTGTTTGTCAAAAATATGAAAAATTAAGAATTTCAATGAATTGAATTTGAAACTTTTTCAAAATTTGATTATTTCTATAAAAATACACGTTATAATGCTTTTAATATTTAATTATAATCTAAAATTTTAACTGAAATTCATTTTTAAATCCATTTTTTTTAGTAAATTCTACGAGAATTCATGTTTCTTGAAATTAAATTTTTATAAAAAATGTTATCAGCAAATTTTTTAAATAATTAAATTCTTTGGACGAATTTTAATAAAATTTTTAGGAATAATTACATTTTTCGAGGAATTCGATTATAATTGCATTAAAAATAATTTAAATTCTGCAATGAGTTTTATTATTTATAAAAATAATTGAATTATTGCGAAGAAATTTATAAAAAAAATTTGTAAATAATTGAATTCCTGTAAAAAATTTTATTATTTATGAAAATAATTGAATGTTTGCGTAGAATTTTATTCAAATTTGTTTTCAATAATGGAATTCTTTTGGAAAATTTGATTGAAATAGTAGATATTGAAAATGATTGAATTTTAGAAAACTTTTGAAAATAATTGAAATTTTGACAAGAATTTGATTAAAATTTTGTATAATAATTGAATATCAGAGAAGAATTTTATTATTTATAAAGAGAATTGAAATTTTGACGAGAATTTAAAAAAAATTTTTGAATACAATTGAATTTAGTAACTATGTTACTAACTTACTATTCTCCCTGAAGATTTACAGTAAAATTTCATTCATAGTTAAAAATAACACCAAAATAGATTATTTTAATCCTTTCTAGTGTTATTTTAACACCGTACGTTTTACTGTGTATACAATTTTAACAGCATGTGATTGTTACAGAATTGAATGTTAATTTTTTCGACCACTTTTCTCTTAAAATATTAAATAAATTAAGCTAGTTTTTTGTGAATAACTCTAAAATATCATAAAGAAGGGCAGTGATGTGAAAAAGTTTTAATATTTTTAAAATTATTTATTAAAAAATAACTTTAAAATTATCAGTTCTCAAAATCACTTTTAATCAATTTCTCGTCTTTTCCGATTTCAAAGTATTTTTTATAATTTATTTTAAAAATATTAAAACTTTTGCACATCACTGCTCTTCTTTATTATATTTTAGAGTTATTCACAAAAAACTAGCTTAATTTATTTAATATTTTAAGAGAAAAGTGGTCGAAAAAATTAACATTGATTTCTGTAACAGTCACATGCTGTTAAGGTAACCGAAAAAATGAACAGTATTTTCCCTTTTACTCACTGTATAATCCCATATATACACATGCTTTTAAATTTTCTCCAAAAGAAAGATAAAAAATCGTAGTTGAAAAAGATCAAAGACCGGGGCCTCCTCATAAAAACTATTCAAAACCAAATTTTACGAGCACACAACAGTTATCGTCATTTGATAGCCTCTTTACCACCCATAAGAATCTATAAAGAACTCGTCCAAGGGATACAAATCGAATCACTGTTTTTTTTTAAAAAAAGGTATTTTCTCTATTTTATTTTATATTCTCATTTTTTATTCGAATTGGAATATTTTGATTCGAAAAAGTAGAAAAAAAATTATAGTCAAAATGAACGAAATATTTTATCAAAAAAAAAAAAAAAATAGTTCTTAATTTCTCAGCGGTCTAGCTTAATAGGGGACCATATATACATGTGTCGAGAAAAATTTGCATTATTCGATTAATGAGTCTCGGCTTTTTTCCGAAAGAGCGATATGGGAGATAGTGATCAAAATACGAAATATTAGTTTCGGGGCCTTAAAAGACAACGGGTGGGAGGTCGAAATGGGCCCCAACGACAACACGTCAAGATTCTCTCTATGTATTAAAACTTTAAAAGAGCGCAGGTCCCAGGAGAATTTTTATACTCTCACTCACTTGGAGTTGGTCCAAGTATCCCGCGGTGTGTTCTTGCTGCTGCCAACTACGAACTCTATATGCGATGAGTATCTCGTGGCCGAGGATAAATTGACATTATTTATACGCCTGTCACGCGTCTCATTGTCTCGTGCGTTACTCTTGTACGGACGGACCCATACGTGCGAAATATAAAATAATAATAAACGTCCGTCAAGACTTCGTCTCTTTACAAAATGACTCCACGCGTAATATTCTCGGTACTTGCATTGTGACGACCTGCACGATAATCCACGATTTTCGGTTCGAAAGGAATTTAACGCGAGTCTTTTTCTTTTCTTTTTAATTAATTCGTCGTCCTTGTAGTAATGGAATTTTCGCTGAGAAACAAAAAATTTATTTTGGGAATATTTTTTTCACCTTTTGGTAATATATATGTGAGATTCAGATAATTTTTTTTATCAACTGGTCAGGGATTTTTATTAAAAGTACTGGAAAAAATTAAATTTTGGAAAAGTTACATAAATGATTGCATAAATTCAATTATTTTCAAAAGTAATAAAATTCTTCCCCAATAATTCAGTTATTTTCATAAATAATAACATTTTTTACAAAAATTCAATTATTTTCATAAATAATAACTTGTTTCTATACAAAAATTCAATTATTTAAAAAAAAAATAATAAAACTCATCATAGAATTTCAATTATTTTTAGTAGAATTTGAATTGAATTCCTCGAAAAAATTTAATTTTGTTGATAAAATTCTTTATGATAATTCAATTTCGAAAAATATTTATTTATTTAATAAATTATTTATTTTTGTATTTAAATAAGAGGCATTTTACGTGAAATGTCCTAAGTTAAAATTTCAATTTCTTGAAAAAAATTGAAACTCGAGGAATTTGTTGTTCTATCAAGTAGAAATGTGACCCAAAAAATATTTTTGATTTTTTCGAAAATTTGGAGGGGGTAGAGGGGGGTCAATTTGACCAATTTTGCCAACACCGGCTACTTTGTGAATTTCTTCTGAACATACTTGTAATGGGAAACATTTTTTAGAATATGTTTCTGAAAGGTTTTTTTCGTCTTCTTTCCAATGGTGTATTTTATTTTTTTAATATTTTTAAAAATTTACCCTAATTGTTGACAATTAATATTTAATTTTCAATTTCACGTAAAACGACTCATAATTAAATTCTCATAGAATATTTCAATAAAAATTGATTTAAAAATTAAAATCATGTGAAGAATTTTATTAATTTATGAAAGAAATTGAATTCTTGCAATGAATTTAAAAAAATTTTTTTTTAATAATTGAAATAATGTAAAGATTCTTATTATTTATGAAAATAATTGAATTCCTGCAACGAATTTTATTATAATTTTTGTAAATAATAAAATTTTTTTTTTTGAATACCGAAATTTAAATTTTTACAAACCATGGAAATAACAATTACTCCGAGACGAAAACTCGGAGTGATTGATATCTTCATGTTTTATAATAATATTCTTATTTGAATTTTAAAAATGTTTGAATTTTAATGTTTTGAAGAATTTTAATTCCTATGGAAAAATAATAATTAAATACTTATTTGAAAATTTAATTATTGATGTTTGCGAATAATTTTACAATTTAAGAAATTCGTAAGTAAATGTAATAGAATGTTTTTTTTGAGTATCTAATAATTAACAGAGTCTTCTAAATCAGTTATTTTTAAATGATTCAAATTTAGAGAGAAAAGTATAAAAAATTCAGATTTTCAAAGATTTTAATTTGAAACCTTACAAAATTGAATTATTTTAAAAAATTCATAATAGAATTTTGTTGACTAATTTTAATCAAAGTTTTAAGAATATTACATTTTTCGAAGAATTCGATTTTAAATTGAATTAACAATAACTGAAATTCTGCGATGAGTTTTATTATTTATGCGAAAATAATTTAATTATTGCGAAGAATTTTATAAAAAAAAGTTTCAAACAATTTATTTTTTTTAAATAAAAAATTTTATTAAAATAGTAGAATATTGAAAATCATTATGAATTTGAAAAATTTTTGAAAATAATTGAATTCTTGGTAAGAATTTTATTAAAATATTTGAAAATCATTGAATTCCTGCGAAAAATTCTAATATTTTTGTAAATAATTGAATTCTTCCAAAGAATTTTAATAAAATATAATTTTTTAAATAATTGAATTCTTTGGAGAATTTTTATGAGAATTGTTTTTCGAAAATTATTTATTTAAAATAAATTATTGTTACAAATAGAAAAAAATCGAAGGTTTTTTTAGAATTCGTGATAATTTCATAGTTTATGAGGCAAACAAAAAATACAATCGAAAAATTCCAATAAAAAAGTTCCAAAATGAAAAGATCCAAAATTTATTTTTCCAAAGTACAAAAGTTCCAAAGTCCAAAATGTCCAAAATATAAATTTACCAAAGTGTGAAATTTCCAAAAAAATTTCCAAAATAAAAAGTGTTGAATTGTTAAATAAGTGAAAAGTATTGGAGTTGTTTAAAAAAATAAGGCATCTCCAATATTTCACATTATTTTTTCTATCTGAATGCTTGTAATACAGAAATCCTTCGATATGTACCTAAATAATTTTTTTCCGACTTGTATTAATTCTACCATAATTAAAATTTACAATTTAATATAATTTCACTGTTCACTATTTTATAGTTAAAATAAAATTTCTAATTTTACTAATTTACAATTTAATATAATTTCACTGTTTACTATTTTTAAATTTGAAAAAAAAATTTTAATTTCACAACATAATTTTTGAATGAGCACACGTTGAATGAAATTTTTGATTTGAAATTTAAAAAATAAAAAAAAAACAATGTTTGGAAAAAACGACTATTGGAAAAATAATACTTTGGTAAAAATGGCCTTTGGAAAAATATTACTTTGGAAAAAATATCATTTGGGAAAATAATAATTTGGATCTTTCGGAATTGGAACTTCTGTTTTGGAACTTTTGACTCCATACCATATTTTTCCCAGTATTTTTAATAAAAAAAACCCTGATTTTTCCCTGATTTTCCTGATCAATTCTGATTTTTCTGACTTTTTCCTAAATTCCCTGATTTCCCTGACCGTGGCAACCCTGTTGGAGAAAAATTGGGTGTTGTATTTTTAATTTTTTATAATTATCTTATAGCTTACCTAGAAGCCAATAGAGGGAAAATAGATCCTTACCTGAAACAATAAGAAAAAATAGATTAATAAAAAATTAACAAATTGTTTTATTATTATTATTATTAATAGTAATTTTGTTACTACTAATTAGTTTTTCTAATTTTTTTAGTTTTTTTTAACAATTAGTTATTTTTACTAATGTATAATTATAGTCATTCTTTACTATCTGCAGAAACAGTCATCAATGTTTTGCTTATCAAAAGTTTCTTCCTTTCATTTTAAAAAACTAAATATTTCTATCATTAATTACAAATTAAAAAAAAAATTGTTTTGCAGTAAAATGTTACGAAAAAAAACCACTAAATCAAGAACATTTTAAAATAAATATGATTTTTATCGAAATCTTTTTCCTAGTTACTTTTTCAAAGTAACTACTTTTGAAAAAGTGTAGGTCAAAAAAATATTTTCAAAAATAGATGAAAAGGAGCTTATAACAAAAAAAAAATGGGATAAAATATAGTCGCAG
Organism: Leptopilina syphax; assembly: GCA_032872505.1. Taxonomy (NCBI): domain Eukaryota; kingdom Metazoa; phylum Arthropoda; class Insecta; order Hymenoptera; family Figitidae; genus Leptopilina; species Leptopilina syphax. The sequence continues at coordinate 16,399,426 of CM065470.1, forward strand.
ATGAAAGAGATTTTTGTTTTCCATGTAAAATATGTAGATTATGAACTATCGGTGCATTATGATTCTTTTTTTTCTGTTTTTCTTTTTTTTTTTTTTTTTGCACACTCGTTGGTTGTTAGCTCGACATAAAAATTCGCGTGATATATCCCCAAAGCGCAAATTCGTATCGGATTGGCTCTCTCTCTCTTTCTCATCTGACAACACTCGCAAACCGATTTTTAGCTCCATTACTTTCTCGGAATCGCGCACGCGATAGTCCTACGGGAATCGCGATTACAATTCGCGACCGCAGACGCTTTTTTATCCGGAAAAAGCATCATTGCCAACATAGATATATATACTTTTAATCACCTCCAATAGCAAAACCAGGAGTGCTAATGCTTTATATTTTTTTTTGCTTCTTCTTCTTTTTCTTCTTCATTTTTTTATTACCCTTTGAAAATAACGCTGATAATAATTAATTTCCACTCAATTAATTAAGCGGAAATTTTGCAAATTACAGAGAAATGAACACATTAAGATCGTGTGGATAATTAATTTTTCAATTTGTTTAATTACTTTTTGCAAAAATTGATTTATTAGTTTGATTGTGTATTTAGATATTTTATTTTTCTGTGTTCAAAACGCTGGGGACTTTTTTATTTTTGTGCTTTGCGAGTGTGTAGAAATATTTTTTCGAAGTCGAATATTTTTATAATATAATATTTTATAGGGTCATTTCGAGTGATTAAACAAAATATTTATTTTTAACAAAAGTTTTTGAAACAGAATATATATTTTTCACCAAAAACTTACGTTTTTGGTGAAATATATATATTCTGTTTCAAAAAATTTTGTTTATTTGAGAAGCAAATTTTCAAAAGTAAATAAATTCATTTTCCAAAAAAATATGGAGATATATATAAAATTAATATTTTAAAGACCTTACAAATCGACCTGACAATGTTGATTTTAATGAAAAACATTTATTAACAAAGAAATTTAAAATTTATAAACTTTTTGACATAACCAACAAGACTTACAATTTTTATTATGTTTTTCATTGGAAAAAATTACCAAAATGTTCAGGTCACTGAATTATGATAAAGTTTAATTAAGAAGAATATTTTTTTGCTGCTCATTTTTTTTATTTTCAGTGCCAAATTTTTCCTGAACTTTTTACTATTTTAATTTTAGTATAGTAAAACACTCAAAATTTCATTAACTCTTTCCATTTTACGTCAATTTATTTTATTATTTATTTAAATCAAACTATATTTTTCACTATTTTTACAAATTTTATAGTAAAAACTATAAACTGTCATGAATTTTCTGAATTATTATCAATTTTTACTACTTTTGGAGTCAATGTTACTATAATTTTGACTATTTTTTTAGAAAAATAAAAGTGACATAAATTTTTAATAATTTTCTCTATTTTTCATTTAAATTTTACTACAAATTTGTATATTTTTACTATTCTTGTGGTAAAACCCATACTGTCCTGAATTTTTACGAACTATTGTCAATGTTTACTAATTTTGGAATCAACTTTACTAGAATTTTTACTATTTTTGTAGTAAAACACTTATGAATTTTTTCACAACGTCATGTCAATTTTTTTTTATTTTGATTTTACTACATTTTTCACTATTTTTGTAATTTTTATAGTAATACCTAAACTGTGAAGAATTTTTTTTAATTACATATTATCATTTTTGACTATTTTTAGAATCAATGTTACTATAATTTTGACTTTTTTTGAAGATAAATAAAACTGACATAAATTATTAATAATTTTTTCTATTTTTCATTTAAATTTTACTACAACTTTTTGCTATTTTTACCATTTTTGTAGTAAAACCTTTACCATTTCTGAAATTAAATTTACTATCATTTTTACATTTTTTGGAGTAAAATCCAAACTATCATGAATTTTCTGAATTATTATCAAAGTTTTCTATTTCTGGAATGAATTTCACTATAGTTTCTACTATTTTTGTAGTAAAACACAAATTCTTATGGATTTTTTCGCAATTTTTTGTCAATTTTTTCTTTTTTTTTATTTCAGTTTTACTACATTCTTCACTATTTTTCTAATTTTCAAAGTAATACCTAACTTGTGACGAATTTTCTGAAATATTATCAATCTTTACTATTTCTGGAATGAATTTTACTATAATTTTTATTATTTTTGTAGTAAATCACAAATTCTTATCGATTTTTTCACAATTTTATGTCAATTTTTTCTTTTTTTTAATTCACTTTTACTACATTTTTCAATATTTTTACAAGTTTTATAGTAAAAACTATAAACTGTCTTGAATTTACTGAATTATTATCAATTTTGACTATTTTTGAGGTCAATGTTACTATAATTTTGACTATTTTGACTATTTTTGTAGAAAAATAAAAATGACATAAATTTTTAATAATTTTTTCTATTTTCCATTTGAATTCTGCTACAAATTTTTCACTTTTTACTGTTTTTGTAGTAAAACCCAAACTATCATGAATTTTTACGAACTATTGTCAATGTTGACTATTTTTGGAATCAACTTTACTAGACTTTTTACTATTTTTGCAATAAAATACAAATTGTCAGGAATTTTGCAAAATGTCTTGTCAATTCTTTCTACTTTCGATTTCAATTGTTCTATAATTTTTACTATTTTTATAGTATAACCTAAAGTGTCCTGAATTTTTTCCAATTTTATTTTAGTTTTTTCAATTTTCAATATGTCAACTGTACCATAATTTTTTTTAAATATAAAGAACCATCACTGTAATATTTTTAGGAATAACTGCTGAATGATAAATTCACTTTCTTTAATTTTTAGGAATTGTTGTCAATTTTTATAATTTTTACAGTAATGTTATTGTTATAGTGTTATTAATTTTTCAAAATTTTTTGTCAATTGTTTCTATTTTTAATTTCAGAAAAAAAGTTTTGTTATATTTTTCACTACTTTTATAATTTTAATAATAAAACCTAAAATATCAGGGATTTTTCAAAATTATTGTTAATTTTTACTACATTATTTATTCCAGATGACCCTATAAATTTTTATACAATTTTTCTTTTCAATTTCAAATTGGAAATTCAAAAACAAAAGAGAAATACATTCTGACCACTTTTAGAAAACGGAAAGTATTATAATTTCTTTTTTTTATTAATAAAATGTTTATATCCGTTTTTATCGGAGATTTTTTTTTTTCGTTGCACGCATTAAAGCCCATAAGAAGTGTATACATATAATGTTGAAATCGCTCTTTGGAATAAAAATGTGAAAACGATTTCAAAGAAGTTTTGTATTTTTATGCAAATATCGAACCTGACCCTTCCACGTCTCTCACTCGCTTCCACAAATTTTCCATCTCTTTTGCTATCTCTCTGTATATATATGTATGTATACGGCATAAGAATTAGTATTCAACACTCTGTCTCACCGTTTTCGTATGCACACGGAAAGAAGGTTTTACCTATATTCAGGGTGTACTAACTGTCAGGTTAGAATACAGTGTAAGCACCAAGAAAGGACGTGTAGGCACGGGATTTTTCGGTGTACGCACCGAAAAATCCAGTGCCTACACGGTAAAACTTCATGCGTACACCGTCAGAGAGCAGTCAAAGGCACGGAAAAAGATACTGACAATCTTAGCACCCTATTTCTATGTGTCAGAACGTAGAAATAAGGTGCTTACACCGTGTTTATAGGTGAAACCTTCTTTCCGTGCAGAGAGTACTCTTGTCGAAATACTTGGGTGCATGCTTTTGTTCAACTTTTTCCTATATATGGTTTCCCTCATTTTCAGTTTCAATCCCAGCGAATCTCCTCTGAAATTAGTCGTGATAAGTTATCGCAACATAAACTTCATCCTTTTTCTCAAGAGAAAAAGAAACGGTTAAGTCAGCCGGAAAACTATTAAACTGCAAAATTAAAAGAAAAGAAAAAATACCAAAAAATCGTTTTTAATTTTGAGTATTTTTTCATTTCATATACAATTATTTAGCTATTTTTATAAATAAATTACTTCTTTCGGTAAAGAAAAAGCAATCAACTAATTTTTTAAAACAAGATTTTAATTATTTAGTGCTTGAAATTAAATTTATTTTGTGAAGAAATTAATTATATGATTCTAAAAAATTACAGGGATTTCCAAATTAACTCTCTAAAGATTATAAATAATTATAGAATTACGATTATTTTCGAATATGTTGAGATTCAATATGGAGATTCTACTCTCCACTTGAGAACGCCAAGGACACCGATAGATGGCAGTTTAGTTCCTTCTTGGAATTTCTCCTGCCACCTGGTGGCGACCTTGGCGTTCTCAAGTGGAGAAATTAAACCACCATTTTATCCCTCAAAAATTTTTTTATAATTAAAAAAATGTTATTTTTTCAGAATACAAATTAAAAGCAGTAAACAAATATCATCCAAACGTACATTTGCGCTTCTTTCGAAAAGTTAAAAAAAAACAGATTCTTGGAAATAAATTGAAATCAGATTCGATTGAATATTGAATTGAATTCGATATTCGATTTGAAATGAAAAGAAGAGAGGAAAAAAAAAGATGAAAAATAATTTGATATATTTTGAAAATCTGTCATTTTTGTAAATATATATAGAGAGCAAGAAAAAAATGTTTCTTCTGGGTCAAAAGATGAGAATGAGAAAAAGGTAAAAGGACTCTTTTTATGTCACTATTATGTGCATCGAATCTTCCATGTCATCAGGACTTTTTGGTGGTCCGGAATGTTTATTTTACTGACAGGGATTTAGAAAACTATGTCTGGAGATCTAAAATACAAGGGCGCTTGTAACATCTCGAGGATTTCATAACCGGATCTCAAAAACAGGCGCACCAACGCCATAGTCTCTCTCTTTCTCTCTCTTTCTCTATAGTGGCGAGCACTCAACCCTCGTCTTCCAGGTGGTTAAGCTGACTCGACGCGTCAAAAAGTATTTCGAGGATAAAGAAAGTTCTCGCAAGCGGATTACGGATTTTTTTTTCTCTATAGTGATGAGATTTCAGCCCTTAACCGAAACTAAAAAGAAATATTGCGCATACAATACGGAAAAAAAGGCGAAACGCCTGTATCAATATTATTTTTTAATTCGTCCCTCTTATTTTTCACACACCTTCGTCTATATGTACATTTTATCACTCGAAATTCTCAGCGGGAAAAAAATAATAATAACGATGATGATAATAATAACAACAAAAATAATAATATACAAATAAAAAATCAATTCAATTATTTTTCTATGAATTATGAAATTCTTCGCAGGCATTTAATTATTTTCCATACAATTTTGTATTGATTTTTATTATTTTTCTATTTTTGTTAATTATTGAATTTTTTTTTAAATTTTAGATTTAATTTTAGATAAATTATACAAATTGACAATTACAATTGCTATTAAAAGATATTTTTCAATACAATTTTCCGTAAAATTTCTCGAAATAATTCAATTATTTTCAGACATAATAAAATTCTTTAATATAATTAATTAATTATTGATTATTTTAAGCAATTTTAATTAAATTCTTGACAAGAATTCAAATAATTTTTATAAATAATAAACTTCTTCGCAGAAGTTGAATTATTTTCAAAACAATTCTAATAAAATTTCTCGAACGAATTCAATTATTTTTAAAAATTTTAATAAAATTCTTCCAAACTATTTAATTATGATCAAAAATGTTGATATAATTTTTAGCCAATATTCAATTATTTTCAGAAATAATAAAATTCTTCGCAAGAATTAAATTATTTTCAAAAATAATAAAATTCTTTGAAATATTTCGATTATTTACAAATTTTAAATAAAACACTTTACAAGAATTCAAATAATTTTCATAAATTAAAAATTTCTTTGCAGAAATTCAATTATTTTCAATGAAATGTTCATAAAATTTCTCGAAAGAATTAAATTATTTTAAAAATTTTTTAATAAAATTCTTCGAAACTATTCAATTATTTTCAGAACTGATATTAAAATCCTTTGCAAGAATTAAATTATTTTTAGAAACACTAAAACTGTTTGAAATAATTCAAGTATTATAAAAAATTTTAATTAAATTCTTCACAAGAATTTAAATAATTTTCATAAATAATAAATTTCTTCGCAGAAATTCAATTATTTTCAATTAAATTTTTATAAAATTTTTCGAAACAATTCAATTATTTTAAAAAAATGTTTTATTAAAGTTCTTTGGAAAAGTTTAATTATTTACAAAAATATTAGAATTTTTCACAGGAATTAAATTATTTTCAAATATTTTAATAAAATTGTTCAAAAGAAATCAATTATTTTAAATAAAATTTAAATTAAATGTTTTTGAAATAATTTAATTATTCTTTTAGATTTTAAATTTTTAATAACATTTTTCTCAAGAATTCAATTATTTACATAAATAAATGTTTAAAAGAATTCAATTATTAAAGATAAGTAACAAAATTATTCCCGAAAATTCAATTATTTTGAGGAATTTTAATAAAATTCTTGGCAAAATTCAATTATTTTCATAAATAAAAATATTCATCACAAGAATTCAATTATTTATAAAAGTAATAAATTTTCTCTTATAAAATTCAATTATTTTAAAAAATTCTAATAAAATCGTTCGCAAGAATTCCATAATTTTTATAAATAATAAATTCTTTTGTAGAAATTCAATTATTTTCAATGAAATTTTCATAAAATTCCTCAAAACAATTCAATTATTTAAAAAAAATGTTTTATTTACAAAAATATTAGAATTTTTCACAAAAATTCAATTATATTGAGGCATTTTAATAAAATTCTTTGCAAAATTCAATTATTTTTAAAAGTAATAAATTTTTTCTTGGAAATTCAATTATTTTAAAAAATTCTAATAAAATCGTTTTAAAAATCGTTTATGTTGCGTCTACTCAACCTCTCTTACGAGAGAATTTTCATGCCCTCTAGACGGCAACTCCAAGAGTTAGAATGGCGCGAAATTCAAATTTAACGAAACAAGAAAGTTATAAACAATTTACAAAATTATAAAACATTTATAAAACAACTTTTTTGTAAAATTTAAATTGTTTATAATAAATTCCACTTTCTGATAATAATAACAATAAAATCAATGATATAAATTGAAAAGAAAAAAAAATATTCGAAACAAAAGAAACGATGTATAATCAACGATTCAATGTTTTACACGTTTTTTTCTGTCACTTCTCATGGGAATCAAATATATATATAAAATTTAACTCCGTCACTACCTGAATATATAAAATAGAAATTATAATACACGGCACGTCGAATATAAGCTTCACTGTCAAAACACACGATTGCTGCTCGTTTCAAAAATCTAAAATAAAAAAAAGAAGGGAAAAAAAGATAAGTTCGTCACTTTGATTCGAGAAATTCAACACTTATCGATCAATATATGTCTGCATTTTAATATGAGATCGTGTTCTAAAAGAAATAATTTTTTTTCTCCTCTCTCTCTCTCTCTCTCTTTCTCTTAAATTTAAATCGAACGTAAACTTACTGTCCACTTGTCGGGATATGTGTAAGATCTTATAAGTCCTCCTCTTATATTTTGGATGTAGGAGAAAAAAAAATATTAAACAGTGACCAATCGCATGATTTACCGGCATCCGGGTCCTCGAGAGAGAATACCTCTTGAGAATTAAATTATCATCTATTAATATCCAAACGTGTCCACTTGGATATTCTAATGTCACGTCCACCGTAGCCGTCAACTCACGAGAAAAATACAAGTCCTCTTGAAAAGAATTACAATTGTGAAAAAGTTTAAAGCAAAATAAATATTTGGAGTTCGTTTCTGGGCGCTTCTTTATTATTGATGATATTCTTTTTTTTTAATTTCAAAAAAATGGTTTCATATCTTTGGACTTTAAATTGAATGCTTCATTCGTATAAGTAAATTAATTTAATTAAATTCTGAATTAAATTATTTAAATTTAATTAATTGTTCAACTAGTTAAATTAAATTATTAATTGAGTAAGAATTAAATTACTCTCTAAATTTGAATTAGGAAAAATGTATACGAATTTTATTAGTGACTGACTTTTTGCTTTTGAATTAGTAAAATTTACTAATAAATAGTCATTTCTACTGATAACTAGCCATTTCTACTAATAAATAGTAATTTCTACTAATTTATTAGTAAACTGAGAAAAAAATTTATTTGATTCAAATAACCGATTATTTGACTATTATCAATTAAATATTTATACTTGAATCAAATAATATTTATTGGGGTCAATTAAATTGTATTTGAACCAATAATTTCAGTATTTGAAGAAAATATCATTTAACTAACTCCAATAAATATTATTTGTTTCAATTAAATATTCAACTGATAATAGTCAAGTATTCGATTATTTGAATGAAATAAATTTTTTTTCAGTGTAACATTTGTTAGTAAATTTTACTAATAAATAGTAATTTCTACTAATTTATTAGTCAAATTTACGAATTAAAAAGCAAAAAGTCAGTCGATAATTCAAATCAGTAAATTTAGTAGAAATTACTATTTATTAGTAAAATTTACTAATTCAATAGCAAATAGTCAGTCACTATTTTAAATTAGTAAACATTTTTACTATAATTCAAATTCAGAGATTAATAACGTAATTAGTTTAATTAATTTATTATTTATTTATTATTATATTATTATTTATTATTTATTATTTATTATTTATTATTTATTATTATTATTATTATTATTATTATTATTATTATTATTATTATTATTATTATTATTATTATTATTATTATTATTATTATTATTATTATTATTATTATTATTATTATTATTATTATTATTATTATTATTATTAATTAATTTAATAATTACCTAAAATTAATAATTCTGTTAGTCTTTAAAAATATTTCGAATTCGTAGTTTAAATAATAATATAATAATAATAAATAATAATGTAAAAAAAATTTCAGGTATTTCCGTAATCAAGAGTTTGGAACGGATAAAAAGTTGAGGATAAATTTGACACGAAACTGTTGCATTCGCGAGTGCATATAAATCAATCTATCCAAATTTAACCCTTTTGCCATTAGATTCAAACAACGTTAGTCATTAGTTATGCTTTCGTGCGAAATAAATCAAATTCAACCCAAAGTCTTATTCCAGTCACGTGAGATTTCCCTCACGCACATTCCTTTTTATAATTTACCGCGTATTATTGAAATCTCAAAAGTGAAATACCAAATCTCAAGCGTTGACAACACTCAAGTTTATTATTTTCCCCCCCAAAAATAATCATGTACTATTTGTCTAACACAGTTTACTTTATTCACTTTAAAGTTTTACTCTAAACTGTGTTTGAAAATTGCAATCTTATATTTTTTTAAGTTTTAGAAAAAAAATTCAAGGAAAAGTATTCTTTAGAGAGAGAGCTCTATAAATATTTTCTCATCTATAAATATTTCTCTATAAGAAATTATTTTCATCTGTATAAATATTTTTTTAATTATTAATTATTTTTAATTTAATTTTTATTTAATTAATTTAATTTAATTTCACCAACAAAATTTTCACTTTAAATTACACCGAAAATATTTTTATTTTCGAAGACAAAATTTTCACCTCCTGTCAAAAAATTCTCACTTTCAATTTTGCCAAAAAAACATTTCCCTTACAATAAAAAAATTTTTGGATTATAAGTAGAAATTTTTTTATAGAAATATTTTCATTTCAGTTTAGGTGAAATTAGGTGGAAATTTTTCCATAGAAGTATTTTCATTTTCAAAGAAAAAATTTTCACCTCCAGTCAAAAAATTCAAAAGTGAAAATTTTTTGAGTAAAAGTGAAAATATTTTCAGTGAAATTCAAAGTAAAATGTTTTTGATTGAAAGTTAAAATACTTTTTATGAAATTGAGAGTCAAAATATTTTTCGTGAAATTGCAAGTATAAAAATTGTTTCACAGAAAGTGAAAGTGAAAATATTTTGCGTGAAATTCAAAGTGAAAATTTTTTGTGTGAAAATGAAAATATTTTCTATAAAATTGAAAGTAAAAAGTTATTAATTGAAGGTGAAAATATTTTTTGTGAAATTGAAAGTCAAAATATTCTGGATGTAAAATTGAAAATGAAAATTTGTTGTGAAAATTGAAATTAAGAATGAATTTAATTAATTACAATGAAAATAAATAAAATTAAAAATTAATTATAATGAAATTAATAATTAATTAAATGAATTTAATTAATTAAATGAATTTAATTAATTACAATGAAATTAAAAATTAATTAAATTAATTTAAAATTATAACAGATGATTTAGTATATTCGCACCTTTTTTTCTAAAAGAAGAAAATTAATGTTTAGCACCACGAAATTTTCCCTCACACATTTTTTGTAACTCTTTGAATTTTTTATATTTCAATTACAAAAAAAACCCCGCCTTTTTACTCAAAACTTTCTCAACAGGGAGAAGAAGAAGAGAAGAAAAACAAATTTTTCTTCCGCCTATACTATGAGACAAAGTAAAAATTTTATTTCCCAGATTCAAAAAAAAAAAAAAAAAAAGAAAAAAATTGTAATGAAGTCTCGCAACTAATGAAATTACTGTAAAAATGAAAATACTACTAGAGAAATGAGATTATTCGAGTGGTAATTACGTAAGTCAATCATTTGGACGGACAAGTGGCGAGTATGAAGAGGGTTAAATTTTTCTTTGAACACCCTCTAATGGGTATGCACATGTGGCCATACAGGGGTTGTAACTGTCGCGTGTCCAACCATCGTAATTCAACGGGGCTGCTCGCTTTTGATCGCATGGTTTGCCACAAGCGCAGAGCGTTCACGAGAAACCCAGACGGTCATGAACAGCAGAAAATATGCATTCGATCGATTTCTAAAATTGTTTGCTTTCAGATTAAAAAAAAAGAAGAAGAAGAGAAGAGAGAGAGAGGGAGATTCAGCTTATGGATCACGATTGGAAAAAAAAGAATCTCATATCCTTCCATTGACAGAAATGGTTTATATAAAAATATCTCCATTTCACTTGAAATTGAATTCGAGTTTCAATTTCAATTTGTGTGGATGTAAGTTGTATTTTAGATATTTGTAACCAGTTTGGTTGATGGTTTATTTTTAGTTTTTTTTTTTTGGTTGGCTGGTTCTTGTTTGCTGTATTTTTTGTTTGCTAATTGTATCTGTTCCTGCTGTATAGGGTTCGAACCAGTGAAAGTATTTCAAAATAAGTACATTACACTGAGAAAACGATTTATTTGATTGAAAACAATTTTTTTTAAATCAAACTTAAAATATTTTTGCAATACAGTCAAATATATTTAAGTTTAATTGAAATATATGTTTTGGTTCATTTAAAGAAATAATATATTTAATTCAAACATAAGTTATGGTTGATTTTTTTTCAAATATTTTCAAAAAAGCTCAACTATAAACTTTTTCAAGAAAATTAATTTCAAAATTAAAATTATTTCTAAAAATTCACGCTCTAATACTTTATTCAATTATAATCTAAAATTTTAACTGAAATCCATTTTTAAATCAATTTTTATTAGAAAATTCTATTAGAATTCAATTATTTAAATAAAAAAAAATTTATTGAATACAATTAAATGTTTTTTAAAATTTCTCATAAAGAATTTTATCAACAAATTTCTAAATAATTGAATTCTTTTGACGAATTTTAATAAAATTTTTAAGAATAATTACACTTTTTGAGAAATTCGATTAGAATTGTATTAAAATTTAAAAATAATTGAAATTCTGCGATGAGTTTTATTATTCGTGAAAATAATTGAATCCCTAAGAAGAATTTTATTTTTTTTGAACATAATTAAATTTCTGCGAAGAATTTTATTGCTCTTGAAAATAATTAAATTTCGACAATAATTTGTAATTTTTCCATATAATTAAATTTTTTTACTAGTGTTTTTAACTAAAATTCTTCTATAAATCCATTATCTTTAATTATTTTTGAAAAAGTACTTTAAGAATTTTCAAATTCATTTGTTTACAATTCAATTTTTCAAAATTACAATTATTCTGAAATTCTTCAATTAAATATAATATTAGAAATTAAAAACTTCAAAAAAATAATTCCAAGTAAATTTGAAATAAACTTTTTTAAAAAATTAATTATTTTATAGAATTGTTAGTTAAAAGTATAAAAAATTAAAATTTTCAAAGATTTTAATATGAAACCTTTTACAAAATTCAATTATTTCTAAAAATTCACGCTTTGCTATTAATATTTAAATATAATCTAAAATTTGAAGTGGAATTCATTTTTAAATCAATTTTTATTAGAAAATTCTACTAGAATTAAATTATTGAAATAAAAAAGTTAATAATTTATTAAATAATTCAATGTTTCTTAAAATTGAATTCTAATAAAGAATTTTATCAACAAATTTTTAAATAATTTAATTCTTTCGACGAATTTAAAAAAAAGTTTTAAAAATAATTACACTTTTCGAGGAATTCGATTAGAATTGTATTAAAAATAATTGAAATTCTGCATTGGGTTTCATTATTATTTATGAAAACAATTGAATCCTATAAAGAATTTTATTTACGAAAATAATTGAATTCCTGTGAAATTTATATTATTTTATGAAAGTAATTAAATGTTTGCGTAGAATTTTATTAAAAACTTTTTAAATAATATTTAATTCTTTTAGAAAACTTGATTAAAATAGTAGATATTAAAAATCTTTGAATTGAGGGAACTTTTTGAAAATAATTTAAATTTTGTCAAGAATTTTATTAAAATTATTGAAAATAATTGAATTCCGGGGAATTTAATTATTTCTAAAGATAACTGAAATTCCGAAGAGATTTTTTTTTAATTTTTTGAACATAATTGAATTTCTGCGAAGAATTTTATTACTTTTAAAAATGATTAAAGTTTGAGCCCTGGTTTTTTTTTGTTGATCAATTTTTCTTTTGTTTTTTGTTTGGCTTGTCTTTGGCTTTCCTTTTATTGCTGGTTGATATTTTTTTCGGTTGTTTCTTGGGTTTCTTGTTGTATTCTTTTGTTATTCCTAAAGCTTTGCATAACTAGTCGAAATAAAAGACATGAAATTGATTTCACTTATTCAATCGAAAAATATTAAATTTCGTGTATAAAATAAATACAGTTGGGATAAAATTTATCGAACAAGATATTACTATCCATTTTATAAATAGCATTTGATATTAAACACTCGTTAAATTCACATAAATAAATGGATTCTCAATTTTACGTTTTGTTATATATAATGCACATACAATTCGCAAATAAAACACGAAAGTTCAATATTAATTTTTCTATTTAAAAACACAAAGCTGATATTTGATTACTTTCATACAACCAGTTTTTGGCAAATTTTTTCTTTTTATTAACAATCGAGTTTAAAATTATCAGAAACAATTGAATATTTCCATCTCGAATTGCGCTTTTATATGGGAAAAAGACACAAAGACCGAGAGAGAGAGAGGCGATTTTAATATAAATTATAATTTTCATTATTTACAATTTTTAAATATTCATGAAATCCAAAATTATAAAAAATAGAAATCGTTTCCTCTTAAATTGATTTACAGCATTACAATAAGATTTGGACAAATAATTATAATGTTGATGATAATGAAACAAATCAACACAACTAATGATGTTTTCACTTGTAAATCGAATTGTTCTCACAAATGCTTTTGAATTCACCTGAATCACATTGAAAATTGCTTTCTCTCTCTGTTCTCTCTATGGGGAGGGAAATAAATTCCAGTGTTCAGTGAAAATTTCAATGATGACTATGCTATTATATATTATTACTCTTGTCAGTGAAATACTTTCTGTGATGCATTAAAAAGCGCTCCGATGACATTATGTATAGAATATGTCATCACGTGATAATAATTCAACTTTATCGGTTCGCACGACCACATCACAGAGTGCTTCAGCTATTATTAAACCGCGACAGATTTTCGGTTGCTTCAATTATCGGACATGGACAAATATCAGGGAGTCACGAGAGGTTGAATTTATATTCATACAAATTCTCCTTTATATACATATATATAGGCTTATATACTATATAGGTTTATATATATATATATAATATATGTTTACAAATACAGGGCTCGAACTAGGTCCGTAAATCCCGTAAAGATCCGTAAATTTGCTTCAAGTCCGTAAAGTCCGTAATTTGATAGAAAAAGTTCGTAAATTGTGCGATATAATTTGGAGAATTTTAGAGAAATTACAAATTCTTCACCGAAATTCAATTATTTTCAAAAATTTTCCTCAATTCAATGATTTTTAATATCTACTATTTTAATTAAATTTTCCAAAAGAATTCAATATTATTTAAAAAAATGGTAATAAAAGTCTACGCAAACATTTGATTATTTTTATAATATAATAAAATTCTACGCAAACATTTCATTATTTTCGTAAAATAATACAAATTTCACAGAAATTCATTTATTTACAAAATTTTTTACAAATTTCTTCTAGATAATTCAATTATTTTCATGAATAATAAAATTTTTACAAATTCCTAGAAAAATGTAATTAGTCTTAAAAATTTTATTAAATTTTGTCAAAAGAATTCAATTATTTGAAAATTTATTGATAAGAGTCTTTATGAGAATTTAATTTTAAGAAACATTCAATTATTCAATAAATTTTTTTTTTATTCAAATAATTGAATTCTAGTAGAAATTTCTAATAAAAATTGATTTGAAAATTAATTTCACCTCAAATTTTAAATTATAAATGAATATTAAAAGTATTATAGCGTGAATTTTTAGAAATACTTGAATTTTAAAAAGGTTTCAAATTAAAATCTTTAAAAAATAATTCAACTATCTTAATAAATATCAAAATTTTTTCCAGAAATTCAATTGTTTTTAAAAAATGTAAAAAAAAATTGTTAACATTTCAATAATTAATATCTTTACAAATGAATAGCAAAACTCTTCGACAAAATTCAATATTATTTTCAGGAATTTTATTAAAATTCATTGCAAAATTCAATTATTTTCATAAATAATAGAGTATTCATTACAAGAATTCAATTATTTTCAAAAGTTGAGAAATTGAATTGTTTTTAAAAATTTTAATGAAATTCATGGCAAAATTTCAATTATTTTCAAAAAATTTTTTTTTATTCAATGATTTTCAATTATTAAACAAAATATTTAATAACATTTTACACGAACATTCAATTATTTTCCTAAAAAATTAAAAATTCCACGGGAATTCAATTATTTAAAATCGAATTTGTATAATTTTTTTTCGAAAAAATCAAATGTTTAAAAGTCTAATTATTATTTATTTTCATTAATAATAAATACTTGTCAATAATTCAATTATTTTCATAAATAATAAAACTTATTGCAGAATTTCAATTATTTTTAATACAATTTTAATCGAATTTTTCTAAAAATGTAATTATTTTTAAAAATGTTATAAAAAATTCAATTATTTGAAAATTTATTGAAAATATTCTTCATGAGGATTCAATTTTAAGAAACATTTAATTATTAAATTAATTACTTACTTTTGTATTTAAATAATTGAATTCTCGTTTAATTTTCTTATTAAAATTGATTTTAAAATGAATTTTAATAAAAATTTTAGACAATAATTGAATTTTAAAAGCATTATAGCATGAATTTTTAAAATAATTGAATTTTAAAAAGGTTTCAAATTAAAATTAATCTCAAATTAAAATTTCAATATCTACTTTTTTTAATAAAATTTTCCAAAAGAATTTAATTATTTGAAATTTTTTTTTTATAAAATTCTACATTAAAAATTATTTATTTTCATAAATAATAAAAAATTTACAAGGATTCAATTATTTACCATTTTTTATCAATAAATATTTTCGCAATAATTTCATTATATTCATAAATAATAAAATTCTTTTTAGGAATTCAATTATTTTTATAAATAACAAAAATTCATTAATACAATATAAATAGAAAAATTATTTCAATTTTAATACAATATTAATCAAATTCCTCGAAAAATATAATTATTCTTAAAAATTCTATTAATATTCGTCGAAAGAATTCAATTATTTAAAAATTTGTTGATAAAATTTTTTATGAGAATTAAATTTTAAGAAACATTCAATTATTCAATAAATTATTTATTTTTTATTTTAAATAATTGAATTCTTCTAGAATTTTGTAATAAAAGTTGATTTAAAAATGAATTTCAGTTAAAATTTTAGATAATAATTGAATATTAATAGCAAAATAGCGTAAATTTTTAGAAATAATTGAATTTTGAAATTAATTTTTTTTTTGAAAAAGTTTAATTAAAAAACTTACGATTGAATGAAATTTCGTAAAACTGAATATTGTAAACAAATGGATTTGAAAATTGTCAAAGAACTTTTTCGAAAATTATTAAATATAATTGATTTAAAGAAGAATTTTAGTTAAAAATTCTTAAAAATAATAATTGAATTGATAATGATTTTATCACTCGGTCATGTTTTATAGTTATGAAAAATTTAATTTATAGTTTTAAGTAAACTGTTCTCTTATATTTAACTCGCACTGAGAAAAGAAATTATTTGATTCAAACATTTTTTGTTTAAATCGAACTTAAAATATCTTTGCAATACAGTCAAACATATTTAAGTTCAGTTGAAACATATTTTTTGGTTCATTTAAAGAAATAATATATTTAGTACAAACATAAGTTATGGTTCATTTTAAATTATTCATAATCAACTTTGAAGTTTGATTCAAACATAAAATTTTTAAACATAATTTTTGTTGAAATCAAAACAGATAATATGTTTGAATTAAAAATAATTATTCAAACAAATAATATTTTTGAATCAACGTAGTAGATATTTTCTATATTTTGGGATAAAGTTTACAAAATAATTTCAACTAAACAAAATCACTTGAAATTATTTATCAATTTGAAAATGAAGTATAATGTTTTCTCAGTGCGGACTGATTATATTTTTGTCATTAATTGTTCCGTAATTTATCATTTGTGGTCCGTAAAGTCCGCATATTTAAATACTTTCACTGGTTCGATAAATAGGGGTTTATTTTATATATACATACATGTATACTGGTTAGTGAAAGCAATAATGAATTGAGAAGACAGTTGCCATTTGGTCTAGGCGGGAGCAATTGCAAGCACATATACAGAGAGCGTATCCGACAAACGGCAATTTAACGTTGTCGACGTCTCGGTCGATAGTCGAGCGACCCTTTGACCGTAGACGTTAATGCAGGGCCAGCCCTTTATTTCCGGCTGTCACCCCATCCTCGAGATGGTACCCGACGTTGGAGCCCTCCCATCGTTTCATGAGATGAACTAGATTACTGCTCGATGCCACGCCTCTTACCCAAAGGATTTGATTACGAATTAATCGTGATGCTTGGGGCCCTGCTGACAATACCAATGGGTTAAATTCATCCGCCGATGAGTTTATTGTCTTCAAACTCTCAAATTTTACTTCCTCAGAGACTCTTCTTCTTCTTCACATATTGACAAGCTCGTTATCATTTTCCAATATTCAAATTCGATATACTATCTTATCTCGTTTATGAGAGAATTTTCATGCCATCTGGACGGCAACTCACGCGGAGAGACATAATGCCGCGAAATTTGAATTTAGCAAAACAAAAAAGCGATGCAACAAAAAATTATATAACCGTATTATAGCAAAATACATGGTTGCCACAAAAATTTAATTTTCTTTTACCCTGATTTCTAAACAAAATTTTGACTTTTTCCCTGACCCCAAATAATATTTTTATTCACTCTAAAAATGATTAGATACTCACAAAAAATGTTCTATTACATTTATTTAGAAATTTCTTTCATTGTAAAATTATTCGAAAACGTCAATAACTTCTTTTTTAAATAAATATTTAATCATTGCTATTTTTCCATAGGAATTAAGATTTTCAAAAATTTCAAATTTAAACCGTTTTGAAAATCAACAACTTTACCAACTTATATAAGAATATTATTATAAAACACAAAAATATCGATCACTCCGAGTCTTCGACAATTAATTATTATTATTTACAAGAACTCTTATCACTTATCACAAGAATTTTTAACTAAAATTTTTTTTTTTTTAATTTTTTTAAATCAATTATTTTTAATAATTTTTGAAAAAGTTCTTTGAGAATTTTCAAATTCATTTGCTTAAATTTCAATTTTACGTGAAATTTCGATTATTCAGAAATTCTTCAATTCAATAATTAGAAAATAAAAACTTAAAATAATTTTTAAAAAAATTCAATTAAACTTTTTAAAAAAAATTAATTCTTGTATTGCCCATTAATGATCCTTGTAATTGAGGGCTTAGACTTAAATAAATAAATAAATAAATAAATTCTACAAAATTGTTAGTTAAAAGTATGAAAAATTCAGAATGTTTAAAACATTTAATATGAAACCTTTTCAAAATTCAATCATTTTAAAAATTCATGCTCTAATGCTTTTAAAGTTCAATTATTATCTAAATTTTTATTAAAATTCACTTTAAAATCAATTTTTATTAGAGAATTCAACGAGAATTCAATGATTAATAAACCTTAGTGATTCCAAACAATATCAATTGTTTTTTTTAATTATTAAAATACAAAAGTAAATAATTTATTTAATAATTAAATGTTTCCTAAAATGGAATCCTCATAAAGAATTTTATCAACAAATTTTTAAATAATTGAATTTTTATAAAGTTTTTAAGAATAATTACATTAAGAGAAAAAATCGCTAAAAATAGTATTTAAAGTAATTGAAATTCTCCGATAAGTTTTATTATTTATGAAAATAATTGAATTATTGCGAAGAATTTTAAAAAATATTTTAGACAATAAAATTTTTTTCAAAAAAATTTATACAAATTCTATTTGAAATAATTGAATTCCTGCAAAATTTTCATTATTTTAGAAAATAATTAAATATTCTTAAAGAATTTTGTCAAAATTGACTTTAAATAATTTAATTTCTTTGGTAAATTTTATTAAAATAATAAAATATACAAATTATTGAATTAAGAAAAATTTTTTAAATTAATTGAAATTTTGTAATGAATTTTATTAAAATTTTTGAAAATAATTGAATTTTTATACCTCCGAAAACAATTGAATTGTTGTGATAAATATTGTTATTTATGAAAATAATTGACTTCCTTTGAATAATTTTATTATTAATGAAAATAATTAAACTTTTAAACATTTGATTTTTTCGGAAAAAATTATATAATTTCTATTTTAAATAATTGAATTCCCATGGAATTTTTATTTCTTGGGAAAATAATTCAATGTTCGTGTAGAATTTTATGAAATATTTTCTTTAATAATTGAAAATAATTGAATTAAGAAAATTTTTTTGCAAATAATTGAAATTTTGCCATGAATTTTATTTAATTTTTGAAAATAATTGAATTTTATAACTTTTGCAAATAATTGAATTCTTGTAAATTTTTTATTATTTATGAAAATAAATCATTTTTAATGAAGAATTTTATTAAAAAATTTCAAATAATTGAATTCTTTTGGAAATTTTTATTAAACATACAATAATACAATTATTTTCAAAATTCATGCTATAATGCTTTTAAAATTCAATTATTATCTAAAATTTTTATTAAAATTCATTTTAAAATCAATTTTTATTAGAAAATTCAACGAGAATTCAATTATTTAGATACAAAAGTAAATAATTTATTCAATAACTGAATGTTTCTTAAAATTCAATTCTCATAAAGAATTTTATTAAAAAAATTTTAAATAATTGAATTTTAATAAAATTTTTGAAAATAATTACATTCTTATAAAAATTTTATTAAAATAGTATTAAAAATAATTAAAATTCTCCGATGAGTTTTATGATTTATGAAAATAATTGAATTATTGCTAAGAAATTTCTAAACAAAATTTATAAATAATTGACTATTCGTGTAGAATTTTGTCAAAATTGTTTGTAAATAATTGAATTTTTTTGAAAATCTTTATTAAAAGAGTAGATATTGAAAATCATTGAATTGTGGAAAATTTTTAAATATATTTAAAATTTTGCCAAAAATTTTATTGAAATTTTTGAAAATAATTGAATTTCGGAGAAGAATTTTATTATTTATAAAGATAATTGAAATTTTGAAGAGAATTTCTTTAAATTTTTGAATATAATTGAATTTCTGCAATCATTTGTAAATTCCCTAAAATTCAATTTTTTTTATAGTGTTTTTACCAAAATTCTTCTATAAATTCATTATTTTTAATAACTATTCAACTATATATTAAAAAATTTAACTCATTTCAGAAGAATTTCAATTATTAAAATTTTTCAAAAATCTAAGTTCTTTTAAATTTCTAATTAAATTCATTCAAAATTGAAAATAAGTTGTATACGCAACTCTTTTAAAATTCAATTATTTTTGAAATGTTTAAGTAAAATTATTCATTAAATAATTTATTTAAGTAATTATTTTAAGATAGTTCTTGAAGAATTAAATTACTTAAAAAGAAATTGTTGTCAGAAATAGAAAAATTGAAGGTTTTGTATTTAGAATTCGTGGTAATTTCATATTTTATGAGACAAACAAAACAGTCACCAAAATTCAGAATTTTCTTATGAATTATGAAAATTTAATTTTTTTAATTTTTTTTTTTTTAATTTTTTAATTTTTTTCAGGGATTTTTATTAAAATTTTAATAAAAATCCCTGACTTTTCTTTGAATTCCCTGACCTGTGGCAACCCTGAAAATAGTAACAAAGAATAAAATTATAAATAAATACAAGAAAAAAACTCTTTTTGGTTTATAGAATATTACGACAATAAGCTACAGATTTTCAGTATGAACATTTTGGACTGTATGGGACAAAAAAATATTACGAACCGAAAGAGAAAAATCAACAGAAAACGGAATCTCTTATCCAATAAGTAGTAAATAAAATGATTTCTCCTCGAAATGGAGGAGTATTCTATTGTTCCTATTATATATCTCTGGTGATTGAAATCTGTAGTTTTCTCCCAAGGGGAATCTTCACCGTTCATGTTGAGTTGTTGATCAGAAAATCTTGATATGCGCCTTAAGTTTATATATATATATGGACACTCCTTAGCTTGTCAAAAAGAAAAAAGGAAAGAAAAAAAATCTCCGTATATTCGACGTGAACAACATGAGAAATTATTATTTTTTTCTGTAATTCGATTTCGACCACACCAATATAATACAAAGTGTGAGTCACGTGACACATGAGAATGTGGTATTACTAATTGTAATTTGAAAACATACCTCGCAATCCAGTCACGTTTTTCACTTCCAAACGAAATAACAATATTCTTTTTATAAAAATACACACACAACATATATATGTGCGGGTGATTCAGGTACTGTTTGTAAATTAAGAAATTAAATTCTCAAAATTGAATTTCTTTTTTTGAAAATATAAATGAGTCGGTTAATAATAAATTGAGGTTGGGGATTTACAATTGACTTGAATATTTCATCAGGGCATGGACACAATTTCTATTTTCTGATAACAATCATTGGGTTGCTACCGACAACGAATTTAATTTGCCCCACATGTCTTTAATCTTTCGCTGAATATTAATGAACCTTGTATATGTATGTATCGATTGAATTCGAAAATAGCTGATCACTGTTTCTTATTATTCGATAAATTCATTATGCAAATTATTAAGTTGTGTATATGTGACGTGTCGTGGAGAAAGGGACCTAAGAAGCTGTGAAAATATTGTAGATTATGTTCGTTATATTTTAAGTATAGAAAAAAAGTTTGTTGACTCTTAAAACTTACAGGCTTCGGACTGAATTTAGAAATTCACACAATTTTAATTATTTTCACAAATACATTTTCACATTGTCATTTTTAATTGTAGAAAAATTATTGAGGGACAAAATGGTGGTTTGATTTCTCCACTTCAGAACGCCAAGATCACCACCAGGTGGCAGGAGAAATTCCAAGAAAAGACTGAAGTGCCACCTAGCGGTGACCTTGGTATTCTCAGGTGAATAGATGCATCTCCATATTGAATCTCAAGATGTTCGTCAATATTCGTAATTCTTTAATTATTTATAATCAAATTTAAAGAGTTTGGTAATTAATATAAAAACGAATTTCAATTTTTAATTTACTTTCCTTTCGGATATTTTGATGATTTCCAATATTTTTACAGTTTAGAATTAATTTCTTCACAAAATAAATTGATAATTAACATCTCGTTTTAAAAAATTAATTTGAAGATAACAAACATAACCTATAAACTTTTGCTTTCTAGATCCTTTTATTCGCTACGCATCAAATATAACAAAAAATTTGTTTCAGACACTTCACGAAACTTATAAGAATTCCATTCTATATTTCATTTTCCTGCCGTTTTCCAAATTTTCATAAAACAAAATATTGACTTCTTTCTTGTCCTGCTAATAAATTGAATTCCAGCAACGAATTTTATTATTCATGAAAAAATTTAAAAATATTTATAAAAATAATTTAATTCTTGCTAAGAATTTTATAAAAAAAATTAAATAATTGATTTATTTAGACAAATTTTCATGCAAATTCTAATTTAAATAATTTAATTTCTGAGAAATGTTTATTATTCATGAAAAGAATTGAATTCTCACGAAGATTTTTACAAAAAATGTTTTAAATAATTAATTCTGTTTGGAAATTTTATGAAATTAGTAGATGTTGAAAGTTATTGAATTGTGAAAAGTTTTTAAATAATTTAATTTTACAAAGAATTCTATTAAAAATTTTGAGAATAATTGAATATGTCTGTGTGGCATTTTATTAAATTCTTTGAAAATAATTAAATTTCTAAAAAGCATTTTATTATTTATGAAAATAATTGAATTCTTGAGAACGACTTCATTAGAATTTTTTTATTTATAATTTAATTTTCAAGACAAAATTTATTACTTTTAAAAAGAATTATTGAATTCTTGTGATAAATATTGTTATTTATGAAAATAATTGATTTTTGCAAAGAATTTAATTAAAATGCCTCAAAATAATTGAATTTTCGGGAATAATTTTTTTATTTATCGACATAATTGAATTCTTTGCTAGAATTATTAAAGAAAATAATTAAATTCTTGGGAAGAATTTTATTAAAATCTAAAAAAATAATTCAATTATTTCAATAGAATTTTATTAAAATCTAAAAGAATAATTAAATTATTTCAATCAAAGTTTAATTAAAATTGTATTTAAAATAATTGATTTCTTTCGAATAATTTTATTAAAATATTTTAAAATAATTGAATTCCTGTGTAAAATTCTAATATTTTTGATAATTAAATAGTGGCTAAGAGTTTTTATAAATTTTTCAAAAATAATTGAATTCCTGAGAAGAATTTTATTATTTATAAAAATAATTGAATTATTGAGAAAAATGTTATTAAAATATTTAAAAAAGAATTGAATTTCTGTGAAAAATTTTGATATTTTTGAAAATAATTGATTTTGCAAAGAATTTAATTAAAATGCCTCAAAATAATTGAATTTTCGGGAATAATTTTGTTAATTATCGACATAATTGAATTCTTTGCTAGAATTGTTAAAGAAAATAATTGAATTCTTGGGAAGAATTTTATTAAAATCTAAAAAAATAATTCAATTATTTCAATAGAAGTTTAATTAAAATTGTATTTAAAATAATTTGATTTCTTTCGAACAATTTTATTAAAATCTTTGAAAATAATTGAATTCCTGTGTAAAATTCTAATATTTTTGATAATAATTGAATAGTGGCTAAGAGTTTTTATAAATTTTTCAAAAATAATTGAATTCCGGAGAAGAATTTTACTATTTATAAAAATAATTGAATTCTTTATAAGAATTTTATAAACATTGTTTTAAATAACTAATTTTTTCGAAATATAATAAATATTATGAAAATTTTTATTTTAAATAATTGAATTCTTGTCAAAAACTTTATTTGTGAAAATAATTGAATTTTTCGATGAATTAATTTAAAATAGTATTTAAAATAATTGAAATTCATCGGTGAGTTTTATTATTTATGAAAATAATTGAATTCTTACTTAGAATTTTATCAAAAAATTTGCATTTCCATGAAAAATGTTATTATTAGTGAAAATAATTGAATTATTGTAAAGAATTGTATAAAAATTTTTTTAAATAATTGATTTTTTCGAAATTTTTTTTAAAATGCTATTTTAAATTAATTGAATTTCTAGGAAAATTTTATTATTTATGAAAATAATTTTTAAAAAATCCAATTATTTACATAAATAATAAAATTCTTTACGAAAATTCAATTGTTTTTATAAATAAAAAAAATCTTCACAAAAATTCAATTATTTTCATAAATAAAAAAATGTCTAGAAAAATTTCAATTATTAAATTCTTTTTTAATTTTAAATTTAAATTAATTATTTTTATTCTATAAAATTTTTAAAACAATTATTCAAAGAAATACAATTAATTTCAGCAATTTTGATAAAGTTATTATTTTTTCAATATAATTCAATATAATTTATAAGAAATAAAAGAGTGTTTTTCTTTAACTTTTAATATTGTCTTCCAAAAATCGAAAAAATTAATTTATTAAATAATTGTGGAAGAATTTACTGAATATTCAATTTAAAATGTTAAGTTTTCCTTCTTTCGATTCAAAGTCATTGAAATAAGCAACTCAAATAAAAGGACAATTTCATTCTATGTAACATTTTTATTTTTAAATATCTGAATTTTTTGTCATTGGATTTTTAATGTATTTAAACCTTTTGACCAGGGCAAAAAATCCCGAAAAGAAGTAATTTCATTTACTTTGGATTTTTTTTTTTTTTGATTTTGACTTCTTGTCCGGATACCAAATAGTAGCATAACTTAAAAAAAAGCAGTGAATAGTAGGTTTTAGTAGACGAGTGCGAAGCCTGAAAATTGTATTAAATTTTGCATGCATATTTTTTATACACCTGAGAAAAAGTAGGTACTGTTTTCGACAAAAAAAAAAAATCAAACATTGAGAAAAAACTTGATCGATAACAATGAATCGAAATAATAGTAGGTGCGGACTTTGGGACTTGCGTTGTACAAAAGGCAAGTTTTCGGTCTATGGGCGCGCTTCAACATCAAAGTGTAATAATTGCTGAATAATGAGCGGGTGGGCTTTGTCGGCATCTATTGGTTGCCAGGTGTCCCTGAATGCGGACAATAAATACGTTCTGATGGATCTCGGAATTTAATGGAAACTGAGCTCGTGCGCACGTACATTTCGTGTATGTATATAGATATACTCGACGTATATATAGAAGAGCGTCAAACTCAAAGACTCGTTACGGGCAAAAAGGGGATGTGTCCCTGTCAAATAGGGACAGAGGGTGCCGACAAGATCCTTCGGACAAAGCAAGACAGACAACCCTAGCTTCTGTACTTCATGAAGCACCATGAGATAATTTCTTTTCCAGCTTTCTCTCTTTTACTTTTTAAAGCACTCACAATCAACATTTTTCTTCTTTTTCTCTGTCTCTCTCACTCTCTCTCTCTATCTTGTGTGTGTTGCCTTAAATGAACGAATTTTTCTTCCTTCCTCATTATTTTCAACTATACTTTCTCATAATTTCAATTCATTTCACGTTTCTAACAAATATTTGTTTATGCAAATTTTTTTTTATTTTATATTTTTCATTTATTTTTATTTATTTTTTTTTCTTTGTATATTTTTTATTATTCAGAGAAATTTTTATTTGAAATAAATATAATATATTTGTGTTAAATAAATTTGTATTTGACTCACAGCCTTTTCATTTGTTTCGAATATCCAAATTTTTATTTGGAAACAATAAATTTTTTCAGCGGAGATATACAATTTTTATTTGAACCAAATAAAACTTATTTGAACTAAATACAATTTATTTGAACCAAATAAAACTTATTTGAACTAAATACAATTTATTTGAACCAAATACAATTCATTCGAAAGAAATACAATAATTTATTTGAACCAAATACAATTTATTCGAAAAAAATGCATTTTATTTGAATCAAATAAAATTTATTCGAAACAAATACAATTTATTTGAATCAAATAAAATTTATTCGAAACAAATAAAATTTATTCGAAACGCAAATACAATTTATATTTGATTGTGAGAAAAATATACTTTTTTCTTTGGATGTAAAATGAATTATAAATTCGCTTTCATAAGTAATTTCATACAGAAAAATTTTAATTAAATTAAATAAAATATACTTGAGTTAAATAAAATATTTGTCTTTAAATTTAAAGTCCACTAAATTATTTACTTTACACAGATAAATTTATTTTACACACTGAAAAGAATTTTTTTTGATACAAATAAAGGATAATTTGTCTATTATTAAATAAATATTTCTTTCAATCAAATAATTTTTTTAAATTCCATACAATTTTTATTAAATGTTATTACTAACTTTAAATATTGAAAATATTGGTTCAAATCCAATTTAATTGAATTAAATAATAATTATTTGATTCAAGTATAAATATTTGTTTGTTAGGCAGGTAATCGCGGCTATTTTAATCAAAACAATTTTTCTCTTAATTTAACTAGAAAATTAACTTTTAAATTAATTGTTGTTTTTAATTAATTATTCATATTCAATTAGTTGCTTATTTGTTTATTTACTTATTTGATGAATATATGGCCAAATTGTTATTAAATGATTAAAGAGAAAATATTGTTATTAAAATTTAGAAAGAGAAATTTTTTTTTTTGACTTTTATGCAAAAGAGAAATTAAAACGATGATATAGTAATTTATCAAAATGATAAATTTCCGATGATTGTGGCAGAAAGCGTCTATATACAAGTTATTAATTCTGACTCACTGATTAGTCAGCACATGTATGCGCTGATTTGAATCAACTGCATGGCTATAGTTCGGAATGGTAAATCAGAAAAGTTTCTCTTCATATAGGAATTCAATGCGAGTACATTTCAATCAATTTGTTGATTTTCACGTTCAATAAGTAAATAAACATTCTATTGGTATCCATTGACTATTTTCAATGAAATGTTAAAATTAATTGAAAATATTATTTATCCTTTTTTTCTAATCATCTTTTGTAAATATTTAATACAAAAAAATTATTTATAAAAAATTCGAATGTTTAGGAGAATATTTAACAATTCTTTTTGTAAACTTTTACACTTTCTGTATTTTTAATAAAAAAATAAATAAAATAAATTTTTTTTTTTACAAAAAAAGAAATTTGAAAAAAATTCTTGTAAATATCCCAATTATCTTTATAAATAACAAAATTCTTCTCCAAAGTTCAATTATTTTCATAAATGTCAAAAAAATTCTTGTCCTAATTTCAATTATTTTCAAAAATAAAATGCATTTTTCTAATTTCAATTATTTTCAATATCTACTATTTTAATAAAATTTCCCAAAACGAATTTAATTATTTTAAAAAAATTTTAATAACATTGTATGCGAACATTTAATTATTTTCGTAAATAATAAAAATTTCCCAGAAATTCAATTATTTTTATAAATAATAAAGTTTTTTTTAAGGAATTCAATTATTTTCATAAAAAATAATTTAAAATTCCAGAAAATAATAATTGAATTAAAATGATGGAAAAAATTTTGATGAAGTTACAGTAACAATACTTTGATGATATAAAATAATGATTTTATCTCTCGGTCATCTTTAATTATTATAAAACATGAAGATATCGATCACTCCGAGTCTTCGACTCGGAGCAATCGATATCTTCATGTTTTATAACAAAATACTTTTATAAGTTGTTTAATTTAAAAATAGTTTGAATTTAAAATTTTTGAATGTCTTAATTCCTGTGGAAAATCCTGTTCCAAAAATAAGATTAAAAATAGGAATTGTGCAAATATTTTTCTTCTTTTTCTAAAACAAAATAATAATTTTGTTAAAAAAATTGTGATTCATAAAGAAAAATAATGCAAAATAAATAAATTTTTTATTTCTTAATCACAGTTGTTTAAGAATTTTTTAATTTTCCTTAGAAGTAAAGAACAAAAATCTGCATAATTTCAATTTGACAAAACATAATATATATAATATTTAAGAAAATTTTAGTCATTTAATGAAAAGAAGAAGTGAAAAAAATTCTGATGATTTCTATTTGTCATTACAATTTTGAATTAATTGCAAAATAAAAATTATTATAACATAATAATACAATATAAAATCTATCTAAAGATAACAAAAAACAAAATTAAAAGCAAAAGACAACTTCCGAGTGTGAGGGACAGAAAAAGTGAATGAATGAAAGAATAAAAAAACATTCAAATTATTATAGTTAATTCTTCTATAAATCCATTATTTTTACAAATTAATTAAATATATAATAGCAAATTTAACTAATTTCAGAAGAATTTCGATAATTATTAATTATTTATGGAAATTATAAACTCAACTCTTTTAAAATTCAATTAATTTTGAAATATTTAAGTAAAATTATTCATTAAACAATTAAAATATTTATTTTATGATAGTTCTTCAAGAATTAAGTTATTTAAAAAAAAATTATTGTCAAAAATAGAAAAAATTGAATGTTTTGTATTCGAATTCGAGGTAATTTCATAGTTTATGAGGCAAACAAAAAAGGCACAAAAATTCAGAATTTTCTTATGAATTCTAAAAATTTAATCTTTTCCAGTAATTTTAATAAAAATCACCGATTTTCCTGACCCATTCTACTTTCCGAGACTTTTCCTGACCTGTGACAACCCTGATGATTCTTTAGAATAATTCTAGTCAAATTCTATAGAACTTTCTCAACAGAAAATCAACTATATTTTGAAAAGAATAAAATTGTAAACAAGCATTTTTATTTTGTCGGTAAAAAATATTTCTATTACTTTTAATAATTGATCATAAACATTATGAATTTCGTTGACGAGCATTTAAGTATTTCACAATAATAGGACGAACGATTAAAAAAATTTTTTTTATACTAATTTTAATAAATTTTTGATAAAATTTTTTTTTGATTCAAACAAATCACTGTTTATTTAAAAAAAGCTTTGATTGAAGCAAGAATTTTATTATTTGAAGAAAAAAAATTTTTTTTTTTTAAATAAGTGACTTAAATAAAAATTATTTGATACAAATAAAAATTATTTGATACAAATAAATATTTATTTGATACACATAAATGTCAATTGGTTACAAATAAATATTTATTTGATACAAATAGATATCTATTTAATAAAAATAAATATTTATTTGTCAAAAAACAAGTAATCCTTTATATGTGAATAAAATAAATTCTAAAGGATGAAAGAAGTTAACAATTTTTTAAAATAAATTCTTCTCACAAATTTTTAATTCTATTGAACAATAAAATACGCGAAATATCGTCGTGTTTTTTTCCCCATATAAACACCTTTTTTTCTTCTCAAAACTTAAAAACTTCAGCATTTGCGATTTAGAGAAATATGAAAGTACATTTAAAAAGAAAGCACACGCACGTATATAGAATAGAAGGAGGAGACGTGACATTCAAAATGGAGCAATACAATGAAAGTACCAGGGGAAAAAATTCTGACTTCCTATCACCAAAAGATCAAAGAGAAACTTCCCTCTACTTTATTTTTTTTCCCCCACGTTTTCCGCGCACCGGTACTCAAACAAAAAAAAATGATTTTATTTTAAAAAAAGAATTCTTCTTCAATCTCTATAACTAATATTCACGAAGCGATTTTATTTTAATTCTTTTTTTCGATATATTCTATATATATATATATAAATACAGCAACATGTTTGACTTGTTGACATATCGATACATAACCCGGTGCCGGCTTGTCAAACTCGAAATACCTTACCTGATTGTTGATTAGATTGCACGATAATCCTCACAACCTCGTGTACTCGTCTCTCTCGCTCTATGGAATGCTTGATATCTTCCTGCTTCAACGATAAATCGATTTTCCTTGATAACAATCCAAATACACTGTGGTTATAATCAAAATCCACACACTCTCACACTATGTGATATATTTTGGGAGATTTTCACTTTTTTTCCTGGTTTACACGATTTTTTTCTTTTACACACTTGATATGGGGGGAGGGGGAAATTTAGTTTCATTCGGTTCACAATTCACTTTTTATCAACACTGATTTACGAACACTTGTATCTTATTTCCTTGAACTTCACCTAGTACCTTTATCAGTTGCCTTATCAGTTCAAGGTACCTTCTTTTCCCAAAATAATTTTCCTTAGAATCTATTTTTATTCCGTTTATAAAATTTCTAGCTTATTTTTTAGGATTTTTAGTTTTTACAAATAAAACAAAGTGTATAAATTATACGGTTTGTAAATCTTTTTTCGTGTTAGAATACTTAGAATTTAGAATACTTTTTCGTGTTATTTTGCACAATTAACATTTAATTAAAAATGCTAATAAATCTCTTTTATAGAAAAGGTGGTTTTGAATCCATTTTTCAAAAAAAAAGAAAATTTGTGAAAAGACGAAAAATGGAAAAGTAGAGAAAAATTGGCACAGAGAGGGAAAAAACAACTTCTCAAGAAGAGATGAGATATTTGAAGAGTTGGGAAAATTGAAAAATTGGAGAAATTCGTTTCATTAGGGAAAAGGGTTGACTTCTTAAATCGTGGCTGATCGGTGGGTTGCCGGTGGCAAAGGCGCGCAAGTAATGAAACATTCGTGCTGTGAGCGCTCGCTTTTATCGACGCTAAGTTGCGCGCGCGCGGAAAATCGCGTGTTCCTCTACTAGGAACACTATATGGAGTTGATATTTGATGTATAAATATATGTGTGCGTCTGTGTGTGTGTGATGTTTCGAGTGTCCACACCAACACTAGATAACACGCACACTCGACCACACGACAAACGCACCCGGTGATAAAGTAGCTCACCCGCTTTGCTTACTCTGATAGGAATGTACATATAACGCACACTAAATTGACTAAATGACTGTACAAGTAGGAGTTTATGTATGTGTTAATGCCTATACGTGTATAATAGAGAGAAGGAGGTGCCATACTGGATTTTTTATGAGCTTGTTTCCTCATTTTTACCCTCCTTTTACCCCCCCCCCCCCACTTGTTTCTTTTTCTTTGCGGCTTCATATCTATAAAAACCGCCCCTTAGGTACAATTATGTAGTAGTCAACTGAGGCTAACTCTAATAGTGTATGATGGAATTTTTAGTTTTACTAATTTACACTGAAAGACTTTGTGTTTTAAAATTTAATATGATCATTTCAAACAGGAGAAAATGATGTTTTTATGTTACTTAATCATACACTGCAAAAAGAAGTATCTTAATTTAAGATGTTTTGGTAGTCATTTCCAAGATGTTTTGGTAGACACTTTTTATAGTTACTTGAAACATCTTAATTTAAGATGTTAAAAGTATCTTCGTACACATTTTCTGTGTATTTTTGGGGCAAAAAGTTTTGAGGTTAACTATGGGCTCTTATGGAAAACACTTTATGTATCTTAGTTTTTAGTAACTTACACTTATGGCGCATCTTACGATTCTCAAGTAACTTATCGCTAAACATCTTATTGCAACAGAAACATCTTAATTTAAAATACTTTAAAGAACTTACAAAAGTATCTTACTTTTCTAAGATGGAAGAAATATCTTCATCACTGCTAAAACGTATAAAGCATCTTAAATATCAGTAAGATGCTTTAGAAAACAAATTATTTTAAGATGTAAGATACCATTTTTCCATCTTACATCTTATTTTAAAAGATAACAAAAAAGACACCCATTTTTGCAGTGTATGAACGTATCGACTATTAATATGGTACATACTAAAGATTGGTACGGACCGTACTAATTTTTTGTGTATTATTTTATCAAAAGCTGATACATTCGTACACTGTTGACTAAAAAGTACCAAATTGCAACGAATTGATACCAAAAATGTGGATTAAATGAAAAACTGATCCAAATTTTTAGCATCAATTTGATCCACTTTAGTATCAATATGATGCTTCAAAGAAAATTGTGTACCATTAAATAACCTAAAAACATCGTTTTTTCCCTGTTTGATATGAACCATATTAAAATTTCAAATGAATTATATTAAATTTTGAAACAAATAGTCTTTCAGTGTATATTTGTATCTCAATAAAAAGAAAATCTTATTTTAAGGCATCAGCACAGTGTAAAAAATAAATCTTAATTTCTGTCCCGTTTTGACTAAAACTGTTTACGTTAGAAATATTATTGACCGAATCTTAGTCTTCAAAGTATTATTTTATGTCCTAAAATTGACTTAATCTATAGTATTAAGCTTAAAAATAGACTAGTTTTCAATCATTTTGGTTTTTAGATGTAAACGGTTTCAGACTTTGTTTTTTTCTGTGCAAGCCTGACTTAAATATAAAGATGCAACATTTTTAGGATATATATTAGTCAATACTCAATACTAAATTTAAGCTAAGGATTTTGTATGATTTAACATTATACCAGACAGTGCTGACTTTAAGACTGATCTTGAATTAAAATTTACTTTTTAGTTTTTACTATGTGATTCTAAATTTAACTTTGTTTCAAAATTGAACCACTTATATTCACTTTAGTAAGAATTTTTACTAAATTTTAGACATTCTTTTGTAAAAGTTTACTCTATATCTGAAATAGCTATAAGTATAGATACCTACTACTATCACCATTCCGAGTCAAATAAGAGAAAAATTTCACTTACTTATTATAAGAATATTATAATTATTCAAAATTATTTTCGTCAGTTTTAATTCAATTATTATTTTCAAGGAATTTTTACCTAAAATTCTTCTTTAAATCAATTATTTTTAATAATTTCAGAAAAAGTTTTTTGAGAATTTTTAAATCCATTTATTTACAATTCAATTTTACGAAATTTCGATTATTCGGAAATTCTTCAATTAAATATATATTAGAAATAAAAACTTCAAATAATTTCAAAAAAAGCTCAACTTAACTTTTTCAAGAAAACGAATTTCAAAATTCAATTATTTCTAAAAATTCACCCTATAATGCTTTTAATATTCAATTGTCTAAAATTTTAACTGAAATTAATTTTTAAATAAATTTTTATTAGAAAATCCAACTAGAATTCAATTATTTAAATACAAAAATGAATAATTTATTGAATAATTCAATGCTTCTGAAAATTGAATTGTCATAAAGAAGTTTATCAAAAAATTTTAAATAATTGAATTCTTTCGACGAATTTTAATAAAATTTTTAGGAATAATTACATTTTTCGAGAAATTCGATTAACATTGTATTGAAAATAATTGAAATTTTGCGATAAGTTTTATTATTTGTGAAAATAATTGAATCCCTGAGAAGAATTTTATTATTTTTGAACACAATTAAATTTCTACGAAGAAGATTATTACTTTTGAAAATAATTGAATTTCGTCAATAATTTGTAATTTCTCCAAAATTAAATTTTTTTATTATAGTGTTTTTAACAAAAAATCCTCTATAAATTTATTATCGTTAATAATTTTTGAAAAAGTTCCTTGAAAAATTTCAAATTCATTTGTTTACAATTCAATTTTACAAAATTACAATTATTCCGAAAATTCTTCAATTAAATATAATATTAGAAATTAAAAACTTCAAAAAAATAATTTCAAGTAAAATTAAAATAAACTTTTTCAAAAAAATTAATTCTTCTACAGAATTGTTATAGTTAAATTGAAAGTATGAAACATTAAAATATTTAAAGATTTTAATTTTGAAACCTTTTACAAAATTCAATTATTTCTAAAAATTCACGCTATAATGCTTTTAATATTCAATTATAATCTAAAATTTGAAGTGAAATTCATTTTTAAATCAATTTTTATTAGAAAATTCAAAGAGGATTCAATTGTTTAAAGACAAAAAAAATAATTTATTAAATAGTTGAATATTTTTTCAAATTGAATTCTCATAAAGAATTTTATCAACAAATTTTTAAATAATTGAATTCTTTCGACGAATTTTATTAAAAGTTTTAAGAAATACACTTTTCGAGGAATTGCATTAAAATTGTATTAAGAAGAATTTAAATTCTGCATTGAGTTGCATTATTTATGAAAATAATTGAATTTCTAAAAAGAATTTTATTTACGAAAATAATTGAATCCCTGTACAAATTTAATTATTTATGGAGAACAAAATTTCTGAAGTTAAAATTACTAATATTTTTACTATTTTGTAGTAAAACCCAAATTGTCATGAATTTTTTCAAATATATTGTCAATTCTTTTTATATTCGGTTTCAATTTGTACTATAATTTTTACTATTTTCATAGTAAATCCCTGACTCTCATATAAAGTCTTCCCAATTTTTTAATAATTTAGTTTATTTTCTGTTTCACTGTTACTCCTATTTTTCAATATTTTTTATTTTTATAGTAAAACCCAAAATGTTATGAATTTTTTTTTAATTATTGTCAATATTTACTATTTTTGAAGTTAAAATTTTTATTTTTTACTGTTTCTATTATAAGGAAAATCTAAAAATAATGAATTTTGGAAATTTTTGTCAGTGTTTTTCTATTTTCGATGTCAGGTTTACTATAATTTTTATTTTTTACTAAAATTTATTTCATATGGAAGAAATTAATAAACTTTTACCTCTTTCATAATAAAAACGAAACTGTTTTGAAAATCATATTGCTGCGCTTTTTTGCCAATTTTTACCGTTCTTAATTTTACTTGAATTAAATATTTATTTTTTCATTTTAAATTTTACTACTTTTAAAGTATATTTTAGTAAAAATTATAGTAAAATATAAAATTTACTTCGAAGGTATCAAAATTCAGTTTCGGAAATAGTAAAAGTTGACAGAACTTGAGTATAAATTCGAAACAGTTCAGATTGTAATTTGTGAATTATAGTAAAAGTTACTCTTTACTTTTTTCGGGCAAAATTAATAAATTTTGCTCTTGAAATATTAAAAGTTGTCAAAAATGTGCAAAAATTTCAAAATATTATCTTCGGACAAACAGTAAAATTTACTTTAAAAATAATATAAAAAAAATCACATATCTTCGCACTTAAATTGAATTTGTTACTTTTTTAAAATATTAAATTTACAAAAGTGAGAAATTTAATTATACGACGACATTAATAAATAAAAAAAAAACCGAAAGAAGAGAAAAATATAATCAAGAATTTATCGTGAGAGGACGTCCCAGGCGCGAAAGACCAATGCTGACGATAGATTAAAGGTTGATTGAGTCTTGAACGCTCAGTGTGGGCAACTCACAGTAGAAGCAGTCTTTACATCACTGTCAATCAATATTAGTTCAATATTGGTTCAACATTGGGCCCAATGCTCGTCCCATGCTCGATTCAAGACTCGGTCAATCTTTATGAGTGAAGCTCGAACATCTAATCTTGATTCAAGCTTGAATCAATCTTTGCACAATATTCAGCTTATCTTTAATTTATTACTGTGTTCACTTAATTAAATAATATTATAATAATTATAATTATAATAATTGTTTCAAATAATAATAAAACCGCTGCCAAGTTGTATTTTTTTTATATAATTTTGGTGCTCATTTCATGAACACTTTACTTCCTCATGGAGATAAAAATAATAGAAATATATGAATAACTTTTTATAAATATAGTAAAAGTGATTGAATTTTGGGTCAATCAATTTATTTTTAAATACCCTACAAGATAATTACAATAATTTAATAGTTAAACAAAAATTTTTAAACAAAAAAGTTGAGAAAATGTCATTTTCCACAATTTTTGGATTTTAAAATACCAATAATTTCGAAATTTATTATCGAATTAGGTTCAAAAATAGGTCAATCGAAGCGTTTTTTGAAGCTCTACAAGTCGGTAACGATAATTTTAAGATTACTTCTACATTTTTCAACAAAATTTTCAAAAAAGTCTTATTTTCCAAAATTTTGAATTTTTAAAAGTTTAATATCTCCGGTTAATATGGACGAAAAATGTTCAATTAGGGCTCAAAAGATGCGTCTAAAAAAACTCTACAAAATTATGGAAAAACATTTATAGGTGTCCTAACATTTTTTAAAAGTTATGGGCAAAAAACGTTTTTTTGCAAAATTAAAAATCCAAAAAAAATTTAGTTAAACTTTATTAATCTATCTCAAAGTACTCTCATTTTATGTCCGCAGGTGAGATCTATAATTTAAAAAAAAAATTCAACCCAAAAGCTCTTCATGATTTCCAGATATTTATGAAAATGTGATGTTTACACACACACACACACACACACACACACATACGGAATGACATTTTTTAAAAATGTCATTTTTGAACTCCTGAGGTCAAATAACATAAAGATATGTCAAAAAATCGAACTCGAAAAATTTCGGTATTACAATACTTCCTCTATGAGGAAGTAATAGTAATTAACATTAAGTTATCAATTGATAAATAAATATTTATATTTATTTAGTATAAATATATTATTAATTGTAACATTCATATTTAAAGAAAGTTAAATGGAAATTTTTTTTATAAATGTTTTCAAAATTATTATAGATAATTAATAAATAATAATTAAAATGTGCAATAAATATTCCTGACACTGCATCATATTTAATAATTTTATTATAATTATGTTAACTTTTAATATTAATTTAAATAATTATTATTTATTTATTAATTAATTATTATAGTTATTAATAATTATTATTGAATTAATAAATATTATTATAATTAATAATAATTATAATATTTAACATTATAATTCATTATTATTCCAAATTATATTTATTTAAATAATATATTATTAATATATCTAATAATAAATGTTAAGAATTTGTTACTGAATAATAAAAAATATCAATTATTTATCGATATTTATTAAATTATCTATTAAATATTTTTAATTGTAAAATGTTTTAAAAGTTGAATTTTGTAATGATTACAATTTTATTATGAATTATTTAATATTCATTTTTAATAATTAAAATAATTCAGGATTAGTATGTGTAAAATTTTTAGTCATAGTTTTCACTTTGCCCTTATAAGTAACAAAATATACGGCACTGGCATTAATATATTACATTAGCCCGAGGTCTCATCGAGACTCAGTGGCCGTGCGGTTTAAGTGGTTGCGTCTAGGACTTCCGGAATGCGTCTGGGGCGGGGGAACGTGAGTTCGATCCCACATGCGAGCGGATTTTTTCATTATAAGCGTTACATAAAATAATAAAATTACTATTTAATCTGTATAATTAATAAGTGTTGTGAATAAAAACTTGTGAACTTGTTTGTAAATAATATTAAAAGTCTGTCAAAAATGAAGTTAAAAAATGTACAAATTATCACAAATTGTGTTTTTTTTGCTAAAATTATTTTTCAATATTATTATGTTAAATGACATTTATTGTTAGTCATATAATATTTATATGAAAATAATATAATTATTATAATAATAACTTATTGTCATTAAATATGTAAATACATATATATTAATAACAATACTGTTTATTATTAATAATAATAATTAATATATTCACGTTATATTGAATGAACGCGTGAGAAGCGTGTAAATTTGGGAACAGTGGAAACAGTCTTGTTCAGTCCTGCTTTCGGCTTCCGCAGCATTGATTGAAGACTGAACGCCAGTCTTCAACAAAGACTCAGCGTCAGGTTTACATCGGTGTTACTATTCCGGACTGAAGCAGCCTTGCTTTCGCTGTCCCACCAATCTTTAACCAATACTGACCAACCCTCAATCAAGCTTCGTAAAGCCTGAACTCACTGTCAGCTCGCGCCTGGGGTATATACATATATGTACAATAAAAAGAATGGAAACAAATTATAAGAAAGATCAATCATGTTTTCTGTCTTTTTCAGGGTTTTTTCCCACCAAAACAAAAAAAAAAGTTCCAGAGCACTCAGACTTTCATCTGTGCTTCTCACAGAAATGCTGTTTTGACGTATAAGAGGCAAAAAAAAATCCTTTATTGCTCATTTCATTTTTCAAACATTCAAGTGCTACATTTTTCCATGGGAAGTTTATTTTTCTCAAGGAAAAACTTTATTTTCCCCGCAAAGTTTCAATCAACTTCAATATTAACTCGAGCGACAGATTAATATTTTTTATATCCAAAAAATGATAATGATGATGATAAACTTTATAGTGAAAATATTTTTCCCATCCTTTTAATGTTGAATTAATTTCATTAAAAATTTATTTATACAATATTGAAAAATATTACTCTTGAAATTTCAGTTTTAAAAATAAAATAAAAATAATAATAAAACAATTTTCTGGATTTGTGAATAAGGGAATAAAATTTTACAAACACGGAAAATTTTTCGCGTTTAAAATTTTAACATATTAACAAGGATTGAAATAAACCAGAAGACTTTAATTCATTTTGGATTAAAATAAATTCGTCTAGAAATTATTTTCTCGAAATGATTCGGAATTTTTTTGTTTTCATTTATAGTGACATTTTTGTCATGAAAACAATTAATCCAAAAATGACAGGGGACTTTAATATTTTTTGATGCAAATTTAAACAGTCATGTTTTTTAATACTTTGTAGTTTACTGTGAAACTGAATTCAGTAAAATGATGAATATTTTTCTATTTTCTGTTAAAGAAATAAAATAAAAATTTCTTTAAAATTAAAAAAAAAAAAATTAAAATTAAAATTACAAAACCACAATTAAAGAAAACATTTTCATTGAATCGAGAAAAACATTTTTTTATTCTTTATTTTCTTGTAATTTTCAAAATCAGGACACTACTTTTATAGTTAAAAAAATAAATTTTCTCTCTAATCATTTGAGTTAAAAATTCTGACTTATTTTTGAAAGATTACAAAGCGAGATTGTTTCTAACTCAGTATGAGACACGAGGAGAACATATATAAAAATAAATTAATTCTTTATTTTCGTGGGTCCAATTAAATGAATTAAATGAAAGCGGTATGCATAGCGGTATTTAAAAGATATCAGAATTTACGAAAAAAAAAATGCCGACAAAAGCTCAGTTTACAGTTGGCATATATATATGAGAGAAAAAAAAAGTGTTGAAACATTTTACCGGCGAATGAACAAGGACGACACTGTTAATTACACCGAACGATAAGCACTGCGTTTTGTCGGACTGGAACGCCAAGCAAACACTTGTACCTACAACTACCTCTTAATCGTAGCGCCAAACATTTACGGAACGTCTCTCTTTTACTGATTTCCTTTAAGATTTATCACATACACACAAACACGATAAATAAATTCGCGAACAGCGCGAATATATATTTTACTAAATTTTATCTTCCACGCGCGGAACAATTGTTGCGAATCTCCGGTAAATTCGATGGAAAAATTTTAGTTTGCAATTTACTTGGAAAAATTTGCTACTTTTCCTTTTTTCTTAATTCCTGCATTTTTTTCTCTTCTTTGTATCATTTTAGAAAGCGATTTTGCAATTTGACTTTAAATTTAACTTTGATTTTAACTTTAATTTTAACTTTGACTTTGATTTTAACTTTGAATTTATAACTTTAACTTTGACTTTGATTTTAACTTTAATTTTAGCTTTAACTTTGACTTTTATTTTATACTTTGATTTTAACTTTAACTTTGGCTTTTAATTTTACATTGACTCCAACTTTAACTTTGACTTTAACTTGACCTCTGACTTGGATTTTAACTTTGACTTTGATTTTAACTTTAACTCTAACTTTGATTTTAACTTTAATTTTAGCTTTAACATTGACATTTACTTTGATTTTAACTTTAATATTAGCTTTAACTTTGACATTGACTTTTATTTTAACTTTGATTTTAACTTTAACTTTGACTTTTAATTTTACATTGATTTTAACTTTAACTTTGACTTTAACTTGACCTCTGACTTGGATTTTAACTTTGACTTTGATTTTAACTTTAACTCTAACTTTGATTTTA
Source organism: Leptopilina syphax (assembly GCA_032872505.1). Taxonomy (NCBI): domain Eukaryota; kingdom Metazoa; phylum Arthropoda; class Insecta; order Hymenoptera; family Figitidae; genus Leptopilina; species Leptopilina syphax. The sequence goes on from CM065470.1 coordinate 16,439,314, forward strand.
ACTTTAATTTCAGCTTTAACATTGACATTTACTTTTATTTTAACTTTAATATTAGCTTTAACTTTGACATTGACTTTTATTTTAACTTTGATTTTAACTTTAACTTTGACTTTTAATTTTACATTGATTTTAACTTTGACTTCCACTTTCACAGTGGAATTAAATTTGACTTTAAATTTCACTCTAAAAGTGAAAATCAAAGTCAAAGCTGAAGTCACAGTTGAAGTCTCACTTTTACTGTGACTTTAACTTTGACTTTCACTTAGACATTAAATTTAACTTTGAAAGTAAAAATCAAAGTCAAAGCTAATTAAACAAATAAAAGTTAAAGTAGAAGTAAAAGTAAAAATTAAAGTCAAAGTTAAAATCAAAGTAAAAGTGTAAGTTAAAGTGAAAGTTAGACAAAATTAAAGTCAAAGTTGAAATCAAAGTAAAAGTGTAAATTAAAGTGAAAGTTAGACAAAATTAAAGTCAAAGTTGAAGTGAAAAAGTTAATGTCAAAGTCAAACTCGAGTCGAAAGTCAAAGTCAAAGTCAAACTTGAGGCGAAAGTCAAAGTTAAAGTTAAAGTCAAAGTGAAAGTCGAAGTCAAAGTCAAAGTCAAAGTCAAAGTTAAAATCTAAGTTTGAATCAAAGTAAAAGTCAAATTCATACTAAAGTTAAAGGCAAAATTAAAGTTAAATTTAAAGTAGAAAAATCAATGTCAAAGTTAAAGTAAAAAAGTCCATGTCAAAGTCAAACTCGAATCGAAAGTCAAAAGTCAAATTACAAAATCGTCCCCCCTGAAAGTCTACGCAGATGATTGAAGTAATTTTTTTTCCTTTTTCCTTTTTTTGTTATTCATATCTTTGATTAAAAATTTTTTTCGAGGAATTTTTTGTCTCCTTCTCAATTTCAGTAATAAGTTTCTTTATTGAAAAATAGAAGAGAGTCATAAATAAAATTCACTTCTTTAATTATTTCTCCACCGGAAGTGGACGTATCCTTTTCTTCCTAGTCTCCAATGTCCCCAAACACGATCCTCAAACTCTAATTTCTCAAATTGGTCGAACCAACGCAACCGCCTATCTATCTGGATTACCTAACCCTCATGCTTAATCGAAATTGCGTTATCCTCAAACTGGGGGTTATCTATATATAAGAACTAAAGAAAAAGCCCCTTTTCTTCAAACATTTTTCTTTCTCCGAATTACAAAAATTCATTTTACTGTCAATTCTCATTTCAATTAAAGTCACACTTTATTTTACAATAAATTAAGTGCGGGTGAGGTTCACAATATGTCAATAACGTTCATCAAGATTGAAAGAAAAAAAAACTTAGTAAATAATGATTTTATACTTTAACAAATTGAGAATTTATAATTTAAAAAAATTTAATTAAACAGAGCTTTTTTAATCAATAATGCTTTGTTTGAATAAAATAACATTATTTAAGCAATGAAGATTTGTTTAAATTGAATAAATATATTTTAGTGATTAAAAATTTTTTTGAACTAAAATTATAAAAATTTTGGATAAAAGAATTTTTTTTAATCAAATCATACATTTTTTGGCAAATAGAGCTTTTTTAATCAAACAAAAGCATTTTTATTCAAACGGTGCTTTTTTAATGAACTAAAACTTTTGTTAATAAATAATGAGCTGTTTGAATGCAAAAATTGTTTTTAATTAGCGACGACTGTTTGAATTATGCAAAAATTTCTTTAAAATTAAAGAACTTTTCATGGGAACAAAATAATAATATTTAATTAAAGAAGAATTTTTTCAATTAAATAGGGAATTTTTAATAAAACATAATTTTTTAATAAAATAAAGCCTTTTTATTAAATTTATTTATTTTAATCAAATTTAATTAAAAAAATTAATAAAACAAAAATTAAGTATTCAATAAATAGGTTTTATTTTATTAAAAAAAGCTCTGTAAAGATTTATTTGAATTTAGAAGTTTTTTTATTAGCGAATAGATTTGTTTGAATGAAGTAAAATTTTCATTAAAGTTGAAAAAATTTTACTTGAATCAAAATAATAATTTTCAATAAAACAAGAATATTTTTAATCAATTATAAAAATTTTTGTCACAACTTTTCTATTCAATTAAAGAATTTTCAATCAATCGGAGCTTTTTCAGATCAAAAAACTTTTTTTTATTGAATAATGATTCAATTGGATCAAAAAAAGTTTATTTCTAAAAAGCAAGATTTTTCTAAATGAAGTAAAGTTTTCTTTAAACTTAAAGAAATTTTCTTTAGTTTTAAATCAAAATAATAATTTTTAAAGAAAGAAAATTTTTTTTGAATTAAATGAATCATTTCCAGTCAAATAGAACTTTTCTGTTAAACAAAGCTTTCTTAAAAATAAAAATTTGTTTAAATCAAAAAAAGGTTTTCTAAACTTCTAAAAATTTGTTAAAATTTAAATAAAGTTTTCTTTAGTAATTGAATTTTTTATTGGTACCAAAATAATAATTTTAAATTAAAGAAGAATTTTTTTTAATTAAGTAAAAAATTTTCAGTGAAATAGTTTTTTTTAGTAAAATAAAGCTTTTATAATGATTAATGATTCATTTGGATCAAAAAAAGATTTTTTTATCAAGAAAAATTTGTTTGAATGAAGAAAATTTTTCTATAACGTTAAAGAAATTTTCTTTGAAACAAAATAATAATTATGTGAAATGAAAAGATTTTTTTTGAATTTGATAACCCAGTTTCAATCAAATAAATATTGCCTTTTTAATCAAATAATGCTTTTACAATAAATAAAGGTTTATTTAAAGTTTAAATCAAGAAAATTGTTTTTAATCAACGAAGGTTTGCTTAAGTTAAATAAAGTTTTTGTTAGTAATTGAAATTTTCTTTGCATCAAAATAAATTAAATAAAGTTTTTGTTAGTAATTTAAATTTTCTTTGCATCAAAATAATAATTTTGACAAAAGGAAGAAATTTCTTGAAACAAATAAAAAAATTTCAATCAAATATAGTTCTTTTTATTGAAATAAATCTTTTTTAATGAATAATGATTTATTTTGAATCAAAAAAAGTATTTTCATCAAGAAAAATTTGTTTAAATCAAGTAAATTTTTCTTTAAAGTCAAAGATATTTTCATTGAATCAAAATAATAATAATAATAATTTTGTAATGAAAGAAAAATTATTTGTATCAGATTTCCAATCAATAAATTATGCTTTTCTAATCAAACAAAGTTTTTTAATAAATAAAGATTTGTTTAAATCAAGAAGAGTTTTTTGATCAACAAAGAATTTACATTAAATAAAGTTTTCTTCAATAATTAAATTTTTCTTTGAATCAAATTATTGATTTTTGGATAAAAGAAGAATTTTTCGAATCAAATGAAACATTTTTAGTCAAAAAGAGTTTTTTTAATCAAATAGATATAATCAATAATGATTATTTGAATCAAAAACATCTTTTATTGCAAGTTAAATTAAATATCGAATTGATTTCACCGGAATAAAATTTGAATGACAACTGTCTTGTATGACACTTTAATTTTTTTTTACCACAGCGAGCCTGGTGTAATTTTTCGACTCTAAATATAATTATTATAAATGTACTCACATATATATATAACTACTTGAAATTATAAGTTGCTTGAAATGAACTTTTAAGTGGGTGAAATAATTTTTCACACACTCATTGAGAATATTCTTTATCTGTTGTTATAAGTATTAAGTACTTGTGTACATAAAATATATATTTATTGAGAGAGAATGAAATTTCTCGCGCGAGAGTTTATCGGTTGACAGGTCGTGCATGGAATTCATCAAGCATCTCCATCAGTTTTCGACGATGATCCTTGGTCCAACAAAGTATTATATGCACACAATGCGGTTGAGTTCATGATTCGCGAATACCATGCAATGTCACGCGCAACTATGACAGAGCAATTATTGGACATTGGAATAGACATCTAATGGAAGGGATCCCCGACAGGATTGTAATGCATTTCTGTCAAGCTGTGCCTTTCCGCGTCATATGCTCGAACATAAACTACCATCAAGTGTATATATTTCCTGTATTATTTCCCACTTTCACGGATTTCATCTCCTGTTTATAATTTTATATATAAATCAAGGAAAAAAAGTTTTAGTAAATCTCTCTAAGCACATGGCTCGAACCAGTGAAAGTATTTCAAAATACGGACCATTTACGGACCAAAAATGAAAAATTACGGACCAATTACTGACAGAAAAAACCAGTCCGAGTCAAATAAGAGAAAATTTTATACTTAAAACTATAAATTAAATTTTTCATAACTATAAAACATGAAGATTTCTTCATGATTTATAATAATTTAATCAAACGGCTGTATGAATTATAGGTAAAAATTTCTTTAAAACTCAAGAACTTTTTATGGGAACAAAATAATAATATTCAACGAAAAAAGAATTTCTGCAATCAAATAGAGAATTTTTTAATAAAACAAAGCTTTTTTTAATAAAATAAAACCTTTCTATTGAATTTATTTATTTTAATCAAATTTAATTGAAAAAATTTAATAAAAAAAATTAAATATTCAATAAACAGCCTCTATTTTATTAAAAAAAATTTTACGAAATTTCAATTATTCGTAAATTCTTCAATTAAATATCTATTAAGAACTTTTTCAAAAAAATTAATTTCAAAAAATTCAATTATTTCTAAAAATTCACACTATATTGCTTTTAATATTCAATTATTATCTAAAATTTTAACTCAAATTCATTTTTAAATCAATTTTAATTAGAAAATTCTACTAGAATCCAATTATTTAGATACAAAAAAAAACAATTTATTGCATATTTTCATGTTTGCATGTTTCTTAAACTTAAATTCTCATAAAGAATTTTATCAATAAATTTTTAAATAATAGAATTCTTTTGCCAAATTTTAATAAAATTTTTAAGAATAATTACTTTTTTCGAGAAATTCGATTCAAATTGTATTAAATATAATTGAAATTTTACGATGAGTTTTATTATTTGTGAAAATAATTGAATCCCTAAGAAGAATTTTATTATTTTTTACCACAATTAAATTTCTGCGAAGAATTTTATTACTCTTAAAAGTAATTGAATTTCGACAATAATATATAATTTCTCCAAATTAAATTTTTTTATAACTGTCTTTAACTAAAATTCTTTTATAAATCAATTGTTTTTAATAATTTTTAAAAAAGTTATTTGAGAATTTTTAAATCTATTTATTTACAATTCAATGTTACAAAATTACAATTATTCTAAAATTCTTCAATTAAAAATAATATTAGAAATTAAAAACTTCAAAAAAATAATTTCGAGTAAAATTGAAACAAAATTTAAAAAAAAATTAATTCTTTTACAGAATTGTTAGTGAAAACTTTAAAAGTATAAAAAATTAAAATTTATACAGATTTTAATACGAAACCTTTTACAAAATTCATTTATTTCTAAAAATTCACGCAGTAATGCTTTTAATATTCATTTATGATCTAAAATTTGATGTGAAATTTATTTTTAAATCAATTTTTATTAGAAAATTCTACTAGAATTCAATTATTTAAATATAAAAAAACAATTTATTGAATAATTGCATGTTTTTTAAACTTAAATTTTCATAAAGAATTCTATCAATAAATTTTTAAATAATAGAATTCTTTTGACGAATTTTAATAAAATTTTTAAAAATAATTAAATTTTTCGAGGAATTTGATTAAAATTGTATAAAAAAATAATTGAAATTCTGCAATGAGTTTTATTACTTATGAAAATAATTGAATTTCTAAACAGAAGTTTATTATTTTCTAAAATAATTCAATCCCTGTAAAAATTTTATTATTTATGTAAATAATTGAATTATCGCGAAGAAATTTGTAAAAAAAATTTTGTAAATAATAATTGAATTCCTGTAAATTTTTGTATTTAGAAATTAATTTGTTTATTTTTTTAAGTAATTTAAAATCAGAATTTTATCAGAATTTTCTTGTATTTGGATTTTTTATTGTAAAAAGTTCAAAATTGAAATTAATTAGAAGAATAAACAAATGAATTTCCAAATAAAAAAATTCAAGAACAATGGTATTTTTTTAGCATTTTCAATGTTTATTTTCACAAAAAAATAGTAAAAATCAAATTTTTTCATTCGGCAATTATTATATAAATATAAAAATAAATTTTCTACAAAATAACGTAAAGGTTTTAAAATCTATAAATTTTTGGAAAAAATGAAAATGCAAACGAGGTAGAAATATTTTCTTACCGATTTTATTTTCTGACCATTGAACTCATCTCAAAAAAATACTATAAAAAAAATTAATTTATGAAAGATTTAATTTCAAAAAAACTTAAATTAAAATTTTTTTTTTAAAAATTGTTTTATTCAAACAAATAATTATTTAGTAAGAAAGATATGTTTGCTTAAAAAGAATATAATTGATTCAAAGAATGTGTTTTTCCATAAAATTATATTTTTTATTTGAAAACAATTTCTTTTTACTGTAAAAGAAAAAGCTTTGCTTGATAAAAGAAGCTTTTTTTAACTAAAGATGTTTTACATAACTTAAAGAACTCTTTAATTAATAAAAGCTTTGTTTTATTCTTTTTTGATTAAAAAAAAACTTTATGGGATACAATAAGTAATTTTTTTTAATTAAGAAAAATTTAACTATTTTAAAACAATAAATAAATAATATCATTGAATAAAAAATATTTACTTAATTAAAACAAATCTTCTTTAGATTATAAAAAATATTCTTCATCACAAAAAATTTTCTTAAAAAAAAAACAGTTTTATTATATATTTCAAACAAAACCTTTATTCATATAAAAATTTTTTAGTTAATTCTAACAAAGTCTTTTTTCATTTAGAAAAGCTCTTTAAAGTCAAAAAATTTGTTTGCTGATAAAAACAGTTTCATATGCTGCAAGTAATTTTTTTTTCCAATTTAAAAAAGTTTTATTTAATTCAAACTAGTTTCTTTTTATTAAGAAAAAAGTTTTATTTGCTTTAAAAAAATGTTCATTATTTAAATAAAGATGTATTTGATTCTAGTTCTGATTAAAAAAATTGTTCTTTGTTAAAAATTTATTTATTTAATTTAAAAATCAACTGATTAAAAAGCTTTACTAATTTGAATTATAATGACTCACTTTTCACCTTTGAATTTAAATTTAAATGTTGAATTTTTATTGATTATAAATTTTACTAATAAATAAGAATTTCTACTTTGTTGGTAAAATTAACATTTTTTATTTTATATTTAATTTACTGACTTTTTAATTTTGATTAGTAAAAATTTTACTAATAAATTAGTAAATTTTAAATTTTACTAATAAATTAGTAAAAAAATTACTATTTGGTAGTAAAATTTATTAATTTAAAAGCAAAAATTCAGTTACTAATTTAAATTAGTAAAAATTTTTACTAATTCAAATTTAGAGAGTAGTAAATAATAAAATAGATATAAATTAATATAAAAATTAAAAATAAACAAAAAATTAAAAATTAGAAAACATAAGGAAAGACATAAAAAGAAAATTGGCAATCTAATGAAAAAATATCTCGACAAAGGAAGAAAATGGCCAGAGCGCATAAAACACAGAATGAATGAAAGCCAAATTTTAAAAATATAAAAATTGTCCACTAGCATTTTATATCCATGGACATAAATCTCAAAGTGCATGATACGGGTAATAAAAGTGTTGATATTCGATGTGTAATATCAAAAGAAAAATATGTATATATATATTATGACAGAGAAAAAGCTTTTTGCAAAAAGTACATAAACATATATACATTTTAAAGAAGTAAATATATACATATAAAGAAATTGGCTTGAGGAAGAGGCATTTTGTCGAGGGATTTTCTTATTCTTTGCACGTTTATATTTATATACAAGAACAACATAACTATAGAATCGAATAAATGCATGCTTGGGATATGCAGTTACTTTAGGCGAAAAAGCTTTAAACTTGCAAACAGTAAACATATATTACCCGAGGTCTAAAAGGTAACGACGCTCGTAATTTTTAGCGATAGCGCAACGAGTGCTTTGGTTGGCGATACCAAATGAATTATATCTATACAACAACTTTACCGAAAGTACTTAACAGGGCTGCCAAGTATCGGTGACCTAGGAGCATAAATCACTTTAAAAAAGTGTCTTTCCACTATCAGTATTAATTCCCCGACAAAACTAACTGTCAGGATTCAAGGAAACATTTCATTTGCCATGTCGATTTTATTTTCTCTCCGTTTTCCTGTTTATTATATTATGTTCTCCTTATTTCAAAACTGTTCCTTTATTTATTCTGTATTGTATTTCTTATATTTTTTCTATTTTATTTCTAGTAAATTTCATTATTTTTTATACCGAAATATATTTTTATATTCCTAATATCTATTTTAAATCGTATTTTTCGTATTTTTTTTCTTGTAAATTTCATTTTTTAAAAACATATTTATTTCGTGAAATAATTAAAATGATGCTCATATTTTTTTTCTTGATTTTTTAACAGACTTTTGACATTATTTACAAACATGTTCACAGTTTTTGTTTACAACACTGATGCTCATATTTTCTTAAATAGACAAGCAAAAAGAAGAAATTTTTTTATAAATTTCTTCGCAATAATTCCATTATTTTCATAAATAATAAACACATTTTTTAAGGAATTTAATTATTTTCCTGAAAAATAATTAAATATTCTAGAAAATAATAATTAAATTTAAAATAATAAAAATAATTTTCAAGAAGTTATCTACAGTAACAATTTTCTTATAATATAAAATAATGATTTTATCACTCAGTCATCTTTAATTATTAGAAAACATGAAGAAATCGATTGCTCCGAGTCGAAGACTCGGAGCAATCGATATCTTCATGTTTTATAACAATTTTTTATAAATTGTTTAATTTCAAAAATGTTTAAATTTGAAATATTTGAAATTTTTGAAAATCTTCATTCCATTGGAAAAAATAATAATAAATATTTAAAATATTCAAAGAAATTAATTATTGATGTTCTCGAATAATTTAAAAGAAATTCGTAAATAAATGTAACAGAACATTTTTTCGAGTAAAATTTCTTTCTTTATTTTCTAAAAATTTCAGAAGTTTCAATTTCAATTAAAATTTGTAATTTATAAAAAGAATTTATAAACATTTTTTTCCTTAATTTATAAAAAACTTAAAATTTTATTGAAGCAATTTTAAATAAGTTGCATAATTCGAGCCCTGCAAATATTTTCAATTTTAAAATTAATGTATTGGAAATAATTAAATTCTTGAAAAAGAATTTTATCAAACAATTTAAGAATAATAGGTATTAGATTCCTACAAAGAATTTTATTATTTCTGAAAATAATTGAATTCCTGTGAAGAATTTTATTAAAATTATTAAATTTATTATTATTATTATTATTATTATTATTATTATTATTATTATTATTATTATTATTATTATTATTATTATTATTAAATTTTATTTAAATTTTTAAAAATTCTATAATTAAATTATTTTAAAGAATTTCTTTGAATTTAATTAAAATAGTGAAGTTTCTTTAACAATTTTAATTGAAAATTTTGAAAGTAACTGACTTTTATGAACAATTTCTCTCAAGTTATTAAAATAATCGTCTTTGTTAATAATTGAAATTTGATTATTGAATTTTATTAAAAATTTTACAAAATGATATAATTCTTCTCAGAATTTTATTACAATTTTCTATAATAATTTAATATATTCAAGGAATTTTATTATATTTTCTTGAAGTTTTTTTTGGAAATAATGTAGTTTTTTGAATAATTTTAATTAAAAATTTTGAAAATAATTGTATTAAACAAAGAATTTTTGTCAACTTTTTAATATAATCGTGTCTCTTAATAATTATAATTGAATATTTAATTATTGAAGTTTATTAAAAAAAATTGAATTGAAAATAATTGAATTCCCAAAAAGAATGTTATTATTTATAAAAAATATTTTAATTCTTGCGATAAATTTTACTACTTATAAAAAAAATTTTAAAGATGTATTAAAAATAATTGAATTCGCGTGAAGAATTTTATTATTTCTGAAAACAATTGAATTCTTGCAACGAATTCCATTAAATTTTTTGTAAATAATTGAATTACTAGGAAAATTTTTTTAATTTGTAAAAATAATTTAATTCTTTCAAAGGATTTTATTGAAATTTTTGTAAATAATTGAATTTGCTTAAAGAATTTTATGAAAATTTAAAAGAATAATTCAATTATTTCGAATAATTTAATTAAATATGAGTAGGTACTAAAAATAATTGAATTCTTACAATGAATTTAATATTATTTATGAAAATAATTTAATGCTTATAAACAAATGTTATCAAAATTTTAGAAATTAATAATTTTCTTCCACAATACTTTATGTAAATACATATTTTAAATAATTGATTTTTTTCTAAAAATTTTAATAAAATTTATGAAAATAATTACATTTTTTTAGGAATATATTTTAAATTGTATTATAGGTAAAAATAATTGAATTTCTGAGAAGAATTTTATTACTTATAAAAAAAATTAGATTGTTTCGATGAATTTATTAAAATTTTAGAAAATAATTGAATTCTTTCGTGAAATTTTATTGAAAATAATTAAATTTTTGCAGACTTTACTATATAAAAAAAATAATTGATTTCTTTCGTGAAATTTTATTAAAATTTTGTTGAAAATATAAACAATAATAATTAATTATGTACTTAATAAGTGGATTTTTTGAATTTTGATTATGAAATTATTAAAAAATTGAATTAGGTAATTTAATAATTTTTACATTTCTTATCTCTCATATTTTCACATTTATTTACTATTAATTTTTCCATTTATTATTTATTATTAATCAAATATTTTCCAAATAATTATTACACAAAAAAAAAATGTAATAATCACTGAAAAAAATTTTTTCTTTAATTCACTTTTTTAATGCAAGTAAAAATATTCCATTTCAGATATAAACATTAATTTTTCGCGAAATGATTGAAATTGTATTTTTAGTTTCCTTTCCCCCCTCCCCACTCCAAAAAAAAGAATAAAATTTACATAATTTATTGCATAAAAAACAAGCTAACGTTCATTTGCAAATTGCAAGCCGTTAATGGGAGCAAATTTAATATGCAAACCGTGTATAAAAATTCGCACCGTACAAAAAGCGGCTAAAGAGCAACGAAATCACTTTAACGTTCATATCGATTTGTATATTTGATTTCATTTTTTCCTTTTTTTTCGAAAAAAAAGCAATAAAAAAAACCTAACAGAACAATTTGAGTTCATAAAAAAACTTTTCAACGCGTGAATTGAAAATGGTAAAAATTTAATTTTCATTTCAAACTTTCATAAAAGAGAGATGAGGATTTTCCACACATACATCAACGAAAAAAAAAAAAAAAAAAATTGGGATAACGTATGTAAAAAATGAAATTTACATTGTCAATGAATTTCAGTTGAATTGATATAAAAAAAACTGACTTTTACGTATATCTATACTATTCCCTTTTTTTCTTCACGCAAAATCTCATTTACATTTTGACAAAAACCATCCATATTTTTTTTTTTCGTTATACGTTCTAATTTATCGGACTATTTTTTTTTCTACCCGCATTGTTTTCTGTCAGGGAAAATTTAATATTTTTTTTTATTCACGTTTCACTAGACTAGATATATAAACTAAATACGAGAGAAGAGTTGTTGCGCATTCTGATGGTTTTTTCGGTTTTGAAAGCGCGAAACGGACACGGAACTGCAACACTAGGAAGTTCCTTAACTGTGAAAAGGGTATGAATAATCACTGTGGCTGGGTGTACAATAAAGTTGAAGATAACAACCGAGCTTGTGCTGTATATATGTATAAAGTGTGTATTTAAATATACGTATATATTGTATGTATATATATGTATATTTATATGTATATATATATGTGGACTGTACTCTCTGGGTTTATAGGATACCGCCCGTTGAGGCATTGAAATCACGCGCGACGTCGCCGTGTTACGAAAGTCGGAAGCGACTGTCGATTGAGGCGCACCATTTGTGAATTTCAATGTGCAGCAGGCAGAAATCAAAGTACCGCGTGTATATTGTCACGTGTGCTTATGATTTTCGTTTTTCAGAAATGTCGTCGCATTTTCACGTTTTCATTATCAATGAACGACAGTTTGTAATTTTGGTCCAGCGAAACTTATTTTATAAATATCGCTATTCTCTACACCTGAATCTGAATTAGTAAAATTCTATACTTAAAAATAGTGAAATTGCACTCTTTAGTCATTTTTATAAACGACTTTTCTCGTTTTTAATTACTACGTTGAAAAAAAAATTTATTTCATTCAAAAAACCAAATATTTGACTCACAGTTTTTTTAAGGATATCAAATTGAAACAAAAAACGAATTCGTTTGAAGTTAATTGTTGTTTACTTTTTTGTTTCCTAACTTCTTGAATCAAATAAATTTTTTTTCAATGTAGTAAATAAAAACGAGAAAAGTCGTCTATGAAAATGACTAAAGAGTACAATTTCACTATTTGTAATTTCATTATCAAAATTCAAAACATTTACTTATGAAGTACATGATTAATTATTATTGTTTATATTTTCAACAAATATTTAATAATATTTCATGAAAGAAATCGATTATTTTTTTTTAAATAGTAAAATCTTTGAAAAAATTGAATTATTTTCAAATAAAATTTCACGAAAGAATTCAATTTTTTTCTTAATTAGTTATAACATTTTTCAAAAGAATTCAATTATTTTCTAAAATTTTATAATAAATCCTTCGAAACAATATAATTTTCTTTATAAGTATAGTAAAATTCATCGCAAGAATGATATTATTTCAATTAATATTATTAAATTATTTTAGAAAATTGTAATAAAATTCTAAGAAGAATTAAATTCTTTTCTAAAATTTTTCATAAAATTTAATAATTAAATGTTTATTTTCAATTATTAACAAGGACGATTATTTTAATAGCTTGAAAGAAATAGTTCATAAAATTCAATTACTTTCAAAATTTTCAATTAAAATTATTAAAAAAAATACATTATTTTTAAAAAATTTAAACAAATTGTTCAAAGGAATTGAATTTGAATTTTTTTAAAATAATGAAGTTTCTTTAATAATTTTAATCGAAAATTTTGAAAGTACATTGAATTTTATGACCAATTTCTTTGAAGTTATTAAAATAATCGTCTTTCTGGATAAATAAAATTAATCATATAATTGTATATTATATTTTTTTTAAAAATCGTCTTGGTTAATAATTGAAAATAAACATTTAATTATTGAATTTTATGAAAAATTTTAGAAAATAATTTAATTCTTCTCAGAATTTTATTACAATTTTCTAAAATAATTTGATTTATTCAAGTAATTTTATTAAAATATAGAAAATAATGAAATTCTTTCAAAAAATTAAACTCTTCTTGAAACAATTTTATTAGAGTTTTTGTAAATAATTGAATTCTTTTGAAGAATTTTTTGAAAATAATGTAGTTTTTTGAATAATTTGAAATAAAAATTTTGAAAATAATTGTATTCAACAAAGAATTTTTTTCAACTTTTTAAGGGCATTTGAACCTTGATGACGTCACACATGCTTTGCACAATCTGTAACGTCATCAAGGTTCAAATGCCCTTAAGATAATCGTGTCTGTTAATAATTATAATCGAATATTTGATTATTGAAGTTGATTAAAATTGAATTGAAAATAATTGAATTCTTGAGAAGAATTTTATTACTTATAAAAAATAATTTAATTCTTGCGATAAATTTTTTATTAGATTGTTTCGAAGAATTTATTAAAATTTTATTAAAAATTTAAAAAATTGAACTATTTAAAATTGAAAATAATCAAATTTTCCGGAACTGTTCAATAATTCAATTTTGAAATTAATGTGTATTGAAAATCATTCAATTCTTGAAAATGAATTTTATAAAAAAATTTGAAGAATTTTATTATTAATGAAAATAATTGAATTCTTGTAAAGAATTTTATTAAAATCATTAAATTTATTATTATTATTATTATTAAATTTTCTTAAAATTCAAAAAAATTCTAATTAAATTTCTTTAAAGAATAATTTTAATTGAACATTTTGAAAGTAATTGAATTTTATGAACAATTTCTAAAGGAAAACGATTATTTTAAAAATTTGAATGAAATTGGACATAAAAACGAATGATTTAAAAAAAAATTTTTTCAAGTAAATTAATATCAGTGTTATTTATTAAAATAAGTTTTTTTCATTACTCTAAATTGTTATAAATTAAATGCAATATTTTACTCACTGACAAATTGGAAATTACATTGAGAAAACGATCGAACTCACCTGAAACAAAAAAGAAGAATGTATAATATTAAAATTTTGTTAAAAAAATTATTTTTTTCTCTAAAAATTTACTTTAATTCATTAATTGTAATAAAAAAAAATTATTTTTTGATTTGTTATCTAAATAATTACGCATTTAAAAAATAAATAAGTAAACAAGTAAGTAAATAAGAGAATAAATAAATATGGAAATAAATTAGTAAAGAAAAAGTAGAATAAACAATTAAATAAATTAACAAAAAAAAAAAGAAAAAGTAGGTAAATAAATAAAAAAAAGTAATAAAAGAAGTCACTGTAAATTAATAACAAAAATAGAAAATTAATAAGAAACTGAATAAATAGATAAATATGTAAGTAAATAAATACAGGCCTAGGATATTATGACTTTTTATCTCCTTTTTTCGACTTACATATTTTAAAAATTTTTTATTTTTTCGACTTTTCCTCAAAATATTGCAAGAAAATACCTAATTTTTAGTACAAAATAATTCAACTTATTTCTATTTTCATAGTATGAAAAATAACTATATTAGACAAAACTTTCAAAATTTATTTTTAAATAATTTTTCTAATTAAATTTTTGAAATACAAAATTAAAGAGATTTTGAATAATTGAAATTTTGTCAAATTTAATTGAATTTTTCAAGTGTTTTATTTTAATTTTCGAAAATAAACTTTTGAAGAACTTGCAATTGCAAATTTTTAAAATAATTAGTGAAAATTAACTTCTAAAAATTATATTAAAATATTTTCGAAACAAGTAATTCTTAGAATTTTTATAAACCATTAAATAAGAAAGTAAATAAAGAAGTGAGTAAATATAAATAACAAAATAAATAAGTAAATTAATAACTTAATTTATTTTAGTTTTTTTTTTGCAAAAATCTTATATTTGTAAAATTTTATTTTAAAAAAATAATTTTTATTGTTTAATAAAGTGGCCTGATGATGGTGTCAAACCAATAGACACCGAAACGTTGCACAACTAATGTAACATTGTTTCATTTATCACTCTTCCGACAATCGAATAAAAAAGGATTTACAAACTATAATTAATTAAGTAAATAAGTAAAAACATATAAAATAAATAATTAAGTAATAATTTGAAAAAATAAACCTAATGCGTAAATAAATAAATGAATAATAAAGTAAATAAATAAGTAAGGAAATAGAAAATTAATAAAAAAAAAGAAGTAAAAAAAGACTTTATTTGACTGTAGTGAACAAATACTTTTTTGTCAGTAAAGTAGAGTTTGTATTTAATTTACACTTTGTCAGTAAAATACTTTTTGCAAGAGGTAAATTATAATTTATATTTATTAATATTTAAATAATATATTTATATTTATTTATTTATTATAATTACCAACCATATTATTAAAATTCTGCCGACTGACAATTTTAATTAACTATAATCAACTATAATAATTATAATCAAACAATTTTTCGTTCCATAAATATTTATATGCGCAATTCTTGACCCCAATGAATGATTATAAAATTCAAACTAACAAACTGTAAAATAAAGATGAATTTTTCTAAAGGGTTAATTATTATCAAAGACCACTCTTCGCTCCCGTGCACACGCACACACACACACAAAGAACATAAGACAGAAAAGTCAAAGGAAAAAAAATGTGAAAATCAAAGTATGTAGTATCAAAGTATGTATCATTCAGAATGATATATGTGAAGGAGAAATGTTTCCGCAATATGCGAGGAACGCAACTATAATTAGCCTCTTCTTGTCCTGTTTCCGATGTTGGAGGACATTATCGTGTTTCTCCCTCATTTTTTTTTTTTATACTTTTTTTCAGTATTGAGGACCAAAAATCTACTGCTGCGGGGATAAGATCGCCAACCTTAGTGCGCATTGAAGAAGCTCGCAGATGAGAGAGAGGAAGATCAAAGGTTCGAAAGCGATTGTTCTATATGTGCGGGTGCGCTGTGGAACGTTTTTTCGAGTAGGTAGGTTTTTTAAAAGAGTGAGGGGTCGCGCTTATAGTTTGGAAGCGTGGAGCTAAGTGGCCACAAGTATACACCTCCTTCCCTTCCTTTTTTTCTCTCTCTCACTCTCACTTTGATTACCTCGACTTTTCTTTTTTTAAAATCGAGATTTTTAGCCGTAAAAGTCCTCTTGTCTCTCTGTTTTTATCAGCTTTACAAAGGGGGTTAAGATTCGTCAAGAATCTTGTCTATATAGATGCTGTGAATTCTCTTCGATAAAATGAGAATGATAACAGGTTTTTATGTATATATAGGTATGTGTATATATATATTGGATGCAGGTGAATTCAAAGAGAAGTGAATTAAGAGGCTCTTATTATTTCACGAGAATTGCAGAACAAAGAGTTTATGTATATGATAACATGGTACTTTGGAATATTTTAGAGATGATCTTTATTATAATTCCTCTTTGGCGAGCGAGTTGCTAATTAATAAGTGATTTTCGAGAAGGAGCTTCTTTCTTTCCTGTTGCCTTTAATCGACTATTATTTCATTTATTTAATAATAATAATAATAAAATTTTCACGAAACATAAAAAGCATCAAAATCGCATCTTCGCGCAATATAATTTTTATTATAACTTTTAAAATAATTGTCGATCATAAATTTTCTCAACGGATTTTGATTTCTTTATAGTTTTAATTATATGTTGAAATTTTTTTCAAATTTTTAAAAGGCGCAGAACATTAAAAAAAAGTAAATTGTTTATAAACAATTTATTAAATAATTTTATTAAAAAATAAATTTTTTAAAAAAATTTCTAATTTAAAAAAGAAAGTATATTTTATCCCCTTTATATTCCCACTTGGTTCATTTAAATTGACTCATTCATTTAAGAGAAATAACATTTTGTTTAAAAAATTGCAAAAAAAATTCATTTTACAATAAATTTAAAAAAAAATATATATTTTTTTTTCTGTCCTTTGATAAATTTATTCCTAACGCCAAATAGAAATGTTTTTTCAACATTTCGATGAAAAAAAAATACTTTTTACTTTTTGTGAAAATTTCACGAATTTACTGTTTCATTTATTTAGTTACACATTTACTTATTCTTTATTTACCTCTATTCCAGGCTTGGCACTCAATAATTCATTTCAAAAAAGTGGCAAATAGTAGCTTTAAAAGTGAAAAAAGTAGTAAAAAAAAGTAGCTAACAAAAAATTTAATTTGACGACTGAAAAACACGTTTTAATAAATTTACAATAATTACAAAAAAAAAAATTTGAAAATAAAAAATTTGATTCCATATTTCTCTGATTTACATAAAAAATATTCACTTTTTATATTCTATTTTTATCTCATTATTTTATATTCTACATAATACCTTGAATTTAAAATTTTTATGAAATTAAATTATTTTCTAAACTTTTAGTTAAAATTCTTGAAAAATTCGATTATATTTCAAAATAACTTTTAAAAGTAAAAATATAATTTTTGTTTAAATATAAAATTTTTCAAAAAACTAATTTTTTTCATAATTTTCTAAATTAAATTATTTATACTTGAATAATTTTTGTTCAATAAATACATAAATACTTACTTATTTTTCATATAGAAATAAAATTTTTTCATAATTTTAATGTAAAGGTTTTTTAAATTACCTATTTATAAAAATCCATACTATAACGCATTTAACATAAATTTATATTTATAATAAATTATAATATAAATTTTAACTAAAATTAATTTTTCATAATTAATTCTTATTAGAACGTTCTACAAGAATTATCAATTATTAAAATACAAAAATAAATAATGGATAGAATAAATGATTATTTCTTCGAATTGAATATTTATAAATAATGTCATGAAAATTATGTAAATAATTGATTTTTTTCTAAAAATTTAAATAAAATTTATAAAAATAATTACATTTTTCGAGGAATTTATTTTAAATTTTTATTAGGCAAAAATTTAATTCTTGCAAAGGATTTTATTCAAATTTTTGTAAGTAATTGAATTTGTTTAAATTTGAATTTAATATTATTTATAAAAATAATTTAATGCTTATAAACAAATGTTATCAAAATTTTAAAAATTATTTTCTTCCAAGGTATTTTATGTAAATATTTAAAATAATTCATTATTTTTTCTAAAAATTTTAATAAAATTTATGAATATAATTACATTTTTCGAGGTATTTATTTAAAGATTTATTAAAAATAATTCAAAGAATTAAATTATTTTTACAAATTAAAAAAATTTTCACAGGAATTTAAAAATTTACTGAAATTCGTTGCAAGAATTAAATTATTTTCAATAATAATAATAATAATAATAAAATTCTTCACACGATTTCAATTATTTTTAATACATCTTTAAATAAATTACTCGAAAAATGTAATTATATTCATAAATTTTATTAAAGTTTTTAGAAAAAATAATGAATTATTTAAAATATTTACATAAAATACTGTCGAAGAAAATAATTGAATTCTTGCAACGAAATTCAGTAAATTTTTGAATTCCTGTGAAAATTTTTTTAATTTGTAAAAATAATTTAATTCTTGCAAAGGATTTTATTAAAATTTTTGTAACTAATATTGAATTTGTTTAAAGAATTTAATGAAAATTTAAAAGAATTAATTCAAATATTTCGAATAATTTAATTAAAACTGTGTACTAAAAATAATTGAATTCTTGCAATGAATTTAATTATTTATGAAAATAATTTAATGCTTATAAACAAATGTTATCTAAATTTTAGAAATTAATTATTTTCTTTCACAGCATTTTTTGTAAATATTTTAAATAATTGATTTTTTTTCTCAAAATTTTAATAAATTTTATGAAAATAATTATACATTTTTCGAGGAATTTATTTAAAATTGTATTAAAAATAATTGAAATCGTGTGAAGAATTTTATCATTTATGAAAATAATTGAATTCTTGCAACGAATTTCAGTAAATTTTTGAATTCCTGTAAAAATTTGTTTAATTTGTAAAAATAATTTAATTCTTGCAAAGGATTTTATTAAAATTTTTGTAAATAATATTGAATTTGTTTAAAGAATTTTATGAAAATTTAAAACAATATTTCAATTATTTCGAATAATGTAATAAAAAATTTTGTACTAAAAATAATTGAATTCTTGCAAATGAATTTAATTATTTATGAAAATAATTTAATGCTTATAAACAAATGTTATTAAAACTTTAGAAATTAATTATTTTCTTCCACAGTATTTTATGTAAATATTTAGAATAATTCTCTTTCAAAATTTTTTTTTCAAAATTATATTTCATATAATTGAATTCATGGGAAAATCTTATTATTCATGATATTAATTGAATTTTTCCGAAGTATTTTATCAATTTTTTTTTATTTTTAAATAATTGAATTCTTTTGGGAAATTTTATTAAAATTGTATAGATTTTGAAAATATTTGAATTTCAGCGAAGGATTTCATGATTATTGTGAAAATAATCGAATTCTTGTAAAAATATTTTTGAATTGATTTTAAGAAGAATATTCATTAATAATTGATTAATAATCATTTCACTTCAACTTTCAGCGAATTTAAATTTTAAAGTAGTTCGAATTTTGAAAAAAAAAATAGAAAAAAGTATTTTTTAGTTGCACAAATTTAAAAAAAAGTATTCAAATACTAGCTAATGGTAAAAAAAGTATTAATAAGTAGTAACATTTTTGCAATTGTTTGCAATTTTAATAATTTTAAAAAAATTTTTGAGGGATAAAATGAATCTCTCCACTTGAGAACGCCAAGGTCGCCACCAGGTGGCAGGAGAAATTCCAAGAAAGAACCAAACTGACATCTAGCGGTGACCTTGGCGTTCTCAGGTGGAGAGAAGCAACTCCATATTGAATCTCAATATATTCGAAAATAATCGTAATTCTACAATTATTTATAATTTTAGAGAGTTTGACAATTAATATAAACAAATATTGAAGCAAAATTTCCAAAAAGAAAAATCGCAGAGAAATTGATAAAGAAACAAATTTGAAATCTTAAAAAAAATGCGATCATTAACAAAAGCAAGACGGGTAACGTAAACAAAGTGTACGAAAAGTGAATATAAAGTGCCAATAAACAGAGACAGTATTTTTTTCTCAAGTGCATACACACAGATGAAACAAAAGCACCAAAATTGTAATTGGATTCGAAAAGAAGAAATGAAATCCTCGTGTTCCTTTATATCTCGACAAAAGTGTAATACGAACTAATTACCCTGTCGTCGACCGTCTTCTTCCTTCTCTCATCCTCATCAAAGCTGCACTTGACAGCACTCTGGACAATGAGTGGCGCTTTCTGCATACGCGGCATTAGAAGCAAAGGCTCGCGCGTGCATGAGCGCTGGAGGGAGGAAGTGCTACTAAAAGATAAGTACACAGAAGTCATTGGGAAAAGATGAAGGCAAAAAAAGGAAGTCTCACCGATGACGATGATGATGATGATGATGCTGCTGAGGATGAGGAGGAGGAAGGCAAGTAAGCGAGCACAAACGAAAAGAGAGAACACATTCCGCTTGATTAGCTCAACATGTGTGTACATGAAGATAAGTTATTGTCGTATAAAAGAATATCTGCTTCGCTTCTGTAAAAAGTAAATCTGCTTTTCCACTTCACTAAATTCCACTCTCAACAGGGGGTACAAAATTTTTTTTCAAGCCTCCTTCTTCGTCTCTTTTACTTGAATTTCAATATATTGTTATCGAGAAAAGCAGTTGAAAAAATCTCTTTCGAAGTGAAGTTAGCGTCTTTCGACGCTAACTTCACTTCGAAAGAGATTTTTTCAAACTATTATTTCTATTGTTTTTAACTAAAACTACTTAGAAAAAAAACAGGGTTGCCACAAAAATTAATTTTTTTTCTCCCTGATTCACAGAAAAAAAATTTGATTTTTTCTCTGACACTAAAGAATATTCTGATTCACTCTAAAAATTATAAAATTCACACGATTTCAATTATTTAGAAAAATGTTAGAAAATTCGATGTAATAATTGAATTATTTTCATTTAATAAAATTTAATAAAATAAAAAAAAAATTTAAAATTAAATTAATTAAATTTAAAATTTAAAAAATTTAAAAAAATAAAATTTAATAAAATTCGTTGCAGGATTTTAATAAAATCCTTCGCAAGTATTTTTATTTCAATTATTTTTATAAGTAATACAATTTTTGACATCAATTCAATTAATTTTAAAAAAATGTAATAAAATTCGTTGTAAGAATTCAATTATTATTATCATAAATAATAACATTTTTCCTAGGATTTCAATTATTCTTTTTTTTTTTAATGTAGTAAAATTCGATGTAAGAATTCAATTATTTTCATAAATAAGTGAATTCTTCATTGGATTTTGAATTATTTAAAAAAAAGTAATAAAAATTCAAGAATTCAATTACTTTCCTAAATAATAAAATTCTTTACAGGATTTCAATAATTTTTGATACAATTTTAAGTAAATTCTTTGAAAAATGTAATTATTTTCAAAAATTTTTTTACTTAATTCAATTACATTTCCAAAATAATAAAAATCTTCGCTGGAATTCAAGTATTTTCAAAATCTACAATATTCAATTTTACGAAATTTTGATTATATTAGAAATTCTTCATTTTAATATTTAGAAAATAAAAACTTGAAATAATTTTTTTAAAAAATTCAATTAAACTTTTTCAAAATATAATTATTTCTAAAAATTCCTGCTATAATGCTGTAAATATTCAATTATTATCTAGAATTTTAACTAAAATTCATTTTTAAAACAATTTTTCTTAGAAAATTCTACGGAGAATTCAATTATTACGTAAATACAAAAATGAAAAAATTACTGAAAAAATGAACGTTTCTCAAAATTGAATGCTCATACAGAATTTTATCAACAACATTTGAAATAATTGAATTTTTTCGACGAATGTTAATAAAATTTTCAAGAATAATTACATTTTTCGAGGAATTCGGTTAAAATATTGTATTAAAAATAATTGAAATTCTGCGATGAATTTTATTAATTCATGAAAATGATTGAATCATTAAAAAAAGAATTTATTTTTTATGAAAATAATTGAATTATTGCGAAGAAATTTATGAAAAATATGAAAATAATTGAATTCCTGTGAAATTTTTATTATTTATGAAAATAATTGAAAGGAGAAAAATTTTATTATTTTTAAAGATGATTAAAATATTGATGAGAATTTAAAAAAAATTTTTGAACATAATTTAATTTTTCCAAACATTTGTAACTTCTCTAAAATTCAATTTTTTTTTAGTGTTTTTCTCTAAAATTCTTCTATAAATCAATGATTTTTCATAAAAAATTAAAGTTTTTATCCTAAAATTTGAAAATAATTAAAGTCATTTGACGAATTTTATCAAAATGTTTTTCAAATAATTAAATTCTTTCGAGAAAATTCAATTGAAATTGTATTAAAAATTATATTGAATTCTCGCAAAAAATATTATTATTTATAAAAAAGAATTAAATTCTTCCAAAGAATGTTATTAAAATTATTGTAAATAATTTAATTCTTAACAGGAATTTTATTAAATTTTTTTTTAAATAATTGAATCTTTTCGTGAAATTTTATTAAAATTTTTTTTGAAAATAATTGAATTCCTGTGATGAATTTTGCTGTTTAGAAAAATAATTGAATTCTTCCTAAGAATTTTTTATTTAAATTTTTGAAAATAACTTAATTCTTATCATTAAACATTTGTTTAAATAATTTAATTTTTGCAAAAAATGTTATTAACATTTTTGAAAATAATAATCAAGAATAGTTAATTATGTAGTTACTTAATAGGTGAATGTTTTAAAGATTAGGGTACAGTTTTTCTAAAACGTATTTTCTAATTTTTTATTTTCTAAAAATTTTTTTTCTAATACAGGTGAATTTCTAAAAATTTTTTTTTCTAATAAAGGTGAATTTCTAAAAAACTTTTTTCTAATAAAGGTGATTTTCTAATTTTCTTTCTTCTAATAAAGGTCATTGTCTAAAAATTTCTTTTTCTTATAAAGACAATTTAAAAAAAAAAAAATGTTTCTAACCATATTCAATGTTTGTAATGACGACCAATAGGTATAGGTATGATTAGAAAATAAAATTTACGAAAATTTTTTAATTCTTTAAAAATAAATACTTGAGATTTCATTAAAAAATTATAATAAAAAATAGAAATTATGCAAATTTTTTAACAAAACTTTAAAAAAAGTTAAAAATGAAATTAAAAATCGTAATTAAGAAATAGAAATTATAGGGATTTTTTCCTAAAGATATTTCAAATTTTCTGTAAAAGTGTTTTAAAAATAAATTAATTTTGGAACTTTTAGTATAAAAATGATGCAAATTATTATTTTTTTTACAAGAAAAACAGAATTTTGTTAATAAATTGTGATAAAAAATAGTAATTTTATTAAAAAATTTTTATTCTTTTTTAAAAAGAAACTTATAATTTTCTAAACAAAATTGTGATTAAGAAACAGAAAAAATGCAAAATAATTTTTATTTCTTAATCTTAGTTTTTCTTAAAACAATTTTCTAACTTTTATCAAAATTATGGAAATTTTCAAATTTTAGGAAAATAAATATTAGAAATCATAACTTTTTAGAAAATTTTTGTTTAGAAATCAAAACTTGTGAGAAAAACTTTTTTTAAAAAACATATTTCATTAGAAATTGCTTTTTTTAGACAAACAGGATTAGAAAATATTTTTTAGAAGAAGTGACCACCTACCGTTTTAAATTTTGAATCTGAAATTATTGAACAATTAATGATTATATTTGAAAATATAAAATTTTAATTTGCAAAATAATAAATGGAAAAGTAACATTTACGATAGTAATTAATAATTATTACATTTATTATTGTAATCATAAGAATGTAAAGAACCAAAATTATAATTTATCTTTAAAAAATGGTTTATTTGAATTATTTAAATGTTTAAAAATATTTTCATTATTAATTGTTATACACAGCCTTCGCAAAATTTTCAAAAAATCTTTAAGTTTTTACAATATTTCTTCAAATTCTCATTGGCTCTACTTCGTCACTTTCGTTCGACTTCCTATTTATACCTTTTGCATCAGTTAACTATAATTCACGCATGTATATTAATTTATTATTTATGTTATAGTTATAGTTGATATAACCAAAAGAATATATTGAAGAAGAAGAAAAAGATCTAACAGTTGATATCAACGAAAGTCATTAGAGAAAAAAAATACAGGAGCAAAGCTCACAAATTTGTTTCGTACCCAAAAAATTTCGTAATTAATTGTACCTGCGATATAAAATGCACCTATAGAAACTATATATTTATACACACATACGTTTTTGAAAGGCTCTTTATCAGATCAAAGTAATGGCTTAACATCATCTAATTTGATATCCAAAGACTTCTTATCTTCTTGAGTAATTCAAGCACAGTTTCGTGTATATGGCACGAGTGCCGGTATTGAGAAAGGCATATATACATACACAGTAGCACATGGTGAAAAAGGGATTTCTCTTGATGTTTTCTGCATTGGGAGGATGAGCGTGTCGTTGGCGCTCAAAAGAGAAGATTTTTTTAACCCCAACCTAACTTGAACGCGCGTAACGCCCCCGCGGTATTCTTCGGCTATGAAGACTGTAACACAGAGGAAAAAGGAGAGAGAAGGGGAAAAAGAGGTTTTTTTTTTTGTAGGAGAAGGATGGTGCTGGTGCATGGTGTGTATGTATCGCTGAAGTTCATACAGGGAACGTCGAAAGGGTGCGAGTGCCACGCACTCACCACTCCAGTTTCTGTACGGATCTCTCTTTTTTTTTTTGTAAAGTGACTTTTTTCTCGCAGTCCCACCTCTTTTTCAGGGTTCTCTCTTTTTCTTCTTCTTCTTCGTCTATAGCCGACGACGTCGTCTTCTTTCTTCAACGAACTAACGCACGCACGCGCTCTTTAGTCCGCGGCATCGTCGGCGAATTCTTTGATCCACACTGTAATTAGTTGGTGGCAGCGTTGCTGCCTCCTCCCAACGGGGGTGGTAGCGAAAATGTTTGAGTGGCGATCAAAGTAGTGCGACTCTGACTTGCGCCGGGCAGAGGGTCGTGATGAAGCAAAATGGTTATAGAATGCTGTTTCTCTCTCTCTCTCTCTCTCTTTCTTTCTCTCTTTCTCGTGCTTGCTTCTCAGTAAATGTACATTACTCTATGTGTGTGTGTGTGTATATCGAGAAAAACGACGTTCTTATACAGCAGTTACTATACTCTTGGTGTAATTTTTACTATACTTCAGTTTTGATTCATTCCATATATTTTCCAAAAGCAATTAATTAATTAATTACTGTCCTTCATTTCTTTATGGTTAAACAGCAAAGAAATTAATTAATTACTGTCCTTAATTTCTTTTGTTAAACAGCAAAGAAATTAATTAATTACTGTCCTTAATTTCTTTGGTTAAACAGCAAAGATATTAATTACTGTCCTTAATTTCTTTGGTTAAACAGCAAAGATATTAATTACTGTCCTTAATTTCTTTGGTTAAACAGCAAAGATATTAATTACTGTCCTTAATTTATTTGGTTAAACAGCAAAGAAATTAATTAATTACTGTCCTTAATTTCTTTAATTAAACAGCAAAGATATTAATTACTGTCCTTAATTTCTTTGGTAAAAAATATAGACAGAATCAAAATTGATGTATAGTAAAAATTACACCAACAGTATATTTGTATACTCTCTAAATCTGAATTAGTTCAAAATAACTAATCATTAATAAAATCATGAGTGACTTTTTGCTTCATCAATTAGTAAAAAATACTAATTATTAGTAGATAATTACTAATTATTAGTAAATAAATAACTACAAAAATAGTAAAATTTCACTAATTGAATTAGTTGATAAAATTTTCAGTCATTTTTATACGTATAACCTAAGAGTGGATTTAATCATTAGTTTAAAAAAAATTAAATAGTTTCAATTTTTTACTGTGGTACTAAAGCACGCCAGTTAGAAAGTCTAGGATTATTTTCTTGAGTCAGACAATTAATTTTGTTTTTCATTGACTTTTCCCTAATTTCCAGACAAAATTTTGACTTTTTCCCTGAGCCAAAAGAATATTTTGATTCACTCTAAAAATAAAACTAGATACTCAAAAAAATGTTCTGTTACATTTATTTACGAATTTCTTTAATTGTAAAATTATTAGAATACATTCAATATTTTTTTTTAAATCGATATTAAATCATTATTATTTTTCAATAGAAATTAAGATTTCCAAAAAAATTCAAATTCAAACCTTTATGAAATTTAACAACATATAAGAATATTATTTTAAAACATGAAGATAACGATTGATATCTTCCTGTTTTATAATAATTTAAATTTCCATAAAATTTTTTTTAAAAAAAGTTAAATTATTTACAAAATATTTTATAAAATTCTTCGCAAGAATTCAATTATTTTTACAGGTAATAAAATTTTTCACATGAATTCAATTAAATTTAAAAAAAAATGTAATACAATCCGTTGTAAAAATTTAATTATTTTCATAAATAATAACAATTTTCATAAGATTTCAATTATTTTTAAAATACAATTTTCAATGAATTCCTCCAGAAATATAATTATTTTTAAAAATTTTTTGCTTAATTCAATTACATTTTACAAATAATAAAATTCAAATATTTTCAAAATCTACTGTGTTAATAAAATTCTTTTGAAAGAATTCAATTATTTAACAAGAATGTAATGAAATTCATTGCAAGAATTCAATTAGTTAAAAAAATTTTAAGAAAAATTGTTGCAAGAATCCAATTATTTTCAAAAACAATAAAATTCTTCAGAGGATTTCAATTATTAAAAACAGAATGTAATAAATATTCGTTAAAAGAAATTCAATTATTCTTCAAAATAATAAATATTCGTTAAAAGAATTCAATTATTCTTCAAAATAATAAAATTCCTAACAGGATTTCAATTATTTTTAATACAATTTTAAGTAAATTCTTCGAAAAATATTATTTTAAAAATTTTAATAAAATTCTTCAAAAGAATTCAATTATCAATTATTTTTAATAATTGTTGCAAAAGTTCCCTGAGAATTTTCAAATTCATTTGTTCGCAATTCAATTTTACGAAATTTCACTCTTCCAGAAATTCTTAAGTTAAAAATTATGAAAATAAAAACTTGAAATAATTTTTTTAAAAAATCCAATTAAACTTTTTCAAAAAAATAAATTCTAAAGAAATGTTTAGTTAAAAGTATGAAAAATTAAAATTTTTGAAAATTTTAATTTGAAACCTTTTCAAAAATCAATTATTATAAAAAATTCAGGCTATAGTGCTTTTAATATTCAATTATTATCTAAAATTTTAACTGACATTCATTCTTAAATAAATTTTCATTAGAAAATTCTACGAGAATTCAATTATTTAAATACAAAAATAAATAATTTATGGAATAAATGAATGTTTTCTTAAAATTGAATTCTCATAAAGAATTTTATCAACAAATTTTAAAATAATTAATTTTTTTCGACGAATTTTAATAAAATTTTCAAGAATAATTACATTTTTCGAGAAATACGATTGAAATTGTATGAAAAATAATTGAAATTCTATGATGAGTTTTATTATTAATAAAAATTATATAAAAAGGTTATATAATCAGATTTTCGATCAAAATAATAACAATGCGGTCAACTATACAGTAACTTAAGATTTTCATTGTTCAGTACATTGTACGAAAGGGCAATATAAGCCCGTTTATATACTAAATAAATAAATAAATAAATAAATAAATAAATAAATAAATAAATAAATAAATAAATAAATAAATAAATAAATAAATAAATAAATAAATAAATAAATAAATAAATAAATAAATAAATAAATAAATAAATAAATAAATAAATAAATAAATAAATAATTTGTAAATAAATGAATTCCTGTGAAATTTTTATTATTTATAAAAATCATTTATAATGTTTGCTTAGAATTTTATCAAATTTTTTTTTAAATAATTGAATTCTTTCGAAAAATTTTATTAAAACAGTAGATATTGAAAATTATTAATTTAAGGGGAAATTTTTAAAAATAATTGTAATTTTGCCAAGATTTTTTATTAAAATTTTTGAAGAAGAATTTTATTATGTTTTAAGATAATTGAAATTTTGAAGATAATTTTTAAAAGTTTTTCAACATAATTGAATTTCTGCGAAGAATATTATTACTTTTGAAAATAATTGAATTTCTGGAATCATTTGTATCTTGTCCAAAATCCAAATTTTTCCAGTACTTTAATAAAAATCCCTGACTTTTCCCTGACCTGTAGCAAACCCCTCTGAATAACTGTATGTTCGAGTCTGACAGGGTATTTTTAATTCCTCTTTTCTTTATCAGTAGTATAAATGTTAATTCCAGTCAGACAAAAATTTACAATCTTGCTTCAAAAATCAGTAGTAAAAGTTACCTTTAGTCAGACAAGTAACTAATTAATCATTAGTTTTAATAATAATGACCGCGTGAAAATAAACGAGAGAATTATTTAGAACATTGTCTGACTAAATGCAGATTTTTTTACTGATTTCTAAAGCAAGATGTATAAATCTTAAAACGAGTCAAGTTGTAACTTTTCATAAAGCAGAAAAATAAGCAACTATATACATCAATTTTATATGTTTTTAGAATCAGTAGCGATAGTTACTCTTCGTCAGATGTAGATTTTAATTTTTCCACATTTAAATTCGGAGAAAAAAAAATTGTAGGTTATGTTTCTAATGATGAACGTATAACCTACAATTTTTTGCTGCTTATTAGGTTATTTCAAACAAATTTTTTTATTGATGTCCTTTTTGGTTGGAAAGAAATATTCCGCAAAAAAAAACATAAACTATAAAATTTTTTTTCTACTTAGACCCTTCTTTCTTCAGTGCTTGCGTCACATCATTCAACATAATTCGCAAAAGAGGAAGTTGCATAACGAATATGCTTTTGTTTGCCACGACATTCCTCTGACGCGACTGAAAAGCGCGTATTTGCGACTGGTTTTCAACTCGAATCAACCATTATTTCTTGAGCTGAGAAACCAACTCAAAGGTTTTGCTTTCAAATATCCGAGGCAAGAGGCAAGAGTTTGTCTCCGCTTGTGCGAAGCGAAGGCTTGGCACTCGGTAATCTATGCGTAAATCTATTGCCGCGCAAAGCGAAACTGAATATATTTTCCTCTCTCTCTAGCATACACGAACATCTATTTGTGAGTGTGTTGCAGTTTGTAGTTGAGATGTGACTTGTTGAGTAGTACGCTACTCTGCACCCTCAAAGCCGCGCGCGATGGCAGATCGCGACTCATGACATGGTTTCAACCAGTTTCAACGTTCGTTCGACAGAGAGCAAAGAGAGAGAGAGAGAGAGAGGAGAACGTGGATATATATGGAATTTAATGCATTTGCAAAGAGTTATACGGAAAAACGGAACGTGCAACGAACCGGAAGATCACCCCCCTGCAATATTTTATGTGCCTCCTTTTTCCATATCGATCCCCCTCACCTCCCCCCCTTCAACCCCCTTCACTCAAATTGGCACTTACTTTGAAATTTGTTCTCTTTGTGGAAACAAGTCACTGGATTTCTCATAATGAGGAGAACAAAGATATATCCAGAGACAAAGGATTCGAAAGATTTTCGTTTTTTTGTTTTACTTTTTTTTCATACATATATATATATTTGCCAGGGAGTTTATTTTCTTTTCTTTTCGGCTGAAAATTTGTTCTCGAAAAGTTTTTATTTCTAAAAACAATCATTTTAAAGATGAATGATAAGAAAATGTTTTGTTTTAGAAACGGGAACGAAAAAGACGAGAAAATATTTATAATGATAATTAAATAATAATAATAATTATTATTATTATAATAATTGAAAATTTAAAAAAAAAATTTCAATTATTAACTATAATAATCTTCTTAATCTTTCTTTCATTTTTTCCACAGATTTATAATAAATCAATATTTAAAATTAGAAAATATAAAAAAATTATGATTAAAAACACAGTCAAACGTAAGGTGTTAAAATAACACCAGAATGGATTAAAATAATCTGCCACAGTTTAATTCCTCTAGGATTAAATAAACACCAAAAACGATTAAAATAATCTATTTTCGTGATATTTTTGACTATGAATGAAATTTTACTTTAAATAAAACACCAAAGTTAACGATTTGTAAAAATCCAATTAATTCATCTTCTCCAGCGAGAATAGTAACTTAGTAAGTTACTTACTAACTTACTAACTAACTTAGTAACATATAGTTACTATATTCAATGGTGTTCAAAATTTTTTAAAAATTCTCGTCAATATTTCAATTCTCTTTATAAATAATAAAATTCTTCTCTGATATTCAATTATTATACAAAATTTTAATCAAATTCTTTTCAAAATTTCAATTATTTTTAAAAATGTTCTAAAATTCAATGCTTTTTAATATCTACTATTTCAATAAATTTTTCCAAAAGAATTCCATTATTAAAAAAAATTTGAATAAAATTCTACGCAAACATTCAATTATTTTCATAAATAATAAAAATTTTTACAGAAATTCAATTATTTACAAATTTTACTTCCTCATAGAGGAAGTATTGTAATACCGAAATTTTTCGAGTTCGATTTTTTGACATATCTTTATGTTATTTGACCTCAGGAGTTCAAAAATGACATTTTTAAAAAATGTCATTCCGTATGTGTGTGTGTGTGTGTGTAAACATCACATTTTCATAAATATCTCGAAATCATGAAGAACTTTTGGGTTATATTTTTTTTTAAATTGTAGATCTCACCTGCGGACATAAAATGAGAGTACTTTGAGATAGATTAATAAAATTTAACTAAATTTTTTTGGATTTTTAATTTTGCAAAAAAACGTTTTTTGCCCATAACTTTAAAAAAATGTTAGGACACCTATAAATGTTTTTCCATAATTTTGTAGAGTTTTTTTAGACGCATCTTTTGAGATCTAATTGAACATTTTTCGTCCATATTAACCGGAGATATTAAACTTTTAAAAATTCAAAATTTTGGAAAATAAGACTTTTTTGAAAATTTTGTTGAAAAATGTAGAAGTAATCTTAAAATTATCGTTACCGACTTGTAGATCTTCAAAAAACGCTTCGATTGACCTATTTTTGAACCTAATTCGCTAATAAATTTCGAAATTATTGGTATTTTAAAAACCAAAAATTGTGGAAAATTAAATTTTCTCAACTTTTTTGTTTGAAAACTTTGTTTAACTATTAAACTATTATAACTATATTGTAAAGTATTTAAAAATACATTGTTTGACCCAAGATTCAATCACTTTTACCATATTTATAAAAAGTTATTCATATATTTTCCTATTATTATTATTATCTCTATGTGGAAGTAAAGTGTTCATGAAATGAGCACCAAAATTATAAAAAAAATATACAACTTGGCAGCGGTTTTTTTATAAATTTCTTCGCAATAATTCAATTATTTCCATAAATAATAACATCCTTACAGGGATTCAATTATTTTTATAAATAATAAAATTCTTTTAGGAATTCAATTATTTTCATAAATAATAAAACTCATTGCAGAATTTCAATTATTTTTAATGCAATTTTAATCGAATTCATCGAAAAATTCAATTATTCTTAAAAATTTTATTAAAATTCGTCCAAAGAATTTAATGATTTAAAAACTTTGTTGATAACATTTTTTATGAGAGTTTAATTTCAAGAAAAATGAAATTATTCAAAAATTATTTATTTTTGTATTTAAATAATTGAATTCTCGTAGAATTTACTTGCTTGGTTTCTGAAATTAATGATATCGAATCTCTCTGTAGCTCAATTGGTAGAGCATCCTACCGGCAATAGGAAGGTTCTGGGATCATACCCCAGCGGTGAGAGACGATTCATTTTTT
Organism: Leptopilina syphax; assembly: GCA_032872505.1. Classification (NCBI taxonomy): domain Eukaryota; kingdom Metazoa; phylum Arthropoda; class Insecta; order Hymenoptera; family Figitidae; genus Leptopilina; species Leptopilina syphax. The sequence goes on from CM065470.1 coordinate 16,471,551, forward strand.
TCAGAAACCATGCACAAAATAAAATATATTTTCAAATATTAATGAATTATTAATTTTGAAATATTGATTTCTGTCTTATCGATGATAAGCAAAATAAATATATATCCGCTAAATTGACACCTTACCATCTTATAATAAAATTTCATTTATTGTAAAAAATAACACCAAAATTGATTATTTTAATCTTTTTTGGTGTTAATTTAATCTGCAACACTTTTTAATACCTCTCGATTTACTGTGAAATAAATTTTGTTTATTATATGCTTTTTTCTATAACAAATTTTGTTTGACTGATCTAAATTATGCAATTTTTGCTCCTTTTTATTTATAAAAAATATGAGAAAATTGTGAAAAAATTATAATTAAGAAATAGGACATATACTTATCTTATGAACAATTTATATTTCTCAATAACAATATTGTTCAGAAACTCATTCTTTTCTTTTTAAAAAGAAACATTACATATTCTATTCTATTTGTCAATTACAAATTTTAATTGAAAATGAAATTGAAACTTTTTAAATTCTTAGAAAATAAAGGAAAAAATTTTACTCAAAAAAATGTTCTGTTATATTTATTTACGAATTTCTTTCATTGTAAAATTATTCAAAAACATCAATAACTTTTTTTTTAAATAAATATTTAATCAATATTATTTTTTCAGTAGGAATTAAGAATTTCAAAAATTTCAAATTCAAATCTTTTTTAATTCAATAACTTATAAAAGTATTTGTTATAAAACATGAAGAAATAGATTGCTCCGAGTCGAAGACTCGGAGTGATCGATTTCTTCATGTTTTATTAATAATTAAAGATGACGGAGTGATAAAATCATTGTTTTAATATTATAAGAATATTATTTCAGTAACTTTTTCAAAATTATTTTCATCATTTCAAATAAACTATTATTCTCTACAATTTTTAATTATTTTTTATAAAAATAATTGAATTCAACAAAAAATTTTATTATTTATAAAAGTAATTAAATTATTGCGAAGGAATTTATAAAAAAAATCTGTAAATAATTGAATTCCTGAGAAATTTTTATTATTAATAAAAATAATTAAATGTTTGCGTACTATTTTTGAGAATTTGATATTGATTTGAAAATAATTGAACTTTGGGGAAGAATTTTGTAAGATAATAAAATTTAACCCCAATTTCAAAAACTCAATAAAAATGTACAGTTGCAATTTTTTAAAATAATTAATTATTCTATGAATTATTCATTTTTGTATTTAAAAAACTAAATTCTGATAATGATTGATTTAAAAAAGAATTTTAGTTAAAACTATAATAAAATTATTTAAAAATTCTAAAAAATAATTGAATAAAAATAAAAAAAAAAAATTTTCATAAAAATTTTTTCCAATCGTTTTACATTGAAAGTATTTCGAAATTTTAAGCAAATAAAGAACAATAAGTATTTAAATATTTATTTTACAAAAATGATTGAAATTTGAAAGATTTAATTTAGAAATTTTGAAAAAAATTAGGTTTTTGAAAAATAGTAATTAAAATTTTTTGAAGATATACTTTAATTCTCAAAAATAATCTTAAAAAATAAAAGTAAATAAAAGTACATAATATTATTTATTATTTTGTATTACTTTCAAAAATTTTAATAAAATTCTTCGCAAAAATTTAATTGTTGCCAAAAATAATAATATTTTTTGGAAGAATTCAATTATTTTTAATTTTTTATGAATATTAAAATTCTTTGCAGGAGTTCAATATTATTTTCAATACAATTTCAATGAAATTTAATAATCAAATTTTTAATTATAATTATTATTAACAGACACAATTATTTTAAAAAAACACTGTTTAATTAAATGAATTTTAAAACTTTGAATTAAAATTATGAAAAAACTATACATTACTTTCAAGAACTTAAAGAAATTCTTCAAAAAAATTTAATTTGCTATCAATAATTTTAATGAAATTTCGATAATAAAATTATTAATTACAATTATTGACAAAATTGATTATTTTCAAAAAATTATAAAAGTTTTTTAAAAGAATTAAATTATTTTCAATATTTTAATAAAATTTCTGGAATGAATTAAATTATTTTAAAAAATTGTAATAAAATTCTGAGAAGAATTTAATTATTTTATAAAGATTTTAATAAAATTCAATAATTAAATGTTTATTTTTCATTGTTAATAAAATAACTCCATTATTAAAAAAAAAATTCATAGAAATTCTTTAAAAGAATTCAAATAAAGGACGATATTTCTTTTTTTTAATTATATTTATATTTATACTTTATATTTAAATTAATTATATTTGAACTATTAATTTAAATTTTAAATCAAAATCAGTAATTTCTATATTCGAAGCAACAGTTTCAGTACTTGAAGCAATAATTCCAATATTAGAAGCAAATAGAAATTTAATTAACTTTAATAAAAATTATTTGGTAGAAATAAATATTTGCTTGATAATTAACAAGTTATCGTTAATTTGAATCAAATCAATTTCTATTTTTCGGTGTACATATAGAAAATATATTCTGTGTATATAGAATTAAGGAGAAAAAGCAAAAACATTTAATTAAATAATTACTGAATGAAATTAAATCAAAGCGGACGAATTTATATTTTTAAAACTGGTTTAAAGAAGAAGAAGAGATCGGAGAAAGAGATTATTGTCCACATGATTGAGTGACTTAATTTTGAGAGGAATTTTTATTATCAGTGTCATCTTTTTTTTTTAGTTGGGATGTATATAAGGATTATACTTTCTTTTATTATTCTCCTGTTAAAATTGACAGTAAATTCTATATCAAAATAGAAATTTCATAAAAATGTTGAACCAACTTTAAATAATTTACATTTCCGCTCTAGTTTTTTATATTTCTATTTTTAGTATCAATAGTCGATTTCCACAGAAAAAGTGATTTTCTTATTAAGGAATAAATTACTGTAATTAATAACTAATTAAAATTTCTTCATAATTACTTAAAAACTACTTAAAACTATTGAATTAAAAATATTAATTATTAAATAATTAATTTTCAGCTAATTATAACTTTTCTCGGTTGATTTTTTGCTTCAGCAATTCGAACACCGCGAGAGAAAAGTTTCAGTTCAACTATGTAAATATAATATATTTGTGTTTTAAATAAATTTGAATTTCTCTCATAGTCGTTTAATTTATTTCAAATAAAAATTTTATATGGCTCAAATAATTATTTTCTGTGGGTGGAAATGGAAATGAAATTTTATTTGTAAATAAATAAAATTCATTACAAATAAATAAAATTCATTACGAATAAATAAAATGTATTGCAAATAAATTTGGTTTGGGTGGAATTAAAACTTTTATTCGCGAACCAAATTAAATTTATTTATAACAAATACATTTTTGGGCGGAAACTAAATTTGTATTTGCATCAAATAAAATTTTCATTAATTTTTAACAAATAAATTTCTATTTGGCGGTCTATCAGTTCTGTCAAAAACTGTTTTTTTTTACCTTTATTTGTCTAATTTTTTTCAATTAAATTTAAAATATAGAATTATTTGGATTTTTTTCTGAATGAATTCAATTTTTTTTCTCAACGATAAAATAACGGAAAATTCGTCTCTATAATTTTGAAATTTAAAATAATTTCCTATAAGATTAAAAATAGACAGAAAATCAAAATACAAAATAATAAAATATACAAACAAAATCGTTTTCATCCGAGAGAATATAACAAGGGACAAGGAAAGAAGGCAGGCAGGCACTTTAAGTGGAGAATATTTCCACCAACTCTTATACTATATAGATTATTTCACGAGCAATGGAAATAATATCTTAATCTTCTTACGAGTGAGCAAGTTCAGTTTCTGATTCCAGATGAGACTCAAAAAATCCGTAAAGTAGACGTGCCAAAGCTGTTTGAGTACTTGCTTTCACCTTTTCAAGTATGAAACTCGTTTTCTCGGAAAAAGACGTAAAAATTATATATGTAATAAAACTTTCAAGTTTATCTAACCCAAACTATCATAATTTTATACATCTATATATAAAGATTACTGTTGAGTAGTCTCGTGATAAAGACAAAAACTTTGTCGCTAAAATTTTCAAAAAAAAAGCTTGAAAACTTTTACTTTATTTTGCAAACATGTTGATAAATTTTACAGTTTGCTTTTAGCAACTTTTCTTAGATTTTAATTACAGAATTTTTTATTAGAAAAAAAATTTCTTATTGAAAATTTCATAAATTTTAAGTATAAAATTCAATAAAGGTTTGAGAATATTTTCGCATGATAATGACAAAAAACGAGAAAAAAAAAGATAAAATTATAATTCGTGTGAAATTAAAAAGTAGTCGATAGAAAATTCGATTGAGTGAAAATTTGATGAAATAAAAATTCAGTGATATGCAAATTTTCTTAAATTACAATTTTGTTTCATTAGGAGATGAAAATTCGGTTTGACGCAAATTTTAATTAAAGTGGAAAATAGTTAAAGAGACAAGGAGAAAAAAATCCGTTTTTTTTCAAATAATAATTAAATCAAGAAAATTAATAAAATTTTTTGTGAACAAAATTTTATGCTTTTTTAAGCATCTTTCCATAAAGATATTATAAAACCTTTTTTCCAACCAATAATTTCTCTGTTTGAAATAAATATATTTAACTGCGTTAAATAAAAATTATTCGACTAAAATAAATATTTGTTTGCTAATACCTAAGTGTCATCCACATTATATTTGATTTAATATTTGCCTTTTATTGAATTTTTGTTGCTATATCGGTAATAGTAATATTATGAAAAATATATAAAATAAATATAATAAAAATATTTAGTATATATCTAATTTAATAATAATTAAATTTTGATTAAATAATTTTTTGTCAGTGTACAATTTTTTTTATCTACTTCATTAAAATAAATGTTTAGTAGTTGTAGAAAATTTAAAGTAATCAATCAAATTTTTCGGAACTATTCAGCATATTTTAATGAAGTCGAATGAGAAATTGTTGAATTGTATCCACGAAATATTTGTCAAATCATTATTCTATCCAAAAATAAAGGACAGTCAATGAAAATTTATCAAACTTATATATTCCGTGTAGCGCTGTCTTGTAACTATTTGATTGAATAATTGATTACATTTTCAATCGAATACCGCAACAGCAAAGAGAATCGAATAAATATTTCTCGAGAAATGTGTAACAAACTTTGACTTTTTTTTCATTAATTCAAAGCGAGACGGATTTTTAATATTATTATTATTATTATATTATTATTATTAAAAAGATTATTATTATAACTATTAATGAATTTCAATTTAAAAGTTTAAAGAATTTTCTACATTAAAAATTTGTTCGAAAAAATTCCATTGGATTTTTGTTTCAATTCAGTTGCAAAAAAAAAAATAGTGGAAATTTGGATAAATTTAGTTCGTGTCATCTAATTTTGTTAATAAATAATAGGTTTGTATAAACGAATCGAATTTGTATAAACGAAAAAAGAAAGGTAATTTCCCTTGATCAAAAATTTTTTCGAGAGAAAATTTCATCAACTTTTTTCCAATTTAGTTGGAAAAATAATTAGATGGTAAAAATTTTGTTAAATATTAATAAAAGTTGATACTTTTGATTTAAAATTAAATTTATTTTCACTCTAACTTTAAAAGATTTTTATTTTTACTTTCAAATTGAAAATCTATTAAAGAAAAATCTATTAAAGAAAAAGTAGATTTTTTTTCACATTCATTTTCACTTTGACAAATTTTTATTTTTAGTTTCATTTGTACTTTTAATCTCACTTTGATAAATTTTTATTTTCACTTTCATTTTCATTTTCATTTTCGCATTGACAAATTTTTATTTTTCCTTTTATTTACACTTTGTTAGATTTTTATTTTCACTTTCTATCAAAGTGGAAGTGAAAGTGATGATAGTAAAAGTGAAAATAAAAATTTTGTCAAGCTGAATGTGACAATAAAAGTGAAATCAAAAATAAGAATCTATCAAAGTGAATGTGAAAGTAAAAGTTGATTTTTATTTTCACTTCCATTTTCACTTTGACATTTTATTTTTATTATCCTTTTATTTCTACTGTCACTGTGATAGATTTTTAATTTCACTTTCTCTTTTACTTTGATGAAAAATGAAAAGAAAAATCTTTGAAAGTCTGTCAGAACTTAATTTTCACTTTTCATTTTTGTCTCATAGTAATAAGAATGAAATAAATAAAATAAAAAGTAATCAATAAAATAGAACATGAAAAATAAAAAGAAAGTAGGAAAAATAAAATAGAATTTTATTTTCACTTTTATTTTTGTTTATTTCTTCAATACCTATATTAATTTATTTTTGTTTAATGAAAATGAAAGTGAAAATGAAAGTTTTTATACATGAAAGTTCAAAACTGTGCTAAAATTTGATTTTCACTTTCATTCTCTATTTTATTGGAATTTATTTCACTCTTACTTTGATAAGAGTAGAAATGAAAGTGAAAATAAAATTCTATTATAAATTATTAAAAATTACAAATATAATAATATATAATAATAATATATAATTCTATTCTACTAAAAAAAATTTTCGCTTTTAATTTCACCACAAAAAATTTTTTACTTTAAATTTCACGCAAAATATTTTCACTTTCACTATTATCGAAAAAATTTCACTTTCACTTAAAAAATTTTCACCTCCACTCAAAAAATTCTCATTTTCAATTTCGTCAAAAAACATTTCACTTTCAATCAAAAAATTGTTGGTAAAATTGTAAGTGGAAATTTTTTCGTAGAAAGTGAAAGTATTTTGGATGAAATTGAAAGTGAAAATTTGTTGGCAAAATTAAAATGAAGAATCTTTTAGAAGTGGTAATTCTTTGAGTGAAATTGTAAGTGACAATTTTTTCATAGTAATAAATGTTAAAATATTTTGAGTGCAAGTGAAAATATTTTGCGTGGAAATGAAAGTAAAAATTTTTGAATGAAAGTGAACATTTTTTGAGTGAAAGAGAGAATTTTTTGTAGTGATGGTGAGAATTTTTTGGGTTAAAGCGAACATTTTTTGCGTTGTAGTGAAAATTTGTTGAGTGAAAGTGAAAATATTTTGAGTGAAAGTAAAATTGTAATTTGTAAGTGAACAATTTTTCATAAAACGTGAAAGTATTTTGAGTGAAGTTGAAAATTTCTTAATTGACAGTAAAAATGAAAATGTTTTGGGTGAAATTGTAAATTTTTTGATTGGAAGAGAGAATTTTTTGAGTGTAGGTAAAAATTTTGTGGGTTAAAGCGAACATTTTTTGCGTTAAAGTGAAAATTTTTTGAGTGAAAAAAAAAATTTTTGGGTGAAAGTAAAATTGTAAGTTAACATTTTTTCATAAAACGTGAAAGTATTTTGAGTGAAATTGAAAATTTCTTAATTGACAGTAAAAATGAAAATGTTTTGGGTGAAATTGTGAATTTTTTGATTGGAAGAGAGAATTTTTTGAGTGTAGGTAAAAACTTTGTGGGTTAAAGCGAACATTTTTTGCGTTAAAGTGAAAATTTTTTGAGTGAAAGTGAAAATTGTTGGGTGAAAGTAAAAATATTTTACGTCTTTTGGTGAAATTGAGAGTGAAAATTGTTTTGAGTGAAAGTGAAAGTTACGTGATTAAAATATTTCCAGAAAATAAAATTATTTCTCCATTTCTTTTTTCTCTCCACAAAGTTGAAAAATTTTTCCCAATTTGCCCCCGTCGATATTTGGACGTAGAAGAAAATTTGGTCTCCAGATATATTATGGTAAATTTACTCAGACTTGTCAAGTTTTGAAGTTGACTTACATATTATACATGAGTGAAACTTGTCGAAAACTTGAGCTACTATCCTCAGTGGTGGATGGTGGAAATTTTCGTTAGTTAATCTCTTTGACTTAAAGCGATATAACCACGATCAATTTCGCAAACAGGACTATGAGTGAGAGAGAAAAGAGGTATTTTGCAAGTGAATATAAGGGTGGATTTTAGGAAGCGCAAAGCCTTGGAAACATTAATGCATCGAAATGTAGTTATACAGCTTGTAACTATATTTGAGGGGATGTGCCCGTGACGTGTCCGCCTGCCTCCCTTTGCAATATTCTGGCATAGATAACAAACAAGAAGCCTATATAACAAAACCCCCAGTCGACATCTACTTAGAGGTGCGGCCCGGATGCTGTGCACAAGGCACATTCTGAGCCGTCTCGAACATCTGTGTCGCAAATACTGTATACAATATATACACATTCACTCCCCATATTCTCCCCCGCTCGATTAATTCATTATACTGAAAATTAGTTGGGTTTCACCGAAACACTCATAACTTATATATATATATATACCGCATGTATGCACGAATCATATTTATTGATAAATCATGAGAAAAATTATTTATCGTCAATTTAATTCCGAAGCGGGCTCCATTCTTCTAAATTTTAATTATGGTTGAAAAACATTATTTTGACTAATTATTTAGAAATTAATAGATTTTGTATAATATCACTTTGACTTCCGCTTCGATTTTGACTTTGACTTTCATTTTCACTTTACAGGTTTAGGGAAATCATGGAATTGTCAGGAAAAGTAGAATTTTATTGGTCAGGGAAATCAGGGAAAAGTCAGGGATTTTTATTAAAAGTACTGGAAAAAATTTAATTTCTAGAATTCATAAGAAAAATTCTAAATTTTGGTGCCTTTTTGTTTGCCTTATAAGCTATGAAGTTACCACGAATTTTAGTACAAAACCTTCAATTATTTTTTCCATTTTTTCCAAGAATGAATTTTTTTAATATTATTTAATTATTTGAAAAGCAAATTATCTTCATAAATAACAAAATTTTTCACTGAAATTCAATTATTTTTACAGGAATTTTAATAAAATTCTTTGCAAAATTCAATTATTTTCATAAATTATGACAAGAATTCAATTTTTTTCAAAATTAATCAAATTCTTCGTAGCAATTCAATTATTTTCCAAAATTTTAACGATTATATTGTCAAGAATTCAATTTTCTTTATGAATGGCAAAATTCTTCACCAAAAATTCAATTATTTTCAATAATTTTTAATAAAATTCTTTGCAAAATTTCAATTATTTTAAAAAGTTTTTCGCAATTCAATTATTTTTAATTATTGAAAACAATTTTTTGATACAATTCTACGAAAACCTTCAATTATTTTCATAAAGAATAAAATTTCTTTTAGGAATTCAATTATTTTCATCGCAAAATTTCAAATAATTATTTAATACAATTTTAAATAAATTCCTCAAAAAATGCAATTATTCTTAAAAATTTAAATAAAATTTTTTGCAAAATTTCAATTATTTTCAAAAGTTTTTTGCAAATTCAATGATTTTGAATATTTACTATTTTCATCAAATTTATCACAAAATTTAATATTATTGAAAAAAATTTGTTGATACAATTCTACGAAAACATTCAATTATTTTCATAAAGAATAAAAATTTCTTTTAGGAATTCAATTATTTTTTATCGCAAAATTTCCAATAATTTTTAATACAATTTTAAATAAATTTCTCGAAAAATGCAATTATTATTAAAAATTTTATTAAAACACTCGACGAAAGAATTCAATTTTAAGAAACATTAAATTATTCAATGAAATAATAAAATTCGTTGCAATAATTCAATTATTTAAATAAATAACTTTTAATTCGTCGCAGAAAGTCAATAATTTTAAAAAAAATTTTAAGTAATTCTGCAAAAGAATTCAATTATTTATCTTAGTAAACGAACAAAATTCTTATCATAAAATCAATTATTTTAAGGAATTTTAATAAAATTCTTTTCTAAAATTCAATTATTTTGATAAAAATCAAAATTTATTACAAGAATTCAATTCTTTTGAAAAGTAATAAAATACTTTCCAAAAATAAAATTATTTCCAAAATTTTTGAAAAATTCTCGTCAATTATTTTAAAAAATCTCAATAAAATTCTTATGGTAAAATTTCAATTATTTAAAGAAAATTTAATAAAATTATTTTTAAAAATTTTAATAAAATTCTTCAAAAGTTTTCAATTATTTTCAAAAATTGTGATAAAATTCCTTATTTTAATAAATTTCAATAAAATTTTAATTAAATTCCTTAAAAGAAATTAATTATTTTCAAAAGTTGTTAATAAAATTCTTGAAAATAACTCCCCAGGGGATTCTATAAAAGTCGCACCCATTGGGGAGTTAATGCCAGGGGAGTTAAATAAAGAGAGTTAAAATTTCACACCCAAATGCTAACTCTCCAAGGAAAAAATAACTCGCGCGGGTATTGAATGAAGGGAGTTAGAAATTAACTCTCTTTTGGAGTTGATTTTTAACTCGAAAAATTTCACTCCCAACTCCCGAGTCCGTTAACTCCCTAAATTTTTTACAGTGCATACAATTTTTTATTTTACTCAAATAAATTATATTTGGATCAAATAAATTATATTTGGTTCAAATAAATTTTTTCCTTGACTGCTGAGACTTCTTTCAAAATATTGTTTACTCATCAAAAAAGAAAATTTTACAAACAAATATAATGTAACAGAAAAAATCTCTACAAATAAGAAAAGATACATGAAAACTAAATTCATCATTCTTTCATCATCCATCTTTAAATTCGTATTTCTTTTTCACTAAAAATCGCGCAGAAAGAACTCTCAATCATGAAATTTTTTTTCCTTTCTACTTTTTTATTATCAAAAATAAAAAAAAGAGAAGAAAAGAAACTTCAACATCTCGAAAGTTTATACTTTATACTCTAGCTTAAACAAACTTGTATAAAGAATAACAAAAGGAGATGATGCATCGTCAGACTGAAAACTGACCGTAATTAATCTTTGTTCGTTCGAATACACACGCAATGATTGATGTATCGTCGCGACAAAAGATCAAAATTCACAAAAAAAGAAAATATATCGATTTTGAATGGCACGATCGTCTATTTTGATAAACTGGTTGCAAATAATTTTTTTTCTTCCTCTGGGTGGCACTTGGACACTGATGATGACGTGTGATGCAGATTGAGCATGGAAATGGATGATTTAGATTTAGGGGGTTCCTATAATCGAGTAGTAGAGAGCGAGAGAGAGCGAGAGAGAGAGAGAAAAGTGGAGGGGGATCAGAGTGGGTCGAACCCCTCGAAATATTGATTGACATCCAAGTGACAGATTTCACTGGCCACACACCCCTTTAGCTGTGAACTGCAACGTATACCCCAGCCTGCGTGCATTCAGCCCCATACATGCCCTTTGTCATGCTGATTTGTTGCCGAGCCTCCAGTGGTGCCCAATCATGTGCGCCATTGTGCCAAAAAAAGCTCTTAAAATATAAAATTCACATTTTTACATTCTCATTTTCAATAACGTGCCACTCATTTTTTTCTTCTTTGTTCTTCAAATATAACTGTTTAATACATTTTATATACACTTTTTCCCCCTTCGAAAAAAAAGGAATTAGTTGACCCCTATTTTCGGACAATTTAGTAAATTCAGATTTCTATTTAAGTTTATCCTATTACAGAAGTAATTTATATTTTTCTAATAAAAGAAGAATTTATTTTCTCATCAAGACGTTGGTTTATTTGACAAAATTTGAAATTTTTTGACTAAATTTGAATTAGTAAAAATGTTTAGTAATTTAAATTAGTGACTTTTTGCTTTTAAATTAGTAAATTTCACTAATAAATTAGTAGAAATTACTATTTTTTAGTAAACTTTACTAATTAAAAAGCAAAAAGTCAGTCACTTATTCAAATTTAAAGAGAGATATTATTTTTTCTTCATTTTACTCATCCTAAAGTTTTAAATATTTAAATGAGCAAAATTTATTCAATTAACTGAAGTGCTGACAGATTGGAGGATTTTTCTTCAAATCTGAAGAAAATTAAAGCAATCTACGATATTTGAAGAATTTGAAGAAATATTGTAAAAACTTGAAGATTTTTTGAAAATTTTGCGAAGGCTGTGTATATATCAAATAGTAATGAAAATATTTATAAACATTTAAATAATATAAATAAACCATTTTTTAAAGATAAATTATAACTTTTGTTCTCTACATTCTTATGATTATAATAATAAATGTAATAATTATTAATTACTATCGTAAATGTTACTGTTCCATTTATTATTTTGCAAATTAAAAAATTTTATATTTCCAAAAATAAACATTAATTTTTGAATAATTTCAGATCCAAAAATTAAAAAATTCACCTATTAACTACATAATTAACTATTCTTGTTTATTATTTTCAAAAATGCTAATAACATTTTTCGCAAGAATTGAATTATTTAAAAAAATTTTCAATGATAAGAATTAAGATATTTTCAAAAATTTTAATAAAATATTCTTTGGAAGAATTCAATTATTTTTATAAACAGTAAAATTCATCGCAGGAATTCAATTATTTTCAAAACAATTTCAATAAAATTTCACGAAAAGATTCAATTATTTAAAAAAAATTGTTAATAAAATTCTTGTTAAGAATTAAATTAACTTCAATAATTTTAATAAAATTCTTTGAAAGAATTTGATTCTTTTTATAAATAATAATATTTTTTGCGATAATGCAATATTATTTTCAAAATTTTAATTAAATTTTCTCGAAAGAATTCAATTATTTAAAAGAAATTTTGATATAATTCGTCAAAGGACTTTAATTATTCACAAATTTTTGGATAAAAACCTTGAAAGAATTTAGTAATTTTCAGTGCATTGATTATTAAAATTCAAATTGCAGAAATTCAATTATTTTCATAAGTAATAAAATTCTCCTTACAACAAAAGTTCAATTATGTTCAAAATTAAAAAAAAAATTTCGTCAAAATCACAATTATCTTTATAAATAACAAAATTCTTATCCAAAATTCAATTATTTTACAAAAATTTTCTTAATTCAATGATTTGCAATATCTACTAGTTTAATAAATTTCCTAAAAGAATTCAATTTTTTAATAAAATTTTACTCAACAATTTACAAATTATTTTCATAAATAATAATTTTTTTTTAATGAATTCAATTATTTTTATAAATAATAAATTTGTTTGAGGAATTTAATTATTTTCATAAATAATAAAGCTCATGGCAGAATTTTAATTATTTTTAGTACAATTTTAATCGAATTCCTCGAAAAATGTAATTATTCTTAAAAATGTGATTAAAATTCGTCAAAAGAATTCAATTATTTAAAAATTTGTTGATAAAATTCTTTATAAGAATTAAATTTAAAAAAAACATTCAATTAATTATTTACTTTTGTATTTAAAATTTTAAATAATTGAATAATTTTGAAAAATAGTTTCAAATTAAAATATTTGTATTTTCTATACTTTTAACTGTCAATTTTGAAGAATAAATATTTTTGAAAAAGTTTCATTTTTTTGAAATAATTTGGAGTTACATGGAATTTTTTCCAAATTGTCAGAAATTTTCCTATATTTTTATAAAAAAATTTTCCTAAACGTTTAAGAGAATTTTTCCAAACTTTTAGGATTTTGTCTACAGTATTTCATGAACATATGATTCTAAATTTATAAGAAGCTTTCTATAATTTATTAGAAAAATTTCCTTACCTATGTTAGTAAATTTTTCTAAATAATTGGTAAAATTTGCTTCCTGAATTTTTTTTGGAAAATTTTCAAAATTTTCCACACAGTGTATTTAATTGAAGAATTTCCGAATAATCGAAATTTCATAAAATTGAATTTTAAACAAATATATTTGAAACTTCTAAAAGAACTTTTTCAGAAATTTTTTAAAATAGTTGATTTAGAGAAGAATTTTGGTTAAAAATTCTAGAAAATAATAATTGAATTGAAATGATAAAAATAATTTTTAAGAAGTTACAGTAACAATATTCTTAATATAAAATAATAATAATATTCTTATAAGTTGGTTAATTTCAAAATGGTTTGAAATTGACATTTTTAAAAATCTTAATTCCTATAAAAAAAATAATTAAATATTTATTTAAAAAAGAAGTTATTGATGTTTTCAAATAATTTCACAATTAAAGAAATTCGTAAATAAATGTAACAGAACATTTTTTTAAGTAAAATTTTTTCCTTTATTTTCTAAAAATTTTGAAAATTCCAATTTAGTTTTAAATAAAAATTTCCAATTGACAAATAGAATTCTTATTATAGTTAATTAATTTTTGTGACAACTCTTTCCAGACTTTTTTTTGCAAATAAACAATAAAAATCCGTGTATTTTTAAATAAATAAATTAGAAATACTGTTTTCAATTTGATTGCAAATTTTCATTCTATAAATATAAGAAAAAAAGGGGAAAAGAAATAAAAGATGAAGAGATGAATTAAAAGAGTTTTTCTTTTTATAATAGTTTGGATCAAAAGCTGTCTGATGCGTTGGTCAGTGTCCATCTCGTTGGATGTGACAAAGAAATCGCGGAAGCGTTTATTTTCTGTATTATATAGTAGGCGGTGAAGGAGGAAAAAAAGTAGTATTCTTTTTTTGTTTTCCTTTTTTTTCTGTATATACTCTTTTTATCCGGTTCTTTTTGGAGTACTCATCGGATATATTACACTCGAATTGCACAAGTATTACTGGCTGTCTGTCTGTATATTTGTGGGAGGGGGTTTGGGACCATCGAAAAGAGACAGAGAAAATTAACTCGCAACGAGTGCTCTTCAGTTCGGGAAAAACGAGAGAGAATCCCACTTTTGCCCGGGGAATATAAAGCGGAGGCACTCAAGATGTTGATAATCGAGTTATATCTCTCTATCCTCTCTTCGTACGTAATCTGACGATTGCTTTCGGTATTTCATTTTATTTTTCCCTTATATTCCAACTCGACTTTTTTATTCCCTTCTTGAACGGTGCAATTCACTACATGACAATTTTCAATATAGAAAAAAAAATAATAATCGTCCAGAAGAATTTTATTACCTATTTAATATATATAGGAATTTTCTTTTCTTTCAATTAGGGTAAATTTGATTTTGTAATAATGGGCAATACTTCAGTATTGCAATTATTACAAAAGTGGCAAATTTCATCAAATTATAAAGAATATTATTGTAAAACATGAGAGTGATAAAATCATTATTTTATATTATTATAAAAATATTTTATTCAAAATTATTTTCATCATTTCAATTTAATTATTATTTTCTACAATTTTTAACTAAAATTCTTCTTTAAATCAAATATTTTAAATAATTTTTGAGAATTTTCAAATCCACTTGTTAAGAAATTAAATTTTACGAATTTTCGATTAATCAGAAAATCTACAATTAAACATATATATTAGAAAATAAAAACTTTAAATAATTTCAAAAAAAATCTCAATTGCACTTTTTTAAAAAAATTTATTCTAAGAGAATTGAATTATTTAAATAAAAAAATAATGTATTGAATAATTGAATGCTTCTTAAAATTGAATTCTCATAAAGAATTTTATCAACAAATTTGTAAGTAATTGAATTCTTTCGACCAATTTTAATAAAATTTTTAACAATAATTACATTGCAATTTTGCGATTTTTATAATATTATTTATGAAAATAATTGAATTTCTAAAAAGAATTTTACTATTTATGAAAATAATTGAATTTCTAAAAAGAATTTTACTATTTATGAAAATAATTGCATTATTGCAAAGAAATCTATACAAAATTTGTAAATAATTGAAATCCTGTGAAATTTTTATTATTTATGAAAAACATTAAATGTTTTACGTAGAATTTTATTAGAATTTTTTTCAAATAATTGAATTCTTTTGGAAAATTTTATAAAAATGGTAGATATTGAAAATCATTGAAATCAGGTAAATTTTAGAAAATATTTGAAATTTTGCTAAGAATTCTTTTATAATTTAAAAAAAATAATTGAATTTTTAAAAAGAATTTTTTTAAATCTTTGAACGCAATAATTAAATTTGTGCGAAGAATTTCATAACTTTTGAAAATAATTGTATCTTTGCAATCATTTAGAATATTAGAATATTAGAAAATAAAAAATTTAATAATTTCAAAGAAAATTCAATCAAATTTTCTCAAGAAAAATAATTTTACAGAATTGTTAGTTAAAAAGCAGGAAAGTATGAAAAATTCAAATTTTGGAAGATTTTAAATTGAAACCTTTTAAAAATTCAATTAGTTCTAAAAAGTCATGCTTAATGCTTTCAATATTGAATTATTATCTAAAATTTTAACAGAAATTCATTTTTAAATTAATTTTTATTAGTAAATTCTACAAGAATTTAATTATTTAAATGCAAATATTTTTCCAAGAATTCGATTAAAATTGTATTAAAAATAATTGAATTTCTGCGATGAGTTATATTATTTATGAAGACAATTGAATTTCTTAAAAAAATTTTATTATTTATGAAAATAATTGAATCACTGTAAAAATTTTATTATTTATGAAAATAATTAAATTCTTTCCAGGAATTTTAATAAAATTTTTAAGAATAACAACATTTTTCGAGGAATTTGTTTAAAATTGTATTAAAAATAATTGAAATTCTGCGATGAGTTATATTATATTTATTTATGAAAATAATTGAATCACTGTAAAAATTTTATTATTTATGAAAATAATTAAATTCTTTCCAGGAATTTTAATAAAATTTTTAAGAATAATTACATTGTTTGAGGATTTCTTATAAAATTGTATTAAAAATATTTGAAATTCTGCGATGAGTTTTATTATTATTTATGAATGTAATTGAATTCCTAAAACAAATTTTATTATTTATGAAAATAATTGAATTTCGGGGAAGCATTTTTTTATTTATAAAGATCATTGAAATTTTGACTATTAATTTGTTTAAATTTATGAAAATAATTGAATTTCTGCGAAGAATTTTACTACTTTTGAAAATAGTTAAATTTCTGCAATCATGTGTAAATATTCAATTTCTTTATTGTTTTAACTATTGAATTCTTCTACAAGTCCATTATTTTTAATAATTAATTAAATATTTATAAATTAAATGAATCTTTCGACAGTCATTTATTTATTGAAATTGTAAACGCAACTCTTTTAAAATTCAATTAATTTTGAATTTTTTAAGTAAAATTATTCATTAAATAACTTCTAAGTAATAATTTTATGATAGTTCTTGAAGAATTAAGTTATTTAAAAAGAAATTATTGTCAGAAATAGAAAAAATTGAAGGTTTTGTATTAAAATTCTTGGTAATTTCATAGTTTATATGTCAAACAAAAAGGAGAAAAAAAATTTAGAATATTTTTATGAGTTCAAAAAATTAAATTTGTTTCAGTACTTTTAATAAAAATTTCTGACTTTTCCCTGAATTCCCTGACCTGTGGCAACCCTGTTTAATTAAACTGATCCACAACTTTTTAAAGTTCCAATAAATACGAAATATTTCTTATTAAAAATATTTTTATATATTACTAATTGCAATAAAAATTAACAATTTAAATTCTACATTAAATTGGAAAATTAATTTTTTTTTTATTCTATCCGAGGCCTATTATTATTATTACCATTTTTTAATATAATGTACGAGATTAAACAGAATTGATGGGGAAATATATTTGAAACCGATAACACTTGATCAGACATTTATTTTAATAAATATTTAACAGAATAAAATTTGCAGTTTTCTGACAAAGAGATAGAGCGATAGAGAGAAAGGTAATTATTTTACATTTATCGTTATATATTTGAAATGAATTGTGAATGGGTCAAACTGATATTTGGCAGCAGATTTATTTTTAGCCACAGACGCGTCGAGGCGAGAAAATTAATTCGTGGATCGTTAATAATGATTGTCCCGTGTGACGTCATCGTGTTCAATTCGCAAATGACATTAAAAGCTTTGACGCCAATTCTCTTCTTCAATAAAACATTCACTTTTTTTTTTATTGTTTTCTGTATCTAAATGAAACAAATATTTTTACTCTGAAAATCAATTGATGCACATTAATTCTTGATTCTTGAAATGCACATATTATTCATTCTTCGTATGAAAGAAATGATTTCTCTAGATTCTTATAATTGAATAATTCTCTATCTATATAAAGATAACAAACTGTAATTGTTCGTTTCAGAAATAAAATTTCTTTTCGTGTAAAATGAAAGAATTTTTTTTCTTACAATTTTTCTTTTTTTTTGAAAATAATACTTGAAATTGATTTATATACAAAATATATAAAAAATTTTCATACAAATATTCAAAATTTCTTAATCGAGAAATAAAACAAAATTTTCTAAACAAAAAAAAAAATTAAAATTTTCAAATTTTCTTATTTGAGTGAAAAATATTTTTCTCTCAAAACAAAATTCTCCTTTTACTATCTACATTCAAAACAAAATGTTTTCCCGAATGAATGAAATTATTTTATGAATGTACAAAATTACGTAGAGATACAAACACAAAGTCAATTTCAATAATGCTTTCGGAAAAGTCCAGTTTAAGTTTGCGGCTGAAACTTGCTCAATGATGGGGAAAATGGAGAACATCGACTAAAGTAGTCCAAAAAAAAAAGGAGAAGAAGAGGACGAAAAAAATATAGCGGGTATTACTATAAGTGAAGGCACGTGACCGCAATTATTTTCCACTCGACAATATTTCCTCTTTCTGACATTCCTGAAATTTTCCCTGAGGCATTTAGAGAAGATAAAGTTTTCCCATTTCAAACAACTTTGCAGACATTTCTGAAATAGATCGTTATACATTTTCTATATAAACATCTACAAATCTCTCCTCTACAACTCAAGAATATATGCGCGTATATCGCTCATGCAAAATAACATATATCTTTCTAAATTTTTACAATTTTTTTCCCCTATTTGAAAATCGTGTCAATTTTATCATATACTTTAAAAAAAATTCGATTGATACTAAG
Source organism: Leptopilina syphax (assembly GCA_032872505.1). Taxonomy (NCBI): domain Eukaryota; kingdom Metazoa; phylum Arthropoda; class Insecta; order Hymenoptera; family Figitidae; genus Leptopilina; species Leptopilina syphax. The sequence continues at coordinate 16,490,376 of CM065470.1, forward strand.
CTGAATTTTTTTTTTTTTTTTTTTTTTTTTTTTTTTTTTTTTTTTGATTGAAGAACTTTGAATAATGTTTTATTCTTTATTATTATTTCTGTTAACATTATCATTATTATTATTTTTATTATTACAGGGCTCGAACCAGTGAAAGATCATTAAAAATTCCAATTATTATTTCAACGCTATTTTCAAGCTAATTATTTTTATTTTACCAAATGATAATTTTTAAATATTTTGCAAACAAAAAGCGTTTTTTTTAAAGTAACAGTAACGATGTTTAGTATAAAATTATAGCAGTAAAGAAATAGCCCTGATAAAAAATAGACACGGTAACAAAAATACGGACTTTATGAACCAAAAATGGAAAATTACGGACCATTCTTACAATATAAGAATATTGTACTTCTACAATAATATTATTTCATCATTTCAATTCAATTATTATTTTCAAAGAATTTTTACCTAAAATTCTTCTCTAAATCAATTATTTTTAATAATTTCAAAAAAAGTTCTTTGAGAATATTCAAATCCATTTGTTTACAATTCAATTTTATGAAATTTCTATTATTCGAAATTTCTCGAATTAAATATAAATTAGAAATAAAAACTTCAAATAATTTCAAAAAAAAGCTTAACTATAAACTTTTTCAAATAAATTAATTTCAAAATTCAATTATTTCTAAAAATTAAAAATTAATTTCAAAATTCAATTATTTCTAAAAATTAAAAAATTAAAAATTTCTGCGAAGAATTTCATTACTTTTGAAAATAATTGTATTTTTGCAATCATTTAGAATATTATAATATTTGAAAATAAAAACTTTTAATAATTTTAAAGAAAATTCAATTAAATTTTGTAAAAAAAAATAATTCTACAGAATTTTTTATAAGGATAATTCAAATATTGACTACAATTTTTTTTTAGATTTTTCGAAATTAATTGAATTTGTGCGAAGAATTTTATTAATTTTAAAAATAATTGAATTCTTTTAATGAATATTGGTATTTATAAAAATAGTTGAATTTTACAATAAATTTTATAAAAATTCCTGAATATAATTGAATTTCAGCGAAGAAATAAATTTTACTAAAATTGAATTATTTAAATAAAAAAATAATGTATTGAGTAATTGAATGTTTCTTAAAATTGAATTCTCATTAAGAATTTTATTAACTAATTTTTAAATAATTGAATTCTTTCGATGAATTTTATTAAAAGTTTTAATAATAATTACAATTTTCGAGGAATTACATTAAAATTGTATATGAAAGTACCACGAATTCTAAAAAAAAACCTTACATTTTTTCTATTCCTAACAATAATTTATTGTAAATAACTTAATTTCATTGAAAAACTGACATAAAGTAATTACTTATAAATCATTTAATACAGTATTTTTTTTAAATTTTAATTTCAATTCTGTAGAAATTATTTTCAATTTTAAAATTTTTAACGCATTCTTTGTAAGAATTCAACTATCTTAATAAATATTAAAATTCTTCGCCGAAATTCAATTATTTTAAAAAATTTTTTTAAAAATTCTCGTCGACATTTAAAAAATCTTTATAAATAGCAAAATTCTTCACCGAAATTCAATTATATTCAGGAATTTTTATAAAATTTATTGTAAAATCCAATTATTTTTATAAATACCAACATCCATCAAAAAGAATTAAATTATTTTTAAAATTAATAAAATTTTTCGCACAAATTCAATTACTTTCAAAAAATCTAAAAAAAAAATTGTAGCCAATATTTTAATTATCTTTATAAATGAATAGCAACATTCTTCGACAAAATTCAATTATTTTAAGGAATTTTAATGAAATTCATTGCGAAATTCAATTATTTTCATAAATCATTCATAATTCAATTACTAAACAAAAATTTTGATAATATTCTACACGAAAATTGAATTATTATTTAAAAAATAAAAATTTCACAGGAATTCAACTATTGACAAATTTTTTTATAAATTTCTTCTAAATAATTCAATTATTTTCATAAATAATGAAACCCAATGCAGAATTTCAATTATTTTTAATACAATTTAAATGGAATTCCTCAAAAAGTGCAATTATTCTTAAAACTTTTATTAAAATTTGTCGTAAAAATTCAATTATTTAAAAATTTGTTGCTAAAATTCTTTATCAGAATTCCACTTTAAGATACACTTAATTATTCAATAAATTATTTATTTTTGTATTTAAATAATTGAATTCTGGTGAAATTTTCTAATAAAAATTTATTTAAAAATGAATTTAACTTAAAATTTTAGATTATAATTGAGTATTTAAAGTATTATAACGGGAATTTTTAGAAATAATTGAATTTTGCAAAAGTTTCAAATTAAAATCTTTGAAAATTTTAATTTTCCATACTTTTCACTAACATTTCTGTAGAAGAATTAATTTTTTCGAAAAAGTTTATTTCAATTTTACTTGAAATTATTTTTTTAATGTTTGTATTTTCTAATATTATATTTAATTGAAGAATTTCCGAATAATAGTAATTTTGTAAAATTGAATTGTATACAAATTAATTTAAAAATTATCAATAACGTTTTTCAAAAATTATTAAAAGTTATGGACTTATAGAAGAATTTTAGTTGAAAACACTAATAAAAAATTTAATTTTTGTGAAATTACAAATTATTGCAGAAATTCAATTATTATCAAAAATAATAAAATTCTTCGCAGAAATTCAATTATGTTCAAAAATTTATTTAAATTCTCGTCAAAATATAAATTATTTTTATAGAAATAATAAAATTCTTCTTTAAAATTCAATTATTTTCATAAATTTTAATAAAATTCTTGGCAAAATTCTTGCAACGAATTTTATTACATTCTTTTTAAATAATTTAATTTTTTTGAGAAATTTTATTAACATATAGTAGATTTTGAAAATATTTGAATTTCAGCGAATAATTTTATTATTTTGTGAAATGTAATTGAATTGAGCAAAAAAATTTTGAAAATACTTATACATTTCTCGAGGAATTCATTTAAAATTGTATTAAAAATAAACCAAGTTGAAGTCCACAACGTTGATCAACGAAACAAATTGTTTACTTAGTAAATTAATTAAAAATGCGCAGCAATATTTACCCAAAAATATTTAGAAAAAAAAGATTGATGTTTATATTTTGATAATAATTATTTTACAATTAAATATTAAATTAAAAATAATATTTGAAAGTATTAAATAAATTTTTTTTGTTGATAAACGTTGTGGACTTCAACTTCGTTAAAAATAATTGAAATCTTATGAAAATTGTTATTATTTAATAATTAAATTTTTACAGCGGATTTTATTAAATTTTTTTACATAATTGAATTCAAGTTGATTTAAAAAAAGTTGATTAAAAAAAATATTGATGTTTTCTAATAATTTAACAGTTAAAGAAATTTGCAAATAAAAGTAGGTAATAGAACGTTTTTTTGAGTATCTACTAATTTTTAGAGTGAATCAAAATATTCTTTAGGGTTAAAGGGAAAAAGAAAAAAATTTTGTCTGAAAATCATGAAAAAAGAAAATTAAATTTTTGTGACAACCTTGAATAAACTCTTTCTAAAAATTAAAATCCCTTACACGAAAAAATCACCATGATCCCTGAGACTATAATATATGTATGAATCATAAATTCTCGGTATGTAAACATTTAACACTGAGTCTATTAATATTAATTTGAAACAGTGACTCTCGTTATTTCATTTGCCTGTGATACTAATTCAAGCTTAACGCGAATTGTAATAATCTTCTGACGATCCTAATTAGGAGTCATTGGTCACCAGTGTGTTATTGAACAAACAAAACTCTACACACTGGAATCAAGTACTGGGAATTCGCCAACGCAACTGCCAAAAGGCTTAAAGCCTTATAACGATGAATGCCAGAGATGAATTTATTTTTAGGGCATTTCTTAATCATCTTTTTCTTTTTTTTATTTTCTTTCTTTCTTTATTTTTTTGCTTTTTTTCGCCTAACAGATTTATAGCACGACCTTATAAGAACGTTTGTTCTACCTTCAAATATAAACTCAAATCATGGCCACGGGCGTCGATAAATTCCTTTTAATTTTTGCAGCATATCAAAGAGTTACTTTCATGTTCCCAGAATCACTTGGTCCATGCCCCTCTACACATCTTCAATTATTATCCGCCTACCAGTGTGCGGTAACATCTTCTTGAAAATCCCCATGGAAATAAATACAATATACATCTTTTCATAAATTATTTAGAGAATAATAAAATTGTCCACTTGTTCTATTTTGGAAAAAAAAGATTTTGTTTTTGGTATCAAAAGTTTCGAATTATTGCCTTTTCTATTTTTTATCAGGGCTATTTTTTTACTGCTAATTTTATTAATAAGGATTCTTACTGTTACTTTTAAAAAGGCGCTATTTATTTTCAAAATATTTAAAAATTACCATTTGGTAATTTTCGTTGAAAATAATTATCATTTTTTAATGATCTTCAACGTAGGTTCCTCCAAAAAAATTACTCCTTTCAAAAAAATGTTTATTTTACTGTATAGTTAATTATTTATCTGATTCAAGAAAATATTTCTAGTCTAGTTAATTATTTATTTGATTAAATTAAAGTAAATTTTTTCCATTGCCTGATATTTAACTTGTGATATTTTAAAAAATGATTTTTATTTGAAGAGAATATTTCTTTTCCTGCTTGTATTGTATCTTTTTGATATATGCATTCGTACATAAAGCACATGGATTCTCCATCTTATCTGACCGTTTGGTTGGTAATGGTCCATCGACTATTTCTATTTGGGTGAGGAACTCGTTTGAAAGTAAATCGAACTTCTGTTCACCGAGTCGCAAAAATCGAATATATATATAGTAAGAAGGGAAAAAAGCATCACCTACTCTATAATCCGATTGTGTTCTATCAAAGCGTAATACCTTCGCATTTCAACCCAACAATATTTAACTTTTTATGTCCCTTCATCGGCCGTAAACATTAATTCCACTTAAGTACGTTGTATTCAAATTTTCTTATTTAGTTTTAAATCCCCCAAATAGAAGGGATTTCAATTACAAACTTTTCATTAATTTCTAATTTTTTTTTTTAACTTTAAAAATATTTTTTCACTCTCTAAATATTTTTTTTTGTTTCCTTAATATTTCTTTTTTTTTCTTTCTAATAATAATAATTATTAATTCAATACTTTTGGAAGCCATAAAATTATATAAATAAAAGATGTTTGTTTCTTTTATTTATTTAAATAATAATTAAGGGGTCGTTCATAAACTACGTCACACTCCTAGGGGTGGGGGGGGGGTGTCAAGTTTTGTGTGACGAAGTGTGGAAAAAAATTTTTTTTTGTATGTAAAAAATGTGACGAAGGGGGGGAGGGGGTAAAAATCAGTCCAACAAAGCGTGACGTAGTTTGTGAATGACCCCTAATTATTATCATAATACAGTACCTAATGATAATAAAAATAGTAATAATAATAACAGGTCTCGAATTAGGTCCGTAAATAATTAAATATCCTGTAAAGGTCTGTAAATTTTCTTCAAGTCCGTAAAAGTCAGTCTTTTTTCAAAAAAGGTCCGTAATGTCCGTAATTTTATTGAAAAAGGACGAAAAGTTCGTAAATTGTACGATATAATTTGGAGAATTTTGGAGAAATTACAAATTCTTTGCAGAAATTCAATTATTTTCAAAAATAATAAAATTCTTTGCAGAAATTCAATTATGTTCAGAAATTTAAAAAAATTCTCGTCAAAATTTCAATTATTTTTAGAAATAATAAAATTCTTCTCCTCAATTCAATTATAAATAAATAATTCAAATTTTGCTAAGAATTTTACTAAAATTTTTGCAAATAATTGAATTTCGGAGAAGAATTTTCTTATTTCAAAAAAATTATTGAAATTTTGACGAGAACTTTTAAAAATTTTTTGAACAAAATTGAATTTCTGCGAAGAATTTTATTATTTTTGAAAATAATTGAATTTCTGCAATAATTTCTAATTTCTTCAAAATTAAATTAACATTCAAATTCAATTGTATACAATTTTCAATTTTACAAAATTACCATTATTCGGAAATTCTTGAATTAAATATAATATTAGAAAATAAAAACTTCAAAAAAATAATTAATTTTTAATCTTAATTCAATTAATATTCTCCCGAAATTCATTTTGAAATGAATTTTTATTATAAAATTCTACGAGAATTAAATTATTTAAATTCAAATATAAATAATTAATTGAATACTTAAATGTTTATATCAAAATTGAATTCTCATAAAGAATTTTATTAACAAATTTTTAAATAATTGAATTCTTTTGACGAATTTTAAGAGCATTTTTAAGAATAATTACATTTTTCAAGAAATTCGATTAAAATTGTATTAAAAATAATTGCAGAAATTCAATTATTTTCAAAAATAATAAAATTCTTTGCAGAAATTCAATTATGTTCAGAAATTTAAAAAAATTCTCGTCAAAATTCCAATTGAGGGGCTGGATGCTATAATGTGTTACGCGCCATGTTAAGTGAATGGCGCGTAACACATTATAGCATCCAGCCCCTCAATTATTTTTAGAAATAATAAAATTCTTCTCCTCAATTCAATTATAAATAAATAATTCAAATTTTGCCAAGAATTTTACTAAAATTTTTGCAAATAATTGAATTTCGGAGAAGAATTTTCTTATTTCAAAAAAATAATTGAAATTTTGACGAGAATTTTTAAAAATTTTTGAACAAAATTGAATTTCTGCGAAGAATTTTATTATTTTTGAAAATAATTAAATTTCTGCAATAATTTATAATTTCTCCAAAATTAAATTAACTTTCAAATTCAATTGTATACAATTTTCAATTTTACAAAATTACCATTATTCGGAAATTCTTGAATTAAATATAATATTAGAAAATAAAAACTTCAAAAAAATAATTTCAAGTAAAATTGAAATAAACTTTTTCAAAAAAATTAATTCTTCTACAGAATTGTTAATTAAAAGTATAAAAAATTAAAATTCCTAAAGATTTTTATTTGAAATTTTTTCAAGTTCAATCATTTCTAAAAATTCACGCATATATAATAGGTACTTTAAATATTCAATTATAATCTAAAATTTTAAGTTTAATTCATTTTTAAATCAATTTTTATTAAAAAATTCTACTGGAATTTAATTATTTAAATACAAAAATACATAATTTCTTGAATATTTAAATGTTTCGCAAAATTGAATTCTCACAATGAATTGTATCAACAAACTTTTAAAAAATTTAATTCTTTCGACGAATTTTAATAAAAGTTTTAAGAACAATTACACTTTTTTTGGAATTCCATTAAAATTGTATTAAAAATAATTGAATTTCTGTATTGAGTTTAATTATTTATGAAAAAAATTGAATTATTTAGAAGAAATTTATATAAAATTTGTAAATAATTGAATTCCTGTGAATTTTTTTTTTTGAAAAGTAATTGAATTTTAGTGTAGAATATTATCAAAATATTTGTTTGGTTATTAAATTATGAATTATTTTATTTATTTATGAAAATAATTGAATTTTGCAATTAATTTTATTAAAATATCTGAAAATAGTTGAATTTTGTCGAAGAACGTTGCTATTCATTCATAAAGATAATTAAAATTTTCACTACAATTTTTTTTTTAGATTTTTTGAAACTAATTGAATATCTACGAAGAATTTTATTAATTTATTGAAAATAATTGAGTTCTTGTGATGAATCTTGTTATTTATGAAAATAATTTAATTTTACAATGAATTTTATAAAAATTCCTGAATATAATTGAATTTTGGCGAAGAATTTTGCTATTTATAAAGATAATTGAAATGTCGGGAATTTTTTGAAAAATTTTTTAAAATAATTGAATTCCTGCGAAGAATTTTAATATTTATTAATATAGTTGAATTCTTACAAAAAATTGCGTTAAAAATTTTAAAAATTTAAACTAATTTCAACAGAATTTAAATTAAAATTTTCCAAAAAAATACTTTATTTAATGATTTATATAAGTACATAATTACTTTATGTAATTACTTTAATTACTTTAATTACTTTAGTAATTACTTTTATTACTTTTTCCCATGGAATTAAGTTATTCAAAATAAATTATTGTTCAAACTAGAAAAAATTTAAGGTTTCTTTTAGAATTCGTGGTAATTTCATAGATTGTGAGGCAAACAAAAAGACATACAAAAATTCAGAATTTTTCTATAAATTCTAAACATTTAATTTTTTCCAGTACTTTTAATAAAAATCCCCGACTTTTCCCTGATCTGTGGCAACCCTGTTATTTTTTCCTCATAGAAGAAGAATTATATTTTTATTTGTTTGTTCAGTTTGAAAAAAGGATTTTTCAAATTAGGAAAAAAATTATTTTACTAATAATTTAATAAAAAAAAAATATAATCATAGAAAATAATAATATAATTATTCAAATATAATTATTATAATTTCACATACAATTATTATCTATATTTCAATATATTTACTTACGAAATGAACTTGACAGAAAACATATTGTTTAACTCACCTGAAACAAAAGGAAAAGAAAATATATTAGAATTATTATGAAAAAGAAAATAGAATTCTTTTTATTTTTCCTTAGTCTATAAGTAATAATAATAATAATTTTAATCTTAGAAATAAACAACCTGCAGTATTTGAAAAAGAAATAAAAAATGAGAATTATAAAAAGTAATGTCCAGGAAAAATAATAATTAGGCATAAATAAAAAAAACGATTAAGTAAATATATATAGTAGGGTGGAACATCCATTTATTTTCATCACACGATCATTTTTCAAAGAAAATTTATTTTTATGATGACAATATTAAATAAATAACAGATTAATTTTCTCCAACTATTTTTTTATTTTTTGTTCTCTCAAGGAAAGAAAATCTTTGGACTCTGCTTCTGCAACAAAGAGCAGGAGCTTTTTCTTTGAAAAATGAAAAAAAGGAGCGCAAAACTTTCTTGAAAATCCCAATAAATCCGAAAGCGAGGTTCGTAAATAAAATTCGACATGGAAGTACATTGATCTCAGTAATAAATAAAGTATAATGTATCTTGTCTTTGCGCTTTCTCGATGGAGAAAAATTTATATCTCCTTTGATTTATTTCGTTGGTTGCATGATCGTAATAGTGATTTATATTATTAAACTGCCAGTTCGAGTGGTGGACCTCCTCCTAATGCAACAAGATTCGATCGCTATTTATATGTACATATATAGTGTGCGATAAGTCCATAATAATTTTTCGACTTGTATTTATTCTCTCTCTCTCATTTACGCGTGGGATGCTTGTTGCCAACACTATATAGACTGTATGTATATATGAAGACGTAATTGGACCGGTTGACAGTTTCCCGGAGCATTTATTTGACATGTGACATGATTCAGTGGCGTTGACACGTCTTCAATTAGAGTCGCACCATCGAAACAATAATCATGATTCAACTAAGCTGTTTTTGTTGAACCCACTATTGTCAAACCTTTTTTTCACCAATTGAAAGATTTAGGAAGTAACAAATGCTCAACTCAAGCCGGAGAGAATTATAATCTCATTTAGGCCTTAATTTCGCGGATGCGAACAATTGTCGTGATTTGAGAAAATTATTTTCTCATAGCTTGGATATGTATGCAAGAGCTCGAGGGAAAATCAGAGGAACTATACATGAAAAAATTTCAAAGAAAAAGAATTTCAAAGAAACAAGAAGCTTATTAAACTATTATAAACTTATTATCTCGCTTATTAAACACTTCTGAACTAGATTCTACATATTTTATTGAAAACAACAATTTTAAATAACATTAGATCGGAATTTTACTGAAACATAAAAAACTGTTTGAAATAGAAAACTATTTATTTGATTCAAAAATATTTTGTTTAAATCAAACTTAAAATATCTTTGCTATACAGTCATATTTAAGTTTAATTGAAACATATTTTTTGGTTCATTTAAAGAAATAATATATTTAATTCAAACATAAGTTATGCTTGATTTTAAATTATTTATAATCAACTTTGAAATTTGATTCAAACATAAAATTTTTAAACATAGTTTTTGTTGAAACCAAAACAGAAAATATGTTTGAATTGAACATAATTATTCAAACAAATAATATTTTTGAATCAATGCAGTAGATATTTTCTATATATTGAGATTAAGTTTACAAACTAATTTCAATTCAATAAAATTGATTAAAATTATTTTTCTATTTGAATTAAGTATAATGTTTTCTCAGTGTACTTGGAAAAATCGATTTTGACAAAAAAATATTCTTCAAATTTGGAGTAAATGTTCCTTTATGCAATCCTTCTATTTGGTAAAAATTTTAGAACCTTTTATCGAACTGAAATTGAATTTTTTCTTCTTTAGATTCAAATTTTGAAATTTTAACAAAATAATTTGAAAAATGTCTTATCAAAATCGATTTTCTCAAGTATAAAAGTAAGAGAAACATCAAAAAGAATTCGGAAATTAATTTAGATTTTTTTCGGGAAACAATTTAAAATTTAATTTTGTTTCTCCCTGACTTTTTCCTAAGTTCCAGACAAAATTTTCACTTTTTTCTTGACCCTAAAGAATATTCTAATTCATGCTAAAAATTATTAGATACTCAAACAAATGTTCCATTATATTTATTTACGAATTTCTTTAATTGTTAAATTATTCCAAAACCTCAATAACTTCATTTTTTAATAAATATTTAATTATTATTTTCCCACAGAAAAATTATTATTTTTCCATTAAGATATTCAAAAATTTTTAATTCAAAACTTTTTGAAATTCAACAACTTTTAAGAAAATTATTTTCATTATTTTAATTCAATTATTATTCTCTAGAATTTTTAACTAAAATTCTTCTTTAAATCAATTATTTTTAATAATTCTTGAAAAAGTTCTTTGAGAATTTACAAGTCCATTTGTGTACAAATCAATTTTACGAAATTTCAATTATTTGGAAATTATACAATTGAATGTTATATTAAAAATTAAAATCTTCTAATAATTTAAAAAAAGAATTTAAGTAAAATTTTTTGAAGAAAATTAGTTTCAAAGAATTTTTAATTTAAAAGTATGGAAAATTCAGATTTTCAAAGATTTTAATTTGAAACTTTTTCAAAATTCAATAAACAAATTCAATAACAAATTCAATAACAAATTTTTAAATAATTGAATTCATTCGACTAATTTTAAGAACATTTTTAAGAATAATTACATTTTTCAAGAAATTCGATTAAAATTGTATTAAAAATAATTGAAATTCGTCGAATGAATTCAATTATTTATGAAAATAATTGAATTCATAAAAAGAATTTTACTATTTATGAAAATACTTGAATCACTGTAAAAATTTTATTGTTTATAAAAATAATGAAATTATTGCGAAGAAATTTATAAAAAATTTCTAAATAATTGAATTCCTGTGCAATTTTTATTATTTTATAAAAACAATTAAATGTTTGCGTAAAATTGTATTAATTTTTTTTTAAATAATTAAATTCTTTTGGAAAATTTTATTAAAATAGTAGATATTGAAAATCATTGAAAAGAGGAAATTTTTTGAAAATAATTGAAATTTTGTCAATAATTTGATTTACCAAAATTTTTGAAAATAATTGAATTTCGCGGAGAAGAATTTTATTATTTCTAAAAATAATTATTCCAGAAACATTTTTTGAAAATAATTAAAATTTTGCTAAGAATTCTATTAAAATTTTTTAAAAATAATTAAATTTTAGAGAACAGTTTTATTATTTATATAAAGATAATTGAATTTTTGAAGAGAATTTTTAAAAATTGTTGATTATATTATTTAAATTTCTGCGGAGAATTTTGTTACTTTTGAAAATAAATAAATTTTTGCAATCATTTGTAACTTCTCCAAAATTCATTTCTTTTAGTATTTTTAACTAAAATTCTTTTATAAATCCATTTTTTGAAATAATTTTTAAAAAAGTTTTTTGCCAATTTTCCAATTCATTTGTTTACAATTTAATTTTATGAAATTTCGATTATTCGAAAATTTTTCAATTATTAAATATATGAAAATAAAAACTTAAAAAAATTCCACAGAAAAATTCAATTAAACCGAATTAAAATTTTTTTAAAATATTAATTCTATAAAGAATTGTTATAGTTAAATGTATGGAGAATTTAAATTTTTAAAGAATTTAATTATTATTCAATTATTTCTACCAATAAAAATTCAATTATTAGTAAAAATTCATGACATAATGCTTTTAATATTCAATTGTTATCTAAAATCTTAACTAAAATTCATTTTTGATTCAATTATTAACAGAAAATTCAACGAGAATTCAATTATTTAATTAGAAAAATAAATAATTTATTGAATATTTAAATGTTTTTCTAAATTGAATTCTCATAAAGAATTTGATCAACAAATTTTTAAATAATTCAATTCTTTCCACGAATTTCAATAAAATTTTTAAAAATAATATAATATTCTCGAATTTTTCGAGAAAATGGTTTAAAATTGTATTAAAAATAATTGAAATTCTGCTATGAGTTTTATTATTTATATGAAAATAATTGAATTCCTAAAAAGAATTTTATTTTTCATGAAAATAATTTAATTCCTAAACAGCATTTTATTATAATTATGAAAATAATTGAATTACTGCGAAGAAAATAAAAAATTTCTAAATAATTGAAATCCTGTAAAATTTTTATTATTTATGAAAATAGTTAAATATTTACACGGAGAAAAAGGATTGTTACGTTGACAAAAAGATTGTTAATATAGAACTAACAAATTTATTTTGTTGTCCTTACAATTCAAATTTTTTCTAATAACAATAAATCTGTTGAGGTAACAAAAAATTTTGTAACAACAAAAAAAATTTGTTAGTTCTATATTAACAATTATTTTTTCTCTGTGTATGTAGAAATTTATTACACTTTTCTATATAAATAATTGAATTCTTTTGGAAAAATGTATTAAAATATTAGGTAAATATTAAAAATCATTGAATTGAGGAAAATTTTGGAAGATAATTGAAATTTTGACAAGAATTTAAATTTTATTAAAATTTTGTCAAATAATTGAATTTTGGAGAAGAATTTTATTATCTATAAAGATAATTGGAATTTTGACTATAATTTCAAATTGAAATCTTTTGAAGTTCAAATACAAATTACGAACTTATCTTAAAATTCGATTTACGTTTTTTAAACAACCTTTTTTAAAAAGAAAACTAACTTTTACTGGCTTAAGAGAACTAAATAAATAAAACAACTTTAAAATTGCGAACAAAACTTAATTTATGGAAATTTATAGCAATAATTAATATCCCCCTTTGTTGAGTTCACAACAATTATTCTCGCCAAATTGGGAATTGTGCTCGACACCGAAAATTCCTTGTCGAGTTCTATTAAGCGTAATCTTAATTACAAATTGTAAAGCGCGAGAAAGAGGGGAATGTATAAGGAAACATAAAGTTCTCTAATTACAAGAAAACAGCGTGGATAATCATAGTGGCAGTAACGGTCAAGCAAAAATATATATTCCTAGGCACGATTCACTGATAATTATAAACACACACACATACACATACTACAGAAAGGTGGCTGAACAAACGTTCCTCCATAGACGATTCTCATGTATGTTATCGTTCTAATTGCTTTTGTAAACGAATCCATACATGTACGAGAAATATTCACACACAATGAGCAGCTAACGAGTATATATACATAAGAATATGATTGTCAAGGTGTTAAAGGCAAAAAGAAGAAGAGAAAAAAAAGAGTGAAGGGAAGTCGAATGGAAGGAAGTTGTACAGGCTACATTTAAATAAAGGCATTGTTGATTGCATGATGTATATATATTTATGAAGAATAAACGCCGTGGGTCTTTTATTCATTTGTGACAATTTCGAAGAATCGAACGCTTTTAGAATTTTGAATTTCTTTTTTTTTCCTTCTTTCTCATTTTAAACAGTCTCTTATTCAATTTTCAAGAGGATCACGTTTAATTGTCTGACAGGTGGTGAAATGTGTATCCCTCAAATTCTCCATAGTATGTGAATATTTTCTATTCAAATGTTAATATACACGGAAAGAAAATTATATTAAATTTTGTAAAAGTGCTTCTCAATTTAGGGAAAAAGTGCACCAAACCGAAATTTTAGTATATCAAAAATACTAAACAGTGAAAAAAATAATTTGAAATTTAGTATAATAATATCAAATATCAAGAATTTTAATCTAACTTATACTAAATTTCAAATTATTTCTTTCACTGTTTAGTATTTTTGATACCAAAATTTCGGTTTGGTGCACTTTTTCCCTAAACTGTAAAAACTTTTACAAAATAAATATTATATGTGTTAATATATGTAATAAATTTTCTCTCCGTGTACTATTAATATAATGATTTTTGAATGAGAATTTTGAAAATCATTATATTAAATTATTAACAGTAGGTACAAGTCGGGAAAAAATAAAAAAATGTGAATTAAAATTAATTTCTTCGTAAATATATCTTTTGGGTCTAATTTATTTTTTACGTGAGTTGAGTTCACATGACAATTGGAGAAAAAATACATTTTTTACTTTTCCGAATAAAAAATATCGTTTTCTTTTAATCGTTAATAACGATAAAGAAGATGAGAACGATAAGAACTTTATAAACTTCTTTGAAATTATCTTAAAATCAAGAATGTAAAATTCTGAAAAAGTGGAAAAATAATTTAAAATTTAAAAAATGCAAAAAATATAATTAACAATTATTAATAATAACAATTAAGAAATTAATAGTCTCGAAAATCGAAAACAGCTTGAGACAAAACACTTGTACTGTCCTTATTTCCATTATATGTAGATATATATATTTCGAAGGACATAAAACAATTACGATAGAGTCTTGCAAGCATTCATGGCTCGTAATTCATTGCGGGGTATAAATTTACAGCGTCCGGAAGTCATCAGAGGATGTTTAGTCACATTGATGACTTTATAGGTTTAGGCCACGTGACAAAGATTATGATCGAAAGCGACGAACTTCTGCCTCATTTCGACAGTAATAAAATATCGTTTTACGGGCGTTAAACGCTCGTAAAACTTGCACACCCTGCGCGCTTGCATGCGTAACTTTCACACTCTAGACAAGGGTTTATCCCTGCGGGTTACGGGTACCTATACACAACACCCGCAGTTCATCTCCGAACTTTATTGACGTGGTTATTTTTACTTGTTTGGTCTCAAAATACCGCACTGATTTCATTTAAAACTACATTAACCCGACAGCTATAAATAGAAGATAAAAAGACAATTTATTTTCAATTCAATAGTACGTTTAACTTTTATTGAGGAATCCTTTCGAGAACTCTTTAAATTTATATTTATATGAATATTGCAGGTGATAATTTGCTCGATATATTTTTACGAGGATTTAATTGATTTATTTTTTATTATTACAGGGCTCGAACCAGTGAAAGTATTTAAAAATACGGACTTTATGGAAGAAAAATGAAAAATTACGGACCAATTTATTTATAGTTTTAAGTTATTAGTTTCAATATATTGAAACTAATTACTTAAAACTATAAATTAACTATAAATTTTTAACTAAAACTCTTCTTCAAATCAATTATTTTTAATAATTTTCCAAACAGTTCTTTGACAATTTTCAAATCAATTTATTTGTAACATTCAATTTTACGAAATTTCAATTATTTGTAAATTCTTCAATTAAATAAATATTAGAAAATAAAAACTTCAAACAATATAAAACAAATTCAATTAAACTTTTTCAAAAAAATTAATTTCAAAATTCAATTTTTATTTCTAAAAAAAATCATCCTATAATGCTATTGTCTAAAATTGTCTAAATTTAAAAAAAAAAATTTTTATCCAAAATTTTAACTGAAATTAATTTTTAAATCAATTTTTATTTGAAAATTCTACTAAAATTCAATTATTTGAATACAAAAAAAAGAATTTATGAAATAATTGAATGTTTCTTAAAATTCAATTCCCATAAAGAATTTTAACAACAAATTTTTAAATAATTGAATTCTTTCGGCGAATTTTAATAAATTTTTAAGAATAATTGCATTTTTCAAAAAATATGATTAAAATTGTATTAAAAATAATTGAAATTTTGCATTGAGTTTCATTATTTATGTGAATAATTAAATTATTTAGAAAAAATAAATAAATAAATAAAAATAAAAATAAATAAATAAATAAATAATAATAAATTATTTTAAATTTATAAAAAATTTGTAAATAATTGAAATCCTGTGGAATTTTTTTTTTTTTTTTTAAGTAATTGAATTTTAGAGTAGAATATTATCAAAATTTTTGTTTAGTAATTGATTTGTGAATTATTTATGAAAATAATTGAATTTTACAATGAATTTTTATAAAAATCCTGAAAATAATTGAAATTTGTCGAAGAATATTGCTATTCATTTGTAAAGATAATTGAAATGTTGACTACAATTTTTTTTTAGATTTTTTGAAAGTAATTGAATTTGTGTGAAGAATTTTATTAATTTTGAAAATAATTGAATTCTTTTGATGAATATTGGTATTTATGAAAATAATTGAATTTTACAATAAATTTTATAAAAATTCGTGAATATAATTGAATGTCGGCGAGGAAATAAATTCTACTAAAATTGAATTATTTAAACAAACAAAAATATATTTAGTAATTGAAGGTTTCTTAAAATTGAATTCTCATTAAGAATTCGGCGATGAGTTTTATTTTATGTGAAAATAATTGAATTCCAAAGAAGAATTTTATTAATTTTAAACAATATTTAATTTTTGCGAAAAATATTATTACTCTTGAAAATAATGAAATTTCTGCAATAATTTCCAACTTAACCAAAATAAAATTTTTATTTCGTATTTTTAAATAAAATTCTTCTATAAATGCAATTAAACTTTCTGAAAAAAATTAATTCTAACGAATTGTTAGTTAAAAATATGAAAAAATCAGATTTTCAAAGATTTTAATTTGAAACCTTTTCAAAATTCAATTATTTCTAAAAATTAACACTCTAATGATTTTAATATTCCATTATAGTATAAAATTATAACTAAAATTCATTTTGAAAAAAATTGTTATTAGAAAATTCTACGAAAATTCAATTATTCACTGAAATTAAATTGATATCAATTTTTATTAAAAAATTGTACAAGAATTTAATTATCTGAATACAATAATAAATAATTTATTAAATAATTAAATGTTTCTCAAAATTGAATTCTGATAAAGAATTTTATCAACAAATTTTTAAATAATTGAATTCTTTTGGCAAATTTTTTTATAAAAGTTTTAAGAATAATTACATTTTTCGTGGAATTCGGTTTAAAATTTAAATTTAAAAATAATTGAAATTCTGCAATAAGTTTTATTATTTATGAAAAATAATGGATTTATTGCGAAGAAATTTCTAAAAAATTTGTAAGTATTTGAATTCCTGTGAAATTTTTATTACTTATGAAAGTAATGAAATTTTTTCGCAGAATTTTATTAAAATTTTATTTATATAATTGAAATATTGCCAAGAATTTTATTAAAATTTTTGAAAATAATTGAATTTCGAAGAAGAATTATATTAACTTTTGCAAATAATTGAAACTTTGAGGAGAATTTAAAAAAAAAATTTAACATAATTGAATTTTTGGATAGAATTTTATTATTTTTAAAATAATTGAATTTTTGGAATCATTCATAACTGAAATTCAATTTTTCTTAGTGTTTTTAACTAAAATTCTTCTATGAATCTATTATTTTTAATATTTAATTAAATATGTATTAAAAAAATTTAACTAATTTTAAAAGATTTGGAATTATTACAATTTTTCAATAATCTAAGTTCTTTGGTGAAATTAATTAAAAATTGAAATTTTATAACATATATTTTGAAATTGAAATCTTTTGAAGTTGATCTATTTATGGAAATTAAGAACTCAACTCTTAAAATTTAATTAATTTTGAAATATATAAGTAATATTTCTAATTATTCTTTAAATAATTTATAAATAATAATTTTTTGAAAGTTTTTCAAAAACTAAGTTATTTGAAAAGAAATTATTTGACAGAAATAGAAAAATTTGAAGGTTCTGTATTAGATTTTAAGAATAAACACAACAACTTTAAAAAACAACAATTTTTTAGGATTTCGATCAAAATTCCCTGACTTTTACAGGTTTTTTTGTTTTTTCGAGGTTTATAAAATACGCTGACATTTCCCGGTTGAGTGGCAACTTTGTATATAGTAAAAATCATTTTACGGATTCTACATATGCAGAATAATTTTCTGACTATTTTTTACTTTGAGTCATTAGTATTTTTTTCAGATACAAATATTGAAATAATTTTTCTTTCAACGTAGATTTCAGTAGATTTTCACCTATTTATTTCTACAAAACAAGAAAGTGATAAAAAATAATTTCTTCACACACAATCACGAATAGATAATTCGATCGGATAAGAAAACTCTTTTTTTTTTTTAAGTTTTCGTTTCCTATCCGATTAGAAGTCAGTCAAGCCTAGTGACACGTCTATAATAAACCAAGTTTGTCAAATTCCTTTGGGGAAATTGAGAACCTTTCATGAATAATTTTCCTTTCATTTGAGCTTGAAATATCCCTAGATGATGTGGTTATATAATCAATGGATTAAATGTGACAAGTCATGACGATGAAAACGCCTTGAATATTATACTATCTATATAGGGGAGAATGGGGTGCGAGAATTAAGCAGCTGGCGAAATATTTCTTTTTTCTTTCATTTTTTTTTTTTTTAAATAAAAAGAAAAAAAACGTTGATCGACAAAACCCGTATCGATAACGTGTGTGCGTATGTATCGTCACATCCGAGAAAAACTTCCTGATGGCCATTGTCAGTTTTGATTTCAAAGCAAAAATGTTTCAAAAAGTGACAGTATACCTCTTGTATGTTTATACTGACATTTGAGAACAACTCGTCGCACGCCCTACGGACTTATGTGTCAAATGTTCAAGGGGTAACTTTTCTATTTAAAAGAAGAAAAAAAATGAAAACGAATTGTACAACCAGTTGTGAGTTATTTTTAGTTTTGATAACTCCTTCGAAAATATGTCGGGAATTTTTCTTCTTTATTTATAGATAAATAAGGGTTACGGTTTCACATTTTTGTTCCTAACATTACTTCATTTCCTGAAAATTTTGAACGTTCAAATTAATGAAATTATTTATTTCTTCTTTAAATTCAAATTTCAAATCATATTATACAAACACTATTTATTAAAAAGTAATTAGGAAAGTTTCAAATTATTCAAAACATGAAGATATCGATCAATTTTTATTGCTCAATTTCTTAATTAATTAATTAATTAATTAAATTTAATTTTTAATCTTAATTAATTTCTTAGTTTTATAATAGTTAAAAATGACCAAGAGATAAAATTATTATTTTACATTATTCTGTCAAATAATTTCTTTTCAAATAACTTAATTTTTGAAAAACTATAAAAAAATTATTAACTATAGATTATTAAAAGAAAAATTTAAAATATAACTTATATGTTTCAAAATTAATTGAATTTTAAGAGTTTAGTTATCAATTTTCATAAATAGATCAACTTCAAAAGATTTCAATTTCAAAATGTTACAAAATTTTAATTTTTAACTAATTTTATTAAAGAACTTAGATTATAGAAAAATTTTAATAATTCCAATAATTTTGAAATTAGATAAATTTTTTAATACTTACTTAATTAATTAATGAAACAAATAGATTTATAGAAGAATTTTAGTTAAAAACACTAGGAAAAATTGAATTTTAGTGAAGTTACAAATGATTGCAAAAACTCAATTAAATTTTAAAAGTATAATAAAATTCTATGCAGAGATTCAATTAGATTAAATTTTTTTTTAAATTCTTGTTAAAATTTCAATTATTTTCAAAAGTTAATAAAATTCTTCTCCGAAATTCAATTATTTAGCAACTTTTCAATTATTTAAATAAAATTTTAATAAAATCCTGCGAAAACATTTAATTTATTTTCATAAATAATAAAACTTTCACAGGAATTCAAATATTTACAAAATTTTTTTAAATTTCTTCCCAACAATTCAATTATTTTTCATAAATTTAATAATAAAACTTATTGCAGAATTTCAATTATTTTTAATACAATAATAATTGTATTAAAATTTGCCAAAAGAATTCAATTATTAAAAAATTTGTTGATAATATTCTTTATCAGAATTCAATTTTAAGTAACATTTAATTTTTCATAAATTATTTATTTTAGTATTCAAATAATTAAATTCTTGTAGAATTTTTTAATAAAAATTGATTAAAATTTAATTTTTAGTTAAAATTTTATTTCATATTCTAAAATTTTCCAAAAGAATTCAATTAATTATAAAATTTTTGATAAAATTCTACTCAAACATTTAATTACTGTTATAAATATTACAAATTTCTCCAGAAAATAAATTATTTACAAATTTTTTATGAATTTTCTCTCAATAATTCAATTATTTTTATGAAAAAAATAATTATTCTTCAAAATTTTATTAAAATTCGTTCAAAGAATTAAATTATTTAAAAATTTGTTAGTAAAATTCTTTTTATGATATTTGAATTTAAAAAAAACATTTAATTATTAATAAATTATTCATTTTTGTACGTAAAAAATTAAATTCTTGTATAATGTTCTAATAAAAATTGATTTAAAAATAAATTTGTGTTAAAATTTTAAATAATAATTGAATAGTAAAAGAATTATTCTAGTGTGAATATTTAGAAATAATTGAATTTTAAGAAGGTTTCGAATTAATTTCGAATTGAAATGATGAAAATAATTTGGAAAAAGTTACAGCAACAATATTCTTATAATTATAAAATAATTATTTTATCACTTGGTTTTCTTTAATTATTATAAAATTGTTGAATTTCGAGAGGTTTGAATTTGAAATTTTTTCAAAATTTTTAAAGTAATTCTGCAAAACAGGTCAATTATCTTGGAAAACAACAAAATTGTTTCCATAAAATCAATTATTTGAATGAATTTTAATAAAATTCTTTTCTAAAATTCCATTATTTTGACAAATTTCAAAATTTATCACAAGAATTCAATTCTTTTGAATAGTAATAAAACACTTTGCAGAAATTATATTATTTTAAAATTTTTTGAAAAATTCTTGTCAATATAATTAAGTTATTTTTGTAAATAGGTAGCGTAACTCCTCTTAAGAAGTCAATTATTTTCAAAAATTTCAATTATTCAAACAAAATTTAATAAAATTTTTTGCATGACTGCAATTATTTTCATAAATTATTATTTAAATTTTTCTCATGAATTCAATTATTTTTAAAAATTTTAATAAAATTCTACAAAAGTTTTCAATTATTTTCAAAAATTGTAATAAATTTTCTTATTTCAATAAATTTCTGTAAAAATTTAACTAATTTCCTTAAAAGAAATGAATTATTTTCAAAAGTTATTAAGAAAATTCTTCATAAAAATTAAATTTTAAGAAAAATTTAACTATACATTAAATTATTTATTCTTGAATTTAAATAATTGAATTCAGCGTAGAATTTTTTAATAAAAATTTATTTCAATATGAATTTCGGTTAAAATTTCAGATAATAATTGAATATTAAAAGCATTCTAACGTGAATTTTTAGAAATAATAAAATTTTGAAAAGTTTTCAAATTAAAATATTTGAAAATCTAAATTTTTTATTCTTTTAACCTAACAGTTCTGTAGAATTAATTTTTTTCAGAAAGTTTAATTGCAAATTTGTTCAATTATTTGAAGTTTTTATTTTCTAATATATATATTTAATTAGAGAATTTTCGAATTATCTAAATTTCGTAAAATTGAATAGTAATCAAATGAATTTGAAAATTCTCAAAGAACTTTTTAAAAAATTATTAAAAATATTTCAAAATGAAGTTATTGATGTTTTCGAATAATTTTACAATTAAAGAAATTCGGAAATAAAAAAAAAGATCTAAAATTTTTCGATTGTTTAAAAATCTTAAAATAGTTTATCAATAAGAATTTTAAAAAATACTACAAAATTTTTTTATTCAAAATTATTCATTTTTTGAAATATTTTCTTTCGGATTTTGTTCAATTAACCGTGAGAACTGTGAATTTTCAGCACAAACTGCGTATATTGCAAATGGAAAATAAGAGGCGATTTGTCGAAAAAATACTGGCTAAAAATAAATGTTTTTTCTTCAGGAATAAGAAACACGTAGAGCAAGGGAAAATATACTACTGTATACACGTAGAGAGGGTGCGCGGGATTTGAAAAATAAGGGTTTGCCTTGAGAAAAAGAGGGAAAAAAAATAAACGAGGATAAGTCTAGAAAAAAAAGAAAGAAAGAAAAAAAAGGGGTGAGAGGGAGAGAAGGAAGTGGAAAAGTATATAGTTGAAACAAATGGATAGAGAAACACGCGAAAGGTGCGGATTTTGTTTAGCGCGTTTCGAGTCAAAAAGAACCGTTTCCTGTTTGCTTAACCTTTCAAAAAGGAACAATACATATGTATATATATGAGTGAGGTAAAAGGAAAATGAGCGAAAGAGATGAAAGTTAATACTTGGTACATTACTTTTATGAATTTTCGTTGAATTCTTATTGTTATCGCTTGGAATTTACAGACTATTCAGTAATGCGTTAAATAAAAAAAGGAGGAAAAAAAATTACAAAAAGATAAACTTTACCGAGAATTTATTATTTCTCCCTTTTTTCATTTTTACCACTTTATTCAATTTTTCGTTCTTTTTTTTATCTCTTACTGCTTTTGAAATAGAATTTATTTAATTTATGTAAAAATTGTTTCTTTCGTAAATATTTATTTGTTAATTGTTTACTTGATTCATATCAATTTTTTGTGTTTATTTTTTACTGTATTTATTTTTCTTCTTTATTATATTTTTCAAATAAATTTTTTGTACTGTTCAAACTTTTCTGTTTATACTAACTTTTTTTCTTCATTGTTTTATTATCATTACCGTCAATATTTCTATAAACTTTCAGTTTAATATTAGTGATAATTGTATGAAAAAAAACCCTAGTCTTTTAAATTTATTTACCTTAATCAAAGGGAAAAATAATTTGATTCAAATAACCGATTACTAGTCTATATTATCAAATAAATATTTACCTCTCAATCAAATAATATTTTTATAGAAATCCAATAAATGTATTTTTGTTTTTGAACTTATAATTTCAGTATTTGAAGCAAACACCATTTAATTGAGTTAAATAAAAATTATTTGATGCAAATAAATATTAGCATTATTTGATTATTTACAAGTTTAGGTTTATTTTAAACTTTGAATCAAATAATAATTATTTTTCAGTGCATTTGTATATTTTTATTTTTATTATATTTTTTATTGTTTAAAAATTAATTTACATCATCGAAAAAGAAATCGAAAATAAACTGAATAAAAGAGAGTAAAATAAAAGAGAGAATGACGCTAATTATAATTTCAAAGTAAAATTTTTTATTATTAAATTATATTAAAATTTTCATATTTTTACAAAAAAATTTTTTTCATAACTTTTTCTAACTCGAGACAGAATTCCCTTATCTGTATTTTGAATATTTTTGACGAGGGATCCCACGAGGATTCTGTAGGTATAACCCTGGCTGGAACCAGGGATAAATTCAGGGATTATATCATCACTGGACGGATTAGAAAGTGCGTCTCTACTGACTCAAATTACCATACCTATGTCACGTTCCATTTGCATTGATTTATCAACGAAAATTTTTACACGCTCATTTATTCGCAATAGAGAAAGAATATTTTCCTCCCTATTCTTTTTATTTTGCACAAAAAAATTAAATTTTTGCAAATAAAAAATTATGATTTTTTAATTTCATTTCGGACTTTTCGGATTAAAAATAAAAAATTACGGACCAATTACTTATTCAAATTCAATTCCCATAAACAATTTTATCAACAAATTTTTAAATAATTGAATTCTTTCGACGAATTTTAATAATATTTTTTAGAGTAATTACATTTTTTGACAAATTCGATTAAAATTGTATCAAAAATAATTGAAATTCAGCGATGAGTTTTATTATTTGTGAAAATAATTGAATCCCTAAAGAGAATTTTATTTTTTTCAAACAATATTTAATTTCTGCAAAGAATATTATTACTCTAAAAAATAATTGAATTTCTGCAATAATTTGAAACTTTTCCCAAAAAATTTTTATTTTGCGTTTTCAACTAAAATTCTTCTGTAAATGCATTATTTTTAATAGTTTTTGAAAAAGTTCTTTGAGTACTTTCAAATTCATTTGTTTACAAATCAATTCTTCAATTAAATATATATTAGAAAATAAAAACTTCAAATAATTTAAAAAAAAAAAAAATCTCAATTAAACTTTTTGAAAAAAATTAGTTCCTCAGAATTGTTAGTTAAAAATATGAAAAATTCAGATTTTCAAAGATTTCAATTTGAAAAAAAAAATGGTTAAAATTGTTAAAATTCAATTAGTTCTAAAAATACACACTTTAATGTTTTTAATATTCAATTATAATCTAAAATTTTAACTGACATCTATTTTTAATACAATTTTATTAGAAAATTCTACTAGAAATCAATTATTTAAAAACAAAAAAAAATTATTTATTGAATAATTGAATGTTTCTTAAAAATTCATTTCCATAAAGAATTTTATCAATAAATTTTTAAATAAGTGAATTTTTTCGACAAATTTTAATAAATTTTTTAAAAATAATTACATTTTTCGAGGAATTTGATTCAAATTGTATTAAAAATAATTGAAATTCTGCAATGAGTTTTATTATTTATGAAAATAATTGGGTGATTGTAAAGAAATTAATAAAAAATTTGTAAAATAATTGAATTCCTGTGAAATTTTTATTATTTTATGAAAGTAATTAACGGTTTGCGTAGAATTTTATTAATTTTTTAAAAATAATTGAATTCTTTTGGAAAAGTTTATTAAAATAGTAGATATTAAAAATCATTGAATTCTGGAAAATTTTTGAAAATAATTGAAATTTTGCCAAGAATTTTATTAAAATTTTTAAAAATAATTGAATTTTAGAGAAGAATTTAATTATTTCTAAAAATAATTGAAATTTTGACGACAATTTTATTAAAATTTTTAAAAATAATTGAATTTTGGAGAAGACTTTAATTATTTCTAAAAATAATTCAAATTTTGACTAAAATTTAAAAAAAAATTATGAACATAATTGAATTTTTTTTGTTAAAAGTCAGTTTTTGAATAATTGAATTTTTGCAATCATTTTGTAACTTTTCCAAAATAAACTTTTAATTGTTCTTTTTTTATAAATTCTTCTATAAATAAATTCATTATTTTTAATAATTTTTGAAAAAGTACTTTGAGTACTTTGAAATTCATTTGTTTACAATTCAAATTTACAAAATTTCAATTATTCGTAAATTCTTCAATTAAATATGTATTAGAAAATAAAAACTTGAAATAATTTTTTAAAAAAATCAGCAATTAAACTTTCTCAAAAAAATTAATTCCACAGAATTGTTAATTAAAAATATGAAAAATTCAGTTTTCAAAAATTTTAATTTAAAACCTTTTCAAAATTCAATTATTTCTAAAAATTCACGCTGTATGCTTTTAATATTCAACTATAATATAAAATTTTAACTGAAATTTATTTTTAAATCAATTTTCATTAAATAATTCTACTAGAATTCAATTATTTTAATACAAAAAGAAATAATTTATTGAATAATTAAATGTTCCTTAAAATCAGTTATCATGAAGAATTTTATCAAAAACAGTTTAAAAAAATTGAATTCTTTTGACCAATTTTAATAAAAATTTTAAGAATAATTACATTTTTCTAGGAATTCCGTTAAAATTGTGTTAAAAATAATTTAAATTTAGCAATGAGTTTTATTATTTATGTAAATAATTGAATTTCTAAAAAGAATTTTAATTTACGAAAATAATTGAATCAATGTAAAAATTTTATCAACTATTTATGAAAATAATTGAATTGTTTCGAAGAAATTTATAGAAAAATTTGTAAATAATTGAATTCCTGTGAAGTTTTTATTATTTTATGAAAACAATTAAATGATTGCGTAGAATTTTATTAAATTTCTTTTAAATAATTGACTTCTTTTGGAAAATTTTGTTAAAATAGTAGATATTGAAAATCATTGAAAAGAGGAAAATTTTTGAGAATAATTGAAATTTTGACAACAATGTTATTTACCAAAATTTTTCCAAAATTTATTATGAAATAAATAAATAAATAAATAAAATGATTGAATTTCGGAGAAGAATTTTATTATTTCTAAAGATAATTGAAATTAACACGAGAATTTAAAAAAAAAATTTAAACATAATTGAATTTCCGCGAAGAATTTTATTACCTTTTGAAAATAATTGAATTTATGCATTCATTTGTAATTTCTCTAAAATTCTCCAAATTATATCGTTAATTATTATACAATTTACGAACTTTTCGTTCTTTTTCATTAAAATTACGGACTTTAGAGCATGTGATTGTTACAGAATTCAATGTTAATTTTTTCGACCACTTTTCTCTTAAAATATTAAATAAATTAAGCTAGTTTTTTGTGAATAACTCTAAAATATCATAAAGAAGGGCAGTGATGTGAAAAAGTTTTAATATTTTTAAAATTATTTATTAAAAAATAACTTTAAAATTATCAGTTCTCAAAATCACTTTTAATCAATTTCTCGTCTTTTCCGATTTCAAAGTATTTTTTTATAATTTATTTTAGAATTATTAAAACTTTTGCACATCACTGCTCTTCTTTATTATATTTTAGAGTTATTCACAAAAAACTAGCTTAATTTATTTAATATTTTAAGAGAAAAGTGGTCGAAAAAATTAACATTGATTTCTGTAACAGCCACATGCTGTTTACAGACCTTTTTTTTTTTAAAACTGACTTTTAAGGACTTTTAGCAACGTTACGGGCTTTTACGGGAATTGCAGACCTAGTTTGAGCCCTGTGTTTTTTGTCAGTATAGTACTAATAGTTTTTAAAGAAAAAAAAAAGAAAGAGAAAATAAATCGTATTTTTACAAGACAGAAGATGGTTATTTGGGACGTAATAACATAAACAAAGGAGTAAAATCAATTTGTAGTTTCTGAAGCGGTTACAGTAGCAGATGGAACGTTTGTTTAGGATTTGGTGGCTTTCATCATAAGGAGAGAGGCGAAGGGATGGCGCCTATCATTATATATTGGGGGCTAGTGGCTTTCTTGTCTATTTTCTACTTCCACTCCTCTGTCAAAACACAGAAATATTTCCAAAGTAATGGCATCGAACATTCTATATGACTATATGTACATACACGCCATTAGGTTCACTCTAATGACTCTTAAATGTCCAGAAAACTGGAAACGCGGAACCATTTAGTGTCACTCTTGTTTTTCGGAAAAACAACCCCTACTTACGTATATATACGTATAGTAAAACTGACGTCGTCGTTTTCTAGATGCGCCTTGTCTAAACACCATTATGTCGTAAATCGTTAATTGACACGGGTGATGGACGATGAGTTCATCATTATTTTCAAAAAGAAAAAGAAAAAGGCAAACCATAACAAATAATTAATTCACTTGTTGTGTAATTATGGCTAATTTGTTAATTTTTAATCTTTTAGAAAAAAATTTAATGTTCCTAAAGTTTCGAATATGTTTACACTTTAAATGTAACGAAGATATTTTTATTACTGCGCTTTAAATTCTTATACTTCCTCAAATTTATACCTACTTTATCAGAAAGTAGTATTTTTATTTTTTATACTAAAAATATTAATTCTTAACTAACTGTTTAATTTTTTTTTTTATTTTTAATCTCAGTATATAGTCATTTTTTGAATTATTATTATTTTTCCACAAAAATTAAGATTTTCCAAAACCAAAAATTTTAAACCCTTTGAAATTCGATCATCTATAAAAATTGCTACTGTAACTTCTCCAAATTTATTTTAAAAATTTTAATTTATTTACTGCTTTCTAGAATTTCTATCTAAAATTCTACTCTAAATAAATTAATTTTCAATAATTTTTAAAGAAAGTTGTTTAAAAATTCAATTGTTTAAGGACAAAAAAGTTTACGTACAATATTTCGGAAATCCATTTGTTTACAATTCAATTTTCAGGGTTGCCACAAAAATTAAATTTTTTTCCCCCCTGATTTCCAGACAAAATTTTAAATTTTCCCCTGATCTTGAAGAATATTCTGATTCACTCTAAAAATTATTAGATACTCAAAAAAATGTTGTACTCCATTAATTTACAAATTTGTAAAATTATTTGAAACAATGAAACACTAATAGTTTTATTTAAAAAAAATATTTAAAAACATTACTATTTTTCCATAGGAATTAAGATTTTACAATAATTATAAATTCAAACCTTCTTGAAATTTAACAACTTGTAAGAATATTGATACTGTAACTTCTTCAAAATTATTTCCATCATTTTAATTCAATTATTATTTTCTACAATTTTTAACTAATATTTTTCTTTAAATAAGTTATTGTCAATAATTTTTGAAAAAATTCTTTGAGAATTTTAAGATATTTTTGTTTAAAATTAAATTTTACGAAATTTTGATTATTCGTAAATTTTTCAATTAAATATATATATGAAAATAAAAATTTAAATAAATTTCAGAAAAAAATTCAATTAAACTTTTTCAAAAAAAAATAATTCCACAAAATTGTTAGTTAAAAAAAAATTCAGATTTTTAAAGATTTTAATTTGAAACCATTCAAAATTCAATTATTTCTAAAAATTCACGCTATATATGCTATTAATATTCAATTATAATCTAAAATTTTAATTGAAATCCATTTTTAAATCAATTTTTATTAGAAAATTCTTCTAGAATTCAATTATTTAAATAAAAAAAATTTTTTTTGAATAATTTAATGTTTCTTAAAATTCAATTCTCATAAAGAATTTTATCAACAAATTTTTAAATAATTTAATTCTTTCAACGAATTTTAATAACATTTTTAAGAACAATTATATTTATTTATTATATTTATTATAATTATTCACAGAAATAATTGAATTATTGAGAAGAAATTTACAAAAAAAAATTGTAAGTAATTTATTTTCTGGAGAAATTTATATTATTTATGAAAGTAATTAAATGTTTGAGTAGAATTTTATCAAAAATTTTATAAATAATTGAATTCTTTTGAAAAATTCGAAAAAATAATTGCAATTTTGCCAAGAATTTTATTAAAATTTTTGTAAATAATTAAATTTTGGAGAAAAATTTTATTATTTATAAAGATAATTGAAATTTTAACAATAGTTTTTTTTATTTTTGAATATAATCTAAAATTATAAATGAAATTAAATTGATATCAATTTTTATTAAAAAATTCTACATGAATTTAACTTTTTAAAAATAAAAATAAATAATTCATAGAATAATTAAATGTTTCTTAGAATTGACTTCTGATAAAAAATTTGATCAACAAGTTTTTAAATAACTGAATTATTTTGACGAATTTTTGTTTTTGAATACATTATTTATTTTTTTATTTCCTTTTATTTTTTTGAAGAATTCGATTGAAATTGTATTAAAAAAATTTGAAATTCTGCGATGAGTTATTATTATTATTATTTTTAATTCTCAAAATAATGAAATGTTTGCGTATAATTTTATTAAAAATTTTTTTAAATAATTGAAATTTTGCCAAAAATTCTTTCAAAATTTTTGAAAATAAATGAATTTTGGAGAAGAATTTTATAATTTATGAAGATAATTAAAATTTAGACAAGAATTTAAAAAATTTTTTGAACAGAATTATTGAATTTCTGCGAAGAATTTTATTACTTTTGAAAATAATTGAATTTTTTCAAGCATTTGTAACTTCTCCAGAATTCAATATTTTTTTTGTATTTTTAACAAATAAAATTCTTCTATAAATCCATTATTTTTATAATAATTAATTAAATATCTATTAAAAAATTTAAATGATTTCAGAAGAATTAGAATTATTAAAATTTTTCTAAAATGTGAGTTCTTTAAAATTTCTAATTAAATGCATTCAAAATTGAAAGTTTATAAAATTTCTTATTAAAATCATTCAAAATTGAAAGTTTATCAAATTTCTTATTAAATTCATTCAAAATTGAAAGTTTATAAAATTTCCACTTGAAACGTTTTACCTATAATTTTTTTTATTTTTATCATTTTTATTATTAGTATATAAATGTGCCTAATTATCATAATTTCTCATTTCTACTCGTTAACCAGAAATTAAAATATTTCGCAAACATTGAATTACAAATTCAAGAATTTACGACCGTGACAATAATTTAAATAAATATAATTTGTAGCATCATTACACATTTTTTTCGAACAGAAAAAATCGCATTCCAAACGAAGAGAATTTAAACTTCCAATTATAGTAAAAGAGTGTCAAGAGTGTCAAAAAGAAAAAAAAAAAAAAAATTGTCGAGAATATAGAAATGATATCTATTCAATATTGATACGTATATGGAAAACAAACACTGTGAAAGAGAAGAGGAAGAAAAAAAATGTAGAAATTGCGAGAGAAAGGACATTTCAAGTGAAAGAAGGTAAATTTCGAAAAAATCACGTCTCGCTAACTTTAGCGAGAACGTGCTATTTTTATTATCCATATAAAGTCGAAGATATCGTGGCGGCACTTGTTCTTTTTTCCTTTTTTTTCTTCCTCCCGTTAATGCTTATGTTGCCGCCCATCATTGAGGATCGTTGTTGTATACCCATGTGATTATTATTGCATTTAAATTGGCGAGGTGTAACCCTTTAAAGCGAAACAAGCTTTGGTAGGAACCGCAAATATTGGCCCATTACGTATCACAATGATTCCCTACCGCCGAACCGCATCCACACCGTCAACTATACAAAGCCTATGAATAAGCCAACAGCGAGACCCGGCAACACGCATTCCAATTTTGGTCGTGTTTTCCTCCGGCTTCAGTAAGCAGGGTCATATTGATTTCCAACTTTTGTCTCGTCCTCGCGTGATCAAGAATATTACTGCTTTATACAAAAAAAAAAAAAAAACAGAAAAAATGATAAAAAAAATACTGCGGGAAAAAATCGTCTATGTTTGTACACGTTGGGAAATACCCTGAGTTCATCATTCTTGAGTTGGTAATTTTTTTTACAAGCCGACTTGATTATCTTTTTATGATTTTATCCTAATTTGATGTTTTATTTCTGTGAATGTTTCTAATATGATGATAATGATGATAATAATGATGATGATGATTATGATAATAATGATGATAAAATTATCCTTTCCATCAAAATAATTATGATTATTAATAATGATAATGATGATGACGATAAAATTATCCTTTTAGGTAATCATAATAATTATGATAATTTATTATCGCACTCTTAGTAACGAGATGGATACATAAATTACTCTATACAAATTATTTTAGTGACACAAAAATTTGATTTTGTTTTACCTAAATTTCAGACAGAACTTCTTTGTGTAATTTTTCATTTATCATTTGATGATTTAAGGCTCGAACTAGTGAAATTTTTAAATAATTGAATTCTTTCGATCAATCTTAATAACATTTTTTACAGTAATTACATTTTTTGAGAAATACGATTAAAATTTTATCAAAAATAATTGAATATCTGCAATAATTTGTAACTTTTCCAAAATTAGATTTTTTTCATGTTTTCAACTAAAATTCTTCCCTATTTAAGCATTATTTTTAATAATTTTGGAAACGTTATGTGAGTATTTTAAAATTCATTTGTTTACAATTGAATTTTATAAAATCTCAATTATTTGTAAATTTTCCAATTAAATAAATATTTGAAAATAAAAACTTCAAATAGTTTTTAAAACAATTCCATTAAATTTTTCCAAAAAAAATTAATTCTACAGAATTGTTAGTAAAAAAAAAGGAAAAATTCAAATTTTCAAAAATTTCAATTTGAAACCTTTTCAAAAATCAATTATTTCTAAAAATTCACGTTATATTGCTTTTAATATTCAATTATAATATAAAATTTCAACTGAGATGAGTTTCACTATTTATGAAAATAATTGAATTCCTGAAAAGAATTTTATTATAATTACGAAAGTAATTGAATCCCTTTAAAGTTTTGTTATTTATAAAAAAAAATAATTGAATTGTTGGGAAAAAATTTAATAAAAATTTGTAGATAATTGAATTCTTGTGAAATTCTTATTATTTTTATGAAAAAAATTAAATTTTTAAAATTTAAATAGAATTTTATTAAATTATTTCTAAATAATTGACTTTTGGAAAATTTTATTAAAATGGTAGATATTGAAAATCATTGAAAAGAGGAAAATTTTTGAAAATAATTGAAATTTTGCCAATAATTTTATTTACCAAAATTTTTGGAAATAATTGAATTTCGGAGAAGAATTTTATTATTTCTAAAAATAATTGAAATTTTTACTAGAATTTAAAAAAATTTTTAACACAATTGAATTGTTGCGAAGAAATTTATAAAAAATTTGTAAATAATTGAATTCCTGTGAAGTTTTTATTATTTTATGAAAAAAATTGAACGTTCTATATTCTGTTACATTTATTTACTAATTTCTTTAATTGTAAAATTATTCGAAAACATCAATAATTTTATTTTTAAATAAATATTTAAACAATACTATTTTTTCATAGATAGGTATTAAAATTTTTAATACAATTTTTTAAGAATAATGACAATTTTCGAGAAAATTCAAATAAAATTGTATTAAAAATAATTGAAATCCTGGATGGAGTTTAATTTTTTCTAAATAATTGAATTCTTTTGGAAAATTTTAAATAGAAAAAATTTCTAATAGTAGAAATTGAAAATCATTGAATTGAGGAAAATTTTTGAAAAAAATTGAAATTTTGACAATTATTTTATTAAAATTTTTGTAAATAATTGAATGTTGGAGAAGAGTTTTATTATTTCTAAAAATACTTGAAATTTACACGAGAATTTAAAAAAATCTTTGAACATAATTGAATTTTTTCGAAGAATTTTATAAAAAATTTGTAAATAATTTAATGCCTATGAAGTTTTTATTATTTTTTGAAATAAATTAAATGTTTGCGTAGAAATTTATTAATTTTTTTTTAAATAATTGAATTCTTTTGGAAAAATTTCATTAAAATAGTACATATTGAAAATCATTGAAAAGTGGAAAATTTTATAAAATAATTGAAATTTTTCAATCAATTTCATTTAACAAAATTTTTGAAAATAATTGAATTTCTGCATTTATTTGTAATTTCTCTAAAATTCTCCAAATTATATCGTACAATTTACGAACTTTTCGTTCTTTTTCAATCAAATTACGGACTTTACGGAGCTGTTTTCAAAAAGACTGACTTTTAAGGACTTCTAGCAAAGTTACGGACTTTTACGGGAATTACGGACCTAGTTCGAGCCCTGTCTGATGATTTCATCATTTTTGATGCTTCGATTTGATCCCTGCATTCAGCTTATTTCTCGACCCAAACTAATTATTTTTTCCATCAATTCCAAATAACTGCAAATTTCGATGATTCATTTTATTATTTGATTTCCGAAATTGAATACTATTTTCGATATAATTTATTTCCAAAATTGAATACCATTTTCGATATAATTTATTTCCAAAATTGAATACTATTTTCGATATAATTTCTTTCTCCTCGTGTCTTGATGATCCATATTGAACCAGATGACAATTAAATTAATGCGTCTTTGAAACCATGATTAGGCATAAGGCTCTGCGTACATAACCCTTAATTATCTTTTGATCGAGACACGTCTCTTGCGGCAAATAACCTACTTATTGATTACAATAGAGAATTAGGGGGTGAGTATGCGTACAATGTCGAGCACAATTGTATATTCGAGAGACAGAGAGAGAGAGAGAGAGAGGCTCTCTGCTTTTCACCAAACTTGATGAGAGAATCATTGATTTTGATAGGCAGCAGAAGAAGTAATTTATAATGAAATAATTGAGGAACCTGTTATTTCATTTCCTGTGGCTCACGCAAAATGTGAATAAATATCAGTCACAATAAATCCATTCAATTTTTCATAGAATACATATATAGTTTTTGATGAAAAATTTCCGAATCATTGTTTTTCATCACACTGAGGGATCAATTTTGCAGTTTCATCGCTCTTTTCTCTCTCTCCCTCTCTTTGTTCGTATACTGCTTTTGAAAAATAACTTTTTTTTAAAAGAAGAAGAAAATTTTCCCCAAAATTTTTTAATTTCTAACATCTGAACTACCACGGTAAAAATTTGACAGCGAAATCTTTACGACAAAAAATTAATTTTATTTTTCCCTCACTTTTCTCTCATTTCCAGACAAAATTTTGAATTTTTCCCTGACCATAAAAAATATTTTGATTCACTCACAAAATGATTTGACACTAAAAAAAATGTTCTATTACATTTATTTACGAATTTCTATAATTTCATTTTTAGATAAATATTTAATCATTATTATTTTTGCATAGAAATTAAGAATTTTAAAAATTTCAAATTCAAACCTCTTTGAAATTTAACAACTTTAAAGAATATTATTATAAAAATTTTTAAAGTAACTTGTTAACAATTCAAAGTTACAAACGTTCGATTATTTGGAAATTCTTCAATTAAATATATATTAGAAAATAAAAACTTCACATAATTTAAAAAAGAAATTCAATTAAACTTTTTCAAAAAAATTAATTCTACAGAATTGTTAGTAAAAAGAATGAACAATTCAGATTTTTCAAAATTTCAACTTGTAACCCTTTCAAAATTCAATTATTTCTAAAAACTCATACTATAATGCTTTTAATATTTAATTATTAACAGAAATTTTAACTAAATTTCATTTTAAAATCAATTTTTATTTAAAAACTTCCACGAGAATTCAATTGTTTAAATACAAAAATAAACAATTTATTGAATAATTGAATATTTAGCAAAATTGAATTTTCATAAAGAATTTTATCAACAAAGTTTTAAATAATTAAATTCTGTTGACGAATACTAATACAATTTTTTAAGAACAATTACATTTTTCGAGAAAATTCAATTAAAATTGTATTAAAAATAATTGAAATCCTGGAAGGAGTTTAATTTTTTTTAAATAATTGAATTCTTTTGTAAAATTTTATTGGGTCAAAATAAGTGAAACCGGCCACTTGGAAAATTTTATCTCCAATCATCAAGTTATCTATGATTTTTGGTAGATATATGACTACACTTTTTCCCCCTAAAATATTTAAAAAAAAAAAAATTTATTTTTGAAGTAATCAGGTACCGTCAACCGGGGCTATTTTGTGCACCAAATAGCTTTTTTTTTATTCAAAGATTTATTTAAATTCAGAATTAAGAGAATAAAGAAAATCAACTTTTGATATATGTTGTGGACATCCTTCTGAAGCTTTCCTATAAATTTGGCAAAGAAAAAAATTTTTTTGTCTTAGTTATAGTCATTGAAAGTCGTGCACACAATAACTCCCGGGATGGGGCTATTTTGTGCATCGAACTTTGTTTTCCTATAATGTTGCGTAAACATTTTTTTAATCGTTTCTGCTTCATGAAATCTTTTGTGTATATATTTGAGAGTAAGTTAAAAAAAGAATGACCTAGTACAATTTTTTTGTAGATATATTATACAAAAAATGTAAAATAAAGCACTAAAATTTTGCTAAAATCTGAATTTACTAAAAATTAACAATCTTTCTTTAAATTGTATATTACGCAGATAGTAAATAACATTTTTTTTTTTTTAATATATATTTTATAATAATATACTAATATAATTATAAAATGATCGTTTAAACACTTATAAATAACTTTAAAACATCATTTCAATAGGAGCTTTTTTAATAGTTTTGAATGATATTTTTAAAAAACTTGAAATAAATATTTTTAAGGTTAAATAGATAACAATTTAATATCTAATATGCTTTTCAAGTCATTTTAAGAGAAACGAGAAAATAGTTTTAAAACTAATTTGAAAAACTTATAAATATTAATTAATGTTCATTTTTTGAGGTAACGTTGTGCAGCGGCTGAGCTTTTAATCGTTTTAATGATTTTAATTAACGTATTTACAGTTTTTTGACAGAAAAGTAAGACAAAAATGTATTAAAATGATAAACAGAATCTTCTTTACTTACTAAATAAAACATTTATGAAAAATATTTGATTTTTTTAAGTGCACAAAATAGCCCCATGGAATCCTGGTTTTTCAGTTTTTTCCACTTTTCTCTTAAAATAATGAATAAAAAATTAGCGCATTACGTATGTATCATCACAACACAATTGACAAAAAATATCTAACTCAGTTTATGAGACACATTAAAACTCTAGAAGATCTGGTATAATTTTTCCGAACTTTCAAAATTTTTTAAACAAATTTTCCGTTTTTAGGAATTTTTTTCTCTTAATTGACAAAGAATTAAATAATAAAATTTAGTGCTCTCTATTGTCATGTAATCAAACTTTCATTTTACAAAATAGCAGATTAAAATAATTCATTTTAATAATTTTTTTCATCAAAAAACTCGCGTGCACAAAATAGCCCCCGGATGCACAAAATAGCCCCAGTTGACGGTATTGAAGTTTTGGGTCATTTTATTTTCATTTTATTATTACTTTGAAACAAATAAAGATAATTAAGTAATTTTTTTTTAAATTAAAGCTTAAGGTCTATATTTTAAAGATGAAATAAAGCGATTGCTAAAAAATGAAAATTTATAATTGTTATTAACAATTCTTTTAAACAATTGCAAATTGAAGAATGTTCTCAATGTTTTTGAAAGATTAAATTACGATATATTGATGCGCAAAACTATAAGGATTCATTTAAAAAAAAGAAAAATGAGTAACCTCCAATATTATAGAAATTATGTAAATTTTTCTGACAAAATGCAGTCGAAAATTGACTCAAGTTCCTGGAAAAAGATAAAATTGCAAACGAATAAATAAGATCTTCTTTTGTTTTGTTAGTAGAAACAAAAATTTTACAAGTAGCCGGATTCACTTATTTTGGCCCTATTAAAATAGTAGATATTAAAAATCATTGAATTGTGGACAATTTTTGAAAATAATTAAAATTTTGCCAAGAATTTTATTAAAATTTTTGAAAATAATTCAATTTCGGAGAAGAATTTTATTATTTATAAAGATAATTGAAAGTTTAACGAGAATTTTTAGAAAATTTTTAACATAATGGAATTTTTGAGAAGAATTTTATTACTTTTGAAAATAATTGAATTTCTGCAATTATTTATAACTTCTCCAAAATTCAGTTTTATAAATATTTTTTAACTAAAATTCTTCTTTAAATACATTATTTTTAATAATTAATAAAATATATTTAGAAAATTAACTAATTTCAGAAGAATTTGAATTATTAAAATTTTTCAAAAATCTAAGATCCTTAAAATTTCTAATTAAAATCATTTAAAATTTAAATTTTATAAAATTTCTAATTAAATTCATTCAAAATTGAAATTTTATAAAATTTCAAATTAAAACCTTTTGAAGTTAATCTATTTATGAAAATTGTAAACGCAACTCTTTTAAAATCCAATTAATTTAAAAATATTTAAGTAAAATTATTCATTAAATAATAATTTATAAATAATAATTTTATGATAGTTCTACAAGAATCCATTTCATAAAAATATTGCGAAGCTGGTATTATTCTTTAAATAGACAAATACGAATTTTAAAATTATTTTTTGTTATAATTATAATTTACTTATAATATATTATAATATACATTTCAATATATATTTACTTACGAAGTAAACTCGACGGAAAACATAGTATGTTGATTAACTCACCTGAAACAGAAAGAAAAAAAACTTAATATTAAAGAATTATTATCGAAAAAATACTTAAATTTAGGACTCATAAAATTGCACACCTTTAAATATTCCTTTTTGATTTTTATTATTATATTATTTTGATTTTATTATTTTTTATTTTATTTTATTTATTATAACGTTCCGAATTTACGGATTTTTCCCCTCATTTTCCCGTTTTGAAAGTTTTTCTTTTCTTTTTTTTTTTTTTTGAAAAAAGGGAAAAAATGTTATTCACTTTTCGACAAAGTATTTACTTGGTGTGAAAAAAATCTGAGGCGTGATTAACAATGTTGACAACAATGATAAATTTTGCAATTTAATCTCCTTCTCTCTTTTAACCGCTTTAGACATTTTTTTTCGACAAAAGAGGAAAAATATCACCAAAATTTTATACGTTGAATTTTTTACTTTTTTCAATTTAAAACTTATAAGAATATTAAAAAATTATATAATATTAAATTTAATAAAAAAATGTGTGAAAGATAAAAAAATTTATAAATTGAAAAAATTTTTCGTTCATTTTCCTTTCTTTTTTCTATGTCGGTTATCAATTTAGTGTTAAAAAATTTTAGTATTGCCATAAAAAACTTAACGTTTCTCTCTTTAAAAATTATTTTTAAAAAGGGGTTTATTACGTAATTTCATTTTACTTTGATTTTTATTTTCATTTTTATTTTTACTCTCACTTATTAATAAAATTTTGATTTTTACTTTTACTTTTGTTTTCACTTTCAGTTTGATAAATTTTATTTCCACTTTTACATTTATAGAATTTATTTATACTTTCTATTTAATAAAAGCCATCAACAGACAGTGAAAATAAAAATCTATGAAAGTGAAAATGAAAATAAAAGTAAAATTAAATAATTATCAAAGTGAAAGTGAAAGTAAAAATGAAAATAAAAGTATAAAATGGAAATTTTCAGAAGTGAAAATAAAGGGAAAATAAAAATTTTTCAAAATGAAAGTGAAAATGAAAGTTAAAGAAGAAATTAATTTACATAATCTACTCCCTGATTTTAGCATTTTTCTTGATTTAATTTCACTTTCATTTCGAATAGACTTCTACGTCAAATTCATTTTACGTTGGAATTTGAATTAACTTTGGCGCCAAATTAATTTTGATTTCGAATTAGAATTAACTTCAAAATAAATTTGTCGTTAAAATCAATACGAAACCTAAATGAATTTATCGTCAAAATCAATTCGAGTTCAACATCAAAATGAATTTGATTTTTTCGAATTTGAAGTGAAATCAACTACTCCTAGATGAAAAAAACAAAATTTTTTATTTTTCTTTCTATTATTTTTTACTGTCTTTTCTCATAAAAATAATAGAAAGAAATTTTAGAACTCAAAACTTGATAGAAAAAAAAATATAAATCCCTTTCTTTTCTCTCTTTTGAAAATAGAGTTTGAAGAGAATTTCGCCCAAGAAGAGAGTATTTTTTTATTAAAAAAAAAATGTTATTTACTTTTCATTTTCAACAAAGTATTTACTTGATGTGTACCTACAGAAAAAAAAATCTGAGACATGTGATTAACAAGTATGCTTTTTCAGGAAATGTCGGTAATTTCAAAACATCGGATTGATGTCTTTGAGGGGGTGAAAAAAAGAGCTAAAGACTAAAGGAGACAAAATGAAGAAGAAAAAAGAAGAAGGTAACAAGGAAGAAAAGGTTTTTTTTTCACGTCCCACAGGATTTGTTAAGCATTGTTTGGAGTCGTTTGGATCGTCGCCTGTCGGTGGTGGTGTGTGCAACAACCAACGTCTCTCTCTCTCTCTCTCTCTCACGCTTTTTTTTTTTTGCTCATCTCCCTCCTCTATCCCCTTTAGTCGACGATTCTCTCCTCTCTCTGTGTATAGGTAACGTTCTTCTCTGTCCACCCTTCTTCGCAGAAACAGGCGGCCTTTCAGGGGTGGCTCGAGACTGTCACTTGGTGATGGATGATTGTACCCCAAACGCGATCAATTCGCCTACTCGCGTGCGCACGTGGTAAACTCGCACCCTCAAAATACGTACGTACCAAGTTCAAATTCTCTGTTGCTTTGTGTATACTGGGTGCTTCCCGAAATTCACATCGGACCAGATTATTTTATTCATTCTTCCATCTGTTGTATTAAATTTACTGTAATTCTCATTTTTATTGTTCGCTATATATAGTGCGAACGCATCATTTTACAAGCAATTTGTGGATTTTATTGATAATTATTTCCTGCAATTTCTTCAACATTTAAATTAAAATTTTTATATTTTTTCAACTTTTGAATTATTAAATTTCCCAGCATTTATGTTTCAGAATTCAAAATAAGGGTAAAGTAATCTTTATAATTGATAAACAATACACTCACAGAAATTATCTATTAAACACAGGACTTAATCTAGGTCCGTAAATCCCGTAAAGGTCCGTAAATTTGCTAAAAGTCAATAAACGTCAGTTTTTTTGAAAAAAGGTCCGTAAAGTCCGTAATTTGATTGAAAAAGAACGAAAAGTTCGTAAATTGTACGATATAATTTGGAGAATTTTAAAGAAATTACAAATGAATGCAGAAATTCAATTATTTTCATAAATAATAGTATTCATCGCAAGAATTCAATTATTTTCAAAAGTAATAAAATTCATTGCAAAATTTCAATTATTTTCAAAAATTTTCCTCTTTTCAATGATTTTCAATATCTACTATTTTAATAAAATATTCCAAAAGAATTTAATTACCTAAAAAATTTTACGCAAACATTTAATCTATTTTCATAAAATGAGGCTCCGGATCTTAAAAGGTCACTTTTACCATTTAAAACCAATGTTGAAAGTGGCCATTTAAGATTCGGAGCCTCAAATAATAAAAATTTCACTGGAATTAAATTATTTACAAATTTTTTTATAAATTTCTTCTAAATAATTCAATTATTTTCATAAATAATAAAAATTTCACATGAATTCAATTATTTTCGTAAATAACAAAATTTTTTTTAGAAATTCAATTATTTTCATAAACAATAATACTCATTGCAGAATTTCAATTATT
Organism: Leptopilina syphax; assembly: GCA_032872505.1. Classification (NCBI taxonomy): domain Eukaryota; kingdom Metazoa; phylum Arthropoda; class Insecta; order Hymenoptera; family Figitidae; genus Leptopilina; species Leptopilina syphax. Next base: position 16,531,318 of record CM065470.1, read on the forward strand.
TTTAATTCAATTTTAATCGAATACTTCGAAGAAATGTAATTATTCTAAAAAATTTTATTAAAATTCGTCAAAAGAATTCAATTACTTAAAAATGTTTTTGTAAAACTCTTTATAGGAATTGAATTTAAAGAAACATTCAATTATTCAATAAATTATTTCTTTTTGTTTTAAAATAATTGAATTCTAGTAGAATTTTTTAATAAAAATTGATTTAAAAATGAATTTGAGTTAAAATTTTTGATTATAATATAATTGAATATTAAAAGCAATATAGCGTGAATTTTTACTTTTTTAGGAATAATTGAATTTTGAAAAGGTTTCAAATTACAATCAGAAAATCTGAATTTTTTATACTTTTTACTAACAATTCTTTAAAATTAATTTTTTTGAAAAAGTTTAATAGAATTTTTTTTTTAATTAATTGAAGTTTTTATTTTCAAATATTTATTTAATTGAAAAATTTAAAAATAATTAAAATTTTGTAAAATTGAATTGTAAACAAATGAATTTGAAAAATACTCAAAGAACTTTTTCAAAAATTATTAAAAATAATGCTTCTAGAGTGGAATTTTAATTAAAAAGACGGAAAAAAATCTAATTTTGGAAAACTTACAAATTAGGATTGCAGAAATTCAATTATTTTGAATAAAATTTTAATCAAATTTCTCGAAAAATATAATTACTATAAAAAATGTTATTAAAATTTGTCGAAAGAATTTAATTAATTAAAAATTTGTTGACAAAATTCTTTATGATTATTGAATTTTAAGAAACATTCAATTATTCACCAAATTATTTCTTTTCGTATTAAAACAATTGAATTCGAGTAGAATTTTTTTATAAAAATTGATTGAAAAATGAATTTGAGTTAAAATTTTTGATTATAATATAATTGAATATTAAAAGCAATGTAGCGTGAATTTTTAGGAATAATTGAATTTTGAAAAGGTTTCAAATTAAAATTTTTGAAAATCTGAATGTTTTATATTTTTATTTAACAATTATGTGCAATTAATTTTTTTTGAAAATGTTTAATTGAATTTTTTTTCAGAAATCAATTAAAGTTTTTATTTTCTAATACATATTTAATTGAAGAATTTACGAATAATTGTAATTTTGTAAAATTGAATTTTAAACAAATGAATTTGAAAGTACTCAATAAGAACTTTTTTAAAAATTATTAAAAATAATGCATTTATAGAAGAATTTTAGTTAAAAACACAAAAAAAAATTTAATTTTTTAAAGTTACAAATTATTGCAGAAATTCAATTATTTTTAAGAGTAATAATATTTTTTGCAAAAATTAAATATTGTTTAAAAATAATAAAATTCTTCTTAGGGATTCAATAATTTTGACAAATAATAAAACTCATCGCAGAATTTCAATTATTTTTAATACAATTTTAATCGAATTTCTCAAAAAATGGAATTATTCTAAAAAATTTTATTAAAATTCATCGAAAGAATTAAAACATTTGTTATGGAAATTGAATTTTTAGAAACATTGAATTATTCAATAAATTATTCATTTTTGTAGTTAAATAACTGAATTGTAGTAGAATTTTGTAATAAAAATTGATTTAAAAATGAATTTCAGTTAAAATTTTCGATAATAATTGAATATTAAAAGTGTGAATTTTTAGAAATAATTGAATTTTGAAATTAATTTTTTAGAGAAATTTTAATTAAGGATTTTTTTATATTATTTGAAGTTTTCAATTAATAAGAATTTGTTTTCAATTTATTTATTATTGTAATTTATAATATTATTAATTTTATAATTGAAATGAAAAAATTGTATTATTTTTTATTTTTCATGTTTGAAAAGTCTGACTAAAGTGCAATTAATCTACTAATCTACTAAAACTTATAGCAATATATTTAACCATTGTCTGACTAAACTCGACTTTTACTACTTGTTTTAGGAATTTGACAAATAATTAAAAATCTTGTCAGACTAAAAGTGAGGAAAAAATATTCAAACATTGTCTGACTAAAGCTAAACCACCCGACTTTTACTACTTGTATTACGAATTTGCCAAAACATTTAAAATCTTGTCTGACTAAATCTAATCAATACTACTGATTTCTAAACTACAAGGCTTTTACTTTTTGTCACAAGTAATTCTTTATTTTAATCGGATAAATTCCTATTTTAGTGAAGAATTCAACATCTAACATTATTGATAATAAAATTCTTGGTAGAAATTCAATTATTTTAAAAAATTTTCCTCAATTCAATAATTTTTAATATATCTACCATTTTATTAAAATTTTCTAAAAGAATTTAATTATTTAAAAAATATTTTGATAAAATGCTACGTAAAGTCGTAAACATTTAATTTTTTTCACAAATAACAAAAATTTCACACGAATTTAATTATTTACAAAATTTTTATAAATTACTTCTCAAAAATTTCCATTATTTTCATAAATTATAACATTTTTTACAGGGATTCAATTATAATAAAATTCTTGCTCACAAGTTAATCAATTTTATTAAACCTTTCTTTGAATTTACAAACTTTTTAATTTCAAACCAAACAGAATTTTTTTTTATTCACTGCAACGTCATTGCAATGAAATATATGTTTGCCGATATTTCAATGCAGTATATACCTACAAAAAATCGAAAACAACAAACGATGCCGCAAAAAAGAGAAAAAAAATACATTACAGTTTGTTTCCAATGACAAATATGAAGCTGTTTATATCTTTATACTAAAATTCTCTATTATAAATGGCACTCCTTTCAGGCTTGAAGAGCAATTTCCAGGAATCAGAAGAACGTAAAAAATGAACGCGAGGAAAAATTGAAATTGAAGTAAAGTGGTACTATGTGAGAGAGAGTTGAAAGATGAGAGGAGGCAACGCACATGATGCACAATCCGAGAACATTTATCATTTCCTGTCCCTTTTGTCATTGAGTCTTGAAAATCGGGGGTTGCAAGAGAGAGAGAGAGAGAGAGAGAGAGAGAGAGAGAAATATATAAGCGATGGTATTTATGAGGCTGGATGAAAGCGATCGTCCTCGTATAGTTTGTCTTCCCTTGGAGGCATCATTCAAGTATTTCTCCTCTCTCAACGTGCTTAACCTATTCGCCCTCCTCTTCCTTTCTCTCTTACCTTTCCTCTTCCTCTCTGTCTCTCCTTTACCTTCTCTCACTTATTTAACCTTTCTCGCTCTCACTCTCTCTTACCTTTCCTCTCTTTCTCTCTTCCTCTCCTTTACAGGGCTCGAACCAGTGAAAGTATTTAAAAATACGGACTTTACGGACCAAAAATTAAAAATTACGGACAAATTACTGAAACTACTGAAAATAATTAAAGATTACCGAGTGATAAAATCATCAATTCAATTATTATTTATTATTATTTTCAAGAATTTTTAACCAAAATTCTTCTTTAAATGAATTATTTTTAATAATTTTCCAAAAAGTACTTTGACAATTTTCAAATCCATTTGTTTGCAATTTTCAATTATTATCTTAAATTTAAGGGGGGAAACCTAATTGCAACTTTCAAAAAATTTATTTTTTATTTTTTTAATTTTCTTAAAGTAAATATATTTAGAAATTTTTTATTAATTTTTCTATTATTATATAACACTTTGTGACTTAAAAAAAAATTTCTGCTGAACAAAAAAAAATAAATTGAAACTTTAAATGCGTTTTTCTCAAAATCACATTTTTTATGATTGCGTGCAGTCTAACTTAAACAAATACTTACCGATTATAATGAGATTTGGAAGTTTCATTCTTTATAAAATTACAAAGAATATGAACCACCATTTAAGGTGATATCACGATTTTAAGGGTGTTTTTTTTGTGTAATTAATGTAAAACAATTGTGAAAATTCAAGAAAAAATTTCAAACACCTTCAAAATTTAAAATTTTTATTATTTTTACCTAAATTGAGGTTTATATTCTTAGAAAATAAGTTAAGAATGTAAGAGAAACTTTTTTTTTAATTTTAGTTAAAAATAAAAATTGCTACACGTCACGCAAGTCGAGAAAAAATATCAGGACCATCAGTGGTTATGACAGCATATCTGCCTTATTTCTGGTTAAAATAAATCAAAAGAATTTATAAACATTGCTCAAAACACTAATAAAAAGATGCCTAAATGAAATTGAATTTTAATTTATATTTCCCCCCCCAAAAAATTTTTTTAAAAATCCATAAAAATGAGCCACCTAATGTGGTTTCCCCCCTTAAACAGAAATTCACTTTTAAATCAATTTTTATTCGAAAATTCTACTAGAATTCAATTATTTGAATACAAAAAGAAATAATTTATGGAATAACTAAATGTTTTTTAAAATTGAATTCTCATAAAGAATGTTATCGACAAATTTTTAAATAATTGAATTCTTTCGACAAATTTTAATAAAATTTTTAAAAATAATTACATTTTTCAGGCAATTGAATTAAAATTGTATTAAAAATAATTGAAATTCTGCAATGAGTTTTATTCTTTTATTATTTATGAAAATAATTGAATTCTCGTAGAAAATTTTATTATTTGGTATAATAATTGAATTATTGTGAAGAATTTTATTAAAATTCTTTAAATAATAAAATTCCTGCAAAGAATTTTATTTGATTAGAAAATAATTTAATTCTTGTAAACAATTTTATCAACATTTTTCAAAGTAATTTAAATTTCGACGAAGAATTTTATCAAAATTTTTAAAAATAATTGAATTCTTTTGAGAAATTTTATTTAAATTCTATTTGAAAATAATTGAATTCCTGCAAAAAAAAGTATATAAATTGTGAGAATAATTGAATTCTCTCGACGAATTTTAATCCTAACATTTTTAAGAATAATTAAATTTTTCCAGAAATTCGATTAAAATTATTGTATTAAAAATAATTGAAATTTGGCGATGAATTTTATTATTTGTGAAAATAATTGAATCCCCAAAATTCTTCTATAAATGCATTATATTAAATAATTTTTGAAAAAGGTTTTTTAAGAATTTTTATATTCATTTGCTTACAATTCAATTATAAAAAATTTCAATTATTATTATTATTATTATTATTATTATTATTTCATTTTTTAATCAATTTTTATTAAAAAATTCTACTTGAATTTAATTATTATTTTAATACAAAAAGAAATAATGTAGGGGAACATAGTCTAGGTCGGCCACCTTTTTGACTTTTGTTTATAACTTTTTTTTAAAAATGAATTTGGACAATTGAAGTATATGGTTGGAAAGTCCTGTTTAATAGGAACATTTTTTCTGTACAAAGTAAATTGACAGGTTTAAAAATGAAAAAGTTATAAATATTTTTAAAGAAAAAAATTTGTAGTCCAGGTTGGCCATTACAGTCAAGGTCGGCCATGTTTAAAATTCAAAGGGCATTAATCGTTAAAAACTAAAATAACATGTTTGGAGTTACGGAAAATTGATTCTTTATTGTTTACAGTTTGTAACTTAATGAAATAACAAAATAATAACAATAAACAATATAAAAAAATAAATATAAATAAAAAAAATTTTTGCACTAAAATATTAATAAAATTAAATAAAAATATTAATAAGATGATCAATTATATTATGAGTTATACAGAATTGCAGTTTTTGCAAATGAAGTAGCTCGTCCTCAACTTTGCGCATTTTAAACACATAGTGGCCGACCTTGACAGTAAGTAACATTACCGAATTGTTGTAACCATAAAGAAATACGTTTCGGGATTCGATTTTTTACTTTGTTTTCCTTTCAACCATGAGTCCCACAAATTTTCTGCATACTTGCCTTGACGATTCAATTTGTTTTTTATCTTTTATTAATGGTTTTTCACATTATGCACAAAACTTTTTTTGAGCTTTTTTTGTACCGACGTCACAGAAAACACAATTTTCGATTTTCCGAAAATGTAATTGAACAAAAAGTTAGGTTTCACTAAGACAAGCTTCGACAAAAATGCGCGTAGGTGGCGCTAGTGAACTTGACAAAAAAACGCGAGTGGCCTACCTAGACAGTAGGCCAACCTTGACTACATTCCCCTATTGAATAATTGAATGTTTCTTTAAAATTCAATTCTCATAAAGAGTTTTAGCAAAAACATTTTTAAGAAATTGAATTCTCTTGACGAATTTTAATAAAATTTTTTAGAATAATTACATTTATCTAGGAATTCGATGAAAATTTTATTAAAAATAATTGAAATTCTGCGATGAGTTTTATTATTTGTCAAAATTATTGAATCCCTAAGAAGAATTTTTTTAATTTTAAACAATATTTAATTTTTGCAAAGAATATTATTACTCTTGAAAATAATTGAATTCTTGCAACGAATTTTATTAAAAAATTTTTTAAACAATTGAATTCCTCTAAAGAATTTTATTTGTGATAATAATAGAACTTCGTAGAAAAATATTATTATTTATGAAAATAATTTATTTCTTATGAAGAGTTGTATTAAATTTTTTTTAATAATTGAATTTCTCGGAATTGTTTAAAACTTTTTGAAATTTATCAAATTTTTTCGAGAAATTTCATTAAAAAATTGAAAATAATTAAAATCTGACGAAGAATTTTATTAATTTTTTTTTTAAACATTTAAATTCCACAGAATTGTTAGTTAAAAATATGAAAAATTCAGATTTTCAAAGATTTTAATTCCAAACCTTTTCAAAATTCAATTATTTTTAAAAATTCACGCTTTGCTTTTAATATTCAATTATAATCGAAAATTTTAACTGAAATCCATTTTTAAATCAATTTTTATTAGATAATTCTACTAGAATTCAATTATTTAAATACAAAAAAAATAATCTATTGAATAATTGCATTTTTTTTAAAATTGAATTCTCATAAAGAATTTTATCAATAAATTTTTAAATAAGTGAATTTTTTCGATGAATTCTATTAAAAGTTTTAATAATATAATTACATTTTTCAGGCAATTGAATTAAAATTGTATTAAAAATAATTGAAATTCTGCAATGAGTTTTATTCTTTTATTATTTATGAAAATAATTGAATTCTCGTGGAAAATTTTATTATTTGGTATAATAATTGAATTATTGTGAAGAATTTTATTAAAATTCTTTAAATAATAAAATTCCTGCAAAGAATTTGATTAGAAAATAATTTAATTCTCATAAACAATTTTATCAACATTTTTCAAAGTAATTTAAATTTCGACGAAGAATTTTATCAAAATTTTTAAAAATAATTGAATTCTTTTGAGAAATTTTATTTAAATTCTATTTGAAAATAATTGAATTTCTGCAAAAAAAAGTATATAAATTGTGAGAATAATTGAATTCTCTCGACGAATTTTAATAACATTTTTAAGAATAATTACATTTTTCCAGAAATTTGATTAAAATTATTGTATTAAAAATAATTGAAATTTGGCGATGAATTTTATTATTTGTGAAAATAATTGAATACCCAAAATTCTTCTATAAATGCATTATATTAAATAATTTTTGAAAAAGGTTTTTTAAGAATTTTTATATTCATTTGCTTACAATTCAATTATAAAAAATTTCAATTATTCGTAAATTCTTCAATTAAATATGTATTAGAAAATAAAAACTTGAAATAATTTCAAAAAAATATTAATTCCACAGAATTGTTAGTTAAAAATATGAAAGATTTAGATTTTCAAAGATTTTAATTTGAAACCGTTTTAAAATTCAATTATTTCTAAAAATTCACACTCTAATACTTTTAATATTCAATTATATTATAATCAAAAATTTTATCTCAAATTCATTTTTTAATCAATTTTTATTAAAAAATTCTACTAGAATTTAATTATTATTTTAATACAAAAAGAAATAATGTATTGAATAATTGAATGTTTCTTTAAAATTCAATTCTCATAAAGAGTTTTAGCAAAAACATTTTTAAGAAATTGAATTCTCTTGACGAATTTTAATAAAATTTTTTAGAATAATTACATTTTTCTAGGAATTCGATGAAAATTTTATTAAAAATAATTGAAATTCTGCGATGAGTTTTATTATTTGTCAAAATTATTGAATCCCTAAGAAGAATTTTATTAATTTTAAACAATATTTAATTTTTGCAAAGAATATTATTACTCTTGAAAATAATTGAATTCTTGCAACGAATTTTATTAAAAAATTTTTTAAACAATTGAATTCCTCTAAAGAATTTTATTTGTGATAATAATAGAACTTCGTAGAAAAATATTATTATTTATGAAAATAATTTATTTCTTATGAAGAGTTGTATTAAATTTTTTTTAATAATTGAATTTCTCGGAATTGTTTAAAACTTTTTGAAATTTATCAAATTTTTTCGAGAAATTTCATTAAAAAATTGAAAATAATTAAAATCTGACGAAGAATTTTATTAATTTTTTTTTTAAACATTTAAATTCCACAGAATTGTTAGTTAAAAATATGAAAAATTCAGATTTTCAAAGATTTTAATTCCAAACCTTTTCAAAATTCAATTATTTTTAAAAATTCACGCTTTGCTTTTAATATTCAATTATAATCGAAAATTTTAACTGAAATCCATTTTTAAATCAATTTTTATTAGATAATTCTACTAGAATTCAATTATTTAAATACAAAAAAAATAATCTATTGAATAATTGCATTTTTTTTAAAATTGAATTCTCATAAAGAATTTTATCAATAAATTTTTAAATAAGTGAATTTTTTCGATGAATTCTATTAAAAGTTTTAATAATATAATTACAATTTTCGAGGTATTTAATTAAAATTGCATTAAAAATAATTGAAATTCTACATTGAGTTTCATTATTTATGAAAATAATTGAATTTCTAAAAAGAATTTTACTTTTTACGAAATTAATTGAATTTTTGTAAAAATTTTGATTATTTATGAAAATAATTGAATTATTTGGAAGAAATTTATAAAAAATTTGTAAATAATTGAATTCCTGTGAAATTTTATTAATTTTTTTTAAATAATTGAATTCTTTTGGAAAATTTTATTAAAATTCATTAACAGCATGTGACTGTTACAGAAATCAATGTTAATTTTTTCGACCACTTTTCTCTTAAAATATTAAATAAATTAAGCTAGTTTTTTGTGAATAACTCTAAAATATAATAAAGAAGAGCAGTGATGTGCAAAAGTTTTAATAATTCTAAAATAAATTATAAAAAAATACTTTGAAATCGGAAAAGACGAGAAATTGATTAAAAGTGATTTTGAGAACTGATAATTTTAAAGTTATTTTTTAATAAATAATTTTAAAAATATTAAAATTTTTTCACATCACTGCCCTTCTTTATGATATTTTAGAGTTATTCACAAAAAACTAGCTTAATTTATTTAATATTTTAAGAGAAAAGTGGTCGAAAAAATTAACATTGAATTCTGTAACAATCACATGCTGTTAAAAATCATTGAATTAAGGAAAATTTTTGTAAATAATTGAAATTTTGCCAAGGATTTTATTAAAACTTTCGAAAATAATTGAATTTTGGAGAAGAATTGAATTATTTTAAAAAATAATTGAAATTTTGACAAGAATTTTTAAAAATGTTTGAACATAATTTAATTTTTGCGAAGAATTTTATTATTTTCGAAAATAATTGAATTTCTGCAATCATTTTTGATTTCTCCAAAATTCTCAAAATTATATTGTACAATTTGCGAACTTTTCGTCTTTTCTCAATCAAATTACGGACTTTACGGACATTTAAAAAATAATGTCTTTTACGGACTTGAAGTAAATTTACGCACCTTTACGGGATTTACGGACCTAGTTCGAGCCCTGCCTTTACCTTCTCCACTTTTCTTTATCTCTCTCTCTCTCTCTCTCTCTCCTACCTTCTCTCTTCCTCATCTCCCAGGGTCTAATTTGCATAGCAAATTTTAATCAACATAACCTCAAACTGCAATATATACTCAAAGTACATATATATTTGAGTACATACATGCATTACATGTATGCATTACGTATTTAGGAGTACACGAAGGAAAGAGAGCGAGAGAGAGAGAGAGAGGAGTGTTCTCCTCGCAGGCAAGAAACTCGACAACGCTCATGTGTTCACCACCCCGTAATTACTTTCTCTCATGGTGTACGTTAATTCAAATTGCTTTCGAATTACCTAACGTGCGAGGCCTTCTTACGCTCTCGCTTCCTCATCCCTCTTTTTGACACACACACTCAACGCCACAGTGAGCCGGTTGAATTTTAGCTTTGCCACTGGCACAAAAGGCGTTACCAGCGTCACGCGGTACCGGAAGTGGCAGTAGAAGAAGAAGGAGAAGAAGAAGAAGAAGAAGAAAAAGAGGAGGAGCAAGAGGTGAAAAAGCCACTCGATTTGGCATATTTCCAACAGCGGTTTTCACTTTTTCGATTTCTTCCTCAAAATTCCTCTCTCTTTTTTATTTTCAATTACTATCTCTATACATATACAAGTCTCGTGTATTATGGATTGATATTGAAAATTCAATATAAATATATAGTGTATTTGTAATCTTTATACGTTTATCTCTTATTTAATGGATGTTCAATTTCCCGTAATTCTCCCATATATCGTCACATTAATTTTCAATCTCTGTATACTATATAGTGTGTACATATATGTATGGTTGCATTGATTTTCAATTATCTATTCGCTGCCATTCTAACCAGTGGAGGCTTCACTTGTATCATTGTATTAACATTTTCAGCGGTTATTGAAATTTCAGCGAAATATATCGATCACTAATTTTAATTTATAAACTGTAAGTTTGCTCTTCATAATCAGTGTGATTTTACAATTGGGAGCGCTAATTATGAAACTCTTATCATTTTGTTTATTGTTTATTATTATAAATAAAAAATAAATAAAAATTATTTATTATTATCAATATTATTATTATTATTATTATTAGGGTTTCATAGCAACGGGTCGAAACCCTTTGCATTTTGGAGAAGTTACAATTGCAGAAATTTAATTATTTTCAAAAGTAATAAAATTCTTCAAAGAAATTCAATTATGTTCAAATATTGAAAAAAATTCTCCATTCTCGTCAAAATTTCAATTATTTTTTGGAAATAATAAAATTCTTTTCCGAAATTCAATTATTTTCATAAATTTTTAATGAAATTCTTGGCAAAATTTCAATTATTTTTAAAAATTTACCTCAATTCAATGATTTTCAATATCTACTATTTTAATAAAATTTTCTAAAAGAATTCATTTATTTTTAAAAAATTAATAAAATTCTACGCAAACCTTTAATTGTTTTCATAAAATAACAAAAATTCACCAGGAATTTAATTATTTACCTACAAATTTTTTATACATTTCTTCGCAACAATTCAATTATTTTCATAAATAATAAAATTTTTACAGGGATTCAATTATTTTCGTAAATAATAAAATTCTTTTTAGGAATTCAATTATTTTCATAAATAATAAAACTCATTGCTAAAGTTCAATTTAAAAGTGGATTTCAGTGAAAATTTTAGATTATAATTGAATATTAAAAGAAAAAGAAAAATTTTATAGTTAAAAACAGAAAAAAAATCTAATTTTGAAAAAGTTACAAATTAGGATCGCAGAATTTCAATTATTCTTAAATACAATTTTCATCGAATTTCTCAAAAAATGTAATTACTCTAAAAAATGTTATTAAAATTGGTTGAAAGAATTCAATTATTTAAAAATTTGTTCATAAAATTCGTTATGGGAATTGAATTTAAAGAAACATTTAATTATTCAATAAATTATTTCATTTTGTAGTTAAATAATTTAATTCTAGTAGAATTTTCTAATAAAAATTGATTGAAAAATGGATTTCAGTTAAAATTTTAGATAATAATTGAATATTAAAAGCATTATAGCGTGAATTTTTATAAATAATTGAATTTTGAAAAGGTTTCAAATTAAAATTTTTAAAAATCTGAATTTTTCATGATTTTAATTAAAAATTCTGTAGAATTAATTTCTTTTAGAAAGTTTAATTGCAAATGTTTTTTTTTGAAATCATTTAAAGTTTTTATTTTCTAAATATTTAATTAAAGAATTTACGAAAAATCAAAATTTCCTAAAATTGAATTCTAAATTTCTAAACAAATGGATTTGAAAATTCATAAGGAAATTTTTCAAAAATTATTAAAAATAATTGATAATTTAATTCTTTCGAAGAATTTTATTATTATTTAGGAGAATAATTGTATTCTTGCAACGAATTTTTATTAAATTTTTTTTTAATAATTGAAATCTTGTGAAGAATTTTATTGTTTATGAAAATAATTGAATTCTTGCAATGATTTTTATTAAATTTTTTTAAAATAATTGAATTCCGTAAAGAATTTTATTATTTATGAAAATAATTGAATTCTTGCAATGAATTTTATTACATTTTTTAAAAATAATTGAATTCTATTGAGAAATTTTATTAACATAGTAGATTTTGAAAATATTTGAATTTTAGCAAAGAACTTCATTATTATTTGTGAAATTTAATTGAATTGAGCAAAAAATGTTTGAAAATAATTACGTTTCTGAAGGAATTCATTTAAAAATGTATAAACAAATTTATTTGACAAAAATTAAGGTCCTGAAGAAGTGAAGACATTCTAAGTTTTAAAAATGTATTAAAAATAATTGAAATTCAATGAAAAATGTTATTATTAATAAAAATAATTAAATTCTTACAACGAATTTTATTAAATTTTTTTAAATATTGTAATTCATGTGAAAAATTTTATTACTTGTAAAAATAATTTAATTCTTGCGAAGGATTTTAGAAAAAAATTTTTATATTTGAATTCTTTTTGAAATTTTTTTTGGAAATTTAAATTATTATAATTTGTTGAATTTCATAAAGGTTTGAATTTGAATTTTTCGGGAAATTTTAATTTCTATAGAAAAATAATAATGATTAAATATTTATTTTTAAAAAAAATATTGATGTTTTCGAATAATTTTACAATTGAAAAAATTTGTAAATAAATGTAATAGAATTTTTTTTATCTAAATTATTTAATTATTTTTAAAATGATTCAGTACTTATATTCTTTAGGGTCAGGGAAAAATTATGGAAAAACTCAACAAGAATTCACAATTATGCAAAAAAAGAAAATTTGCAAAGAAAAATTACTATAGAAACTCTGTAATTATAACCCTGTAAATAATTATCACCTTGTAAATAATTGTCACCTTGTAAATAATTATCTCCATGTAAATAATTATAACCCTCCGAATAATTATTACCCTGTGAATAATTAGTTAAAAATTAGTTTCACATGGTCTATTCCTGGAAATATAATTATAACCCTGTAAATAAATAATTCTGCAAATTTTTTTGAAATTGAACTTTAATTCTCTAAATTTCCTTTTTTTTTAAGTCAACTTTACCAATTTACAAGGAATTAAAAATTATTTATCTCGATTTTTGTAAAATTTCCTCTCTCTATCCTTGTACATACGTATATGTTGAGTCGATAGAATCAAAGCATCTATTACGAAGCCAGTTTTCATTCGTATAGCAACAAGGCGGCACACGGTTCTCATGATGAGAAGAAAATTCACTCGGTAATGAACGCTCTCTCATACAGTAATTTGTAAAAGGAGGTTTTTTTTTTCATAAGTAAATAAAAATTTTCTTTTCTATCCCCTGAATTGCAGTGTTAGCATTTTGTTCGTGAATTTCTTTTTACTATATATAATTCTTAACTAATTTCTTAGTTAAGAACCGCGTATATTACAGAACTGCACACTCTACTCTTTAAAGAATTTCATAAAAAGAATTTTTCACATAAATTTTTCTTAAAATTACGTTATATTCAAAGCTCTTTTTCTATGGTTGAATATAAATAAAAAAAAAAAAGAACGGAGTTTGGTAAATAGAAAATAATATTCTCAGCGCTTTAGGGATTATTTCCAAAAGAAGAAAAAAATACGCTTTTACAGTTTATATCTCTTTTGTGGACTGTAAAAAGCAATGCTAAATTAGAGCCGATTTCAGGAATTAAACTGGGATCAAATTGCGAGATTTAATACCCAAATTCAGTTCTAAATTGATACTTATCTGTTGTTTTGAACGTTAAAATTTTTATCACTTCTTTCAATTTGTATTTTATTGAAAATTATTGATTTTTTTTAAATTATAAATTTACTTTGACTTTCGATTCGATTTTGACTTTGACATTGACAAAAAATTAATTTTGTTTTTTCCTTACTTTTCCTTGATTTTCAGACAAAATTTTGCATTTTAAACTGACCCTGAAGAATGTACTGACTAGCTCTAAAAATTATTAGATTAATTACAAATAAATTCAATTAAAGTTTTTAAAAAAAAATTAAATCTACAAAATTGTTATTTAAAAGAATGAAAAATACAAATTTCCAAAGATTTTAATTTGAAACCAATTCAAAATTCAATTATTTCCAATAATACATTCTATAATGTTTTTAATATTCAATTATTATCTAAAATTAAAATTAAAATTTATTTTTATATCAATTTTTATTATAGAAAATTCTACGAGAATTCAATTATTTACAAACAAAAATAATTAATTTATTGAATAGCTCAATGTTTGTTAAAATTTAATTCTCATAAGGAATTTTATCAAAAAAAAATTTTTAATAATTAAAATATCTCGACGAGTTTTAATAAAACTTTTAAGAATAATTACATATTAGGAGCTCCTAGGAATTCGTTTAAAATTGTATTAAAAATTGTTTTGAATTTCGAAAAGACTTTTATTATTTATGAAAATAATTGAATCCCTGTAAAAAATTATTTATGAAAATAATTGAATTATTGCAAAGAAATTTATAAAAAATTTGTAAATAATTGAATTCCTGTGAAATTTTTTATTATTTATGCAAAAAATTAAATGTTTGCAAAGAATTTTATTAAAATCAACGCTGTAATGTTTTTAATATTGAATTATCTAAAATTTTAACTCAAATTCATTTTTAAATTAATTTTTATTACAAAATTCTACAAGAATCCAATTTAATTATTTTAATACAAAAATAAATAATTTATTAAATAAAGAAATGTTTCTTAAAATTTAATTCTCTTCACTAATTCTAATAAAATTTTTATGAATATTTACATTTTTCGTAGAATTCGCTTAAAATTGTATTAAAAATATTTGAATACCTGTAAAAATTTTATTATTTATGAAAATAATTGAATTAATGCGAAGAAATTTTTATAAAAAATTTGTAAATAATTGGATTCATGTGAAATTTTTATTATTTATGTAAAAAATTAAATGTTTTAATTATTTTAAAGAATTTTATTAAAATATTTTTAAAATAATTAGATTTATTTGTAAAAATTATATTAAAATTATAGATATTAAAAATCATTGAATTGAGAAAAATTTCTGAAAATAATTAAAATTTGGCCAAGAATTTTATGAAACTTTTTGAAAATAATTGAATTTTGGAGAAGAATTTTATTATTTTTAAAAATAATTGAAATTTTGACAAGATTTTTACTACTTTTTAAAATAATTGAATAACTAAATTTTTTTTTAGTATTTTTAACTAAATATTCTTCTTCAAATTCATTATTTTAAATAATTAATTAATATTAATGAATGTAACTAATTTCAGAAGAATTCAAATTATTCAAATTTTTTAAAAATTTAAGCTTTTTAAAAATTTCTAACTAAATTCATTTAAAATTGAAATTTTATAAAATTTCAATTAATTTCCAAATGTTTAAGTAAAATTATTCATTAACTAACTTATAAATAATAATTTTATAAAAGCAGCTCAAGAATTAAGTTATTTATATAAAGAAGTTATAAATTAGCAATTTTAAAAATAATAGAATTTAAAAATTTTCAAATTAAAATTTTTGTTGAAAACACTACAAAAATTCAATTTTGGAGAAATTATAAATAATTGCAGAAATTCAATTATTTTTAAAGAAAATAAAATTCAACTATATTCACAATTTGAAAAAAATTCTCTTAAAAATCCCAATTATCTTTATAATTAACAAAATTCTTCTCCAAAGTTCAATTATTTTCATAAATGTCAAAAAAATTCTTGTCCCAATTTTAATTATTATCAAAAAATTTTTAATTTCAAAGATTTTCAATATCTACTATTTTAATAAAATTTTCCAAAAGAATTCAATTATTTAAAAAAAAATTTAATAAAATTTTATGCAAAGATTTAATTATTTTCATAAATAATAAAAATTTCACAGGAATTTAATTATTCTTATAAATAATAAAATTTTTTTAAGGAATTCAATTATTTTCATAAAAAATAATTTAATGTTCTAGAAAATAATAATTGAATTAAAATGATGAAAATAAATTTGATGAAGTTACAGTAACAATATTTTTATAATATAAAATAATAATTTTATCTCTCGGTCATTTTTAATTATTAGAAAACATGAAGAAATCGATCTCTCCGAGTCTTCGACTCGGAGCAATCGATATCTTCATGTTTTATAACAAAATACTTTTATAAGTTGTTTAATTTCAAAATAGTTTGAATTTGAAATTTTTGAATGACTTAATTCCTGTGGAAAATCATGTTCCAAAAATAAGATTAAAAATAGGAATTGTGCAAATATTTTTCTTCTTTTTCTAAAACAAAATAATAATTTTGTTAAAAAAATTGTCATTCATAAAGAAAAATAATGCAAAATAAATAAATTTTCTATTTCCTAATCACAGCTGTTTAACAATTTTCTAATTTTGTTTAGAAGTAAAGAACAAAAATCTGCAGAATTTCAATTCGACAAAACATAATATTTAACAAAATTTTAGTCTTTGAATGAAAAAAAGTGAAAAAAATTCTGATCATTTCTATTTTTTATTACAATGTTGAAATAATTATAAAATAAAAATAATTATAACATAATAATAGAATATACAATCTATATCTAAAGATAACAAAAAACAAAAGAATAAACAAAAGACAACTTCAGAGTGTGAGGGACAGAAAAAGTGAATGAATCAAAGAATGAAAGAACATTCAAATTATTATAGTTAATTTTTTCCAGTATTTTTAATAAAAATCCCTGTCAGAGTGTAAATGAAAATCAAAGTGAAAGTGAAAATCAAAGTGAATGTGAAAATCAAAGTGAAAGTCAAAGTCAAAGTTTTTAATATCAATATCAAAGTCGAAATCAAATCGAAACTAAAAATCAAATAACAAAATTGCACCCTAGTAATTTTAAATAAAATATCAAAATCTACAAAAAAAAAATTCCCTTTATTTGAACGTTCCAAATTTTAAAGTGCAACTCTTCTTACACTGCAATTTATTTGAACAACGACTCTTTCATTTTGTTAAAATTATACAAACACACACACACCTTTCGAGAGTGTCAATTATTATTAACAAGAGAGAAAGAGAAGAACAAAAAGAAAAAACTTGAGACTCCAATTAACTTTAGAATTTAAAAACAAGAAGATATCTCGTCACTATATAGATGTGGAAAAAGTTTTTCGCCAATATTTACACACAGACACATAGACACATACACATGATTAAACTTGAGTCAAATAAGGCGTCGTATGCAAAGCATGAATTGAATAGCAGTTGAGTTTTAGCGAAATGCAAATTTGCACGAGCAATCGCGCGAAAGCCAATAGCGTTAATTGGTTTCAGGTATAAATTGGCATCGTCTCGTATTACATCCTCCGACAATCACTAAACTCATCTCCATAGGCTCTCTTCAACTTGCAAAATTATCAACTTTCCATCAATATCCCCCATTTCCTATAGTCACTGGAAAAAATCCCCCAATATATTTTCCAAAAAAACAAAACACATATTTGAAAAAGAGAATGAAAGTTCCGAGTCGAGAAAGTTCAACGACCTTGTCTTGTTTTCCTCCAATGATTTCTATTTTTTTTTTAAACCATCGTCTCTTATTTTTTTTTTATAAATATTAATTTTCCATTTATTGATAAGGGTAAATTTTGTCCTTATAACTTACCCTTGAATTATTTTAATTTCCAAATTGAGAAAAGTGGCGAAAATTTGAGCGATGAAAGCGAAAACAGAGTTTATCACTGGTCACTATTTTTCTTTATTAAAAAAAACACTATCGAAGAGGTTGCACAGGAAAAAAAAATTTTTGAAATCTCGATCGATTGGCTTATCGATTAGTAACACAATATAAACACCGGAAACCGGCAGAAGCACGCCGGAAATGTGGGTTAACCTTGAAAGGACCGGTTCCGACGGTACGCGAAAGTGTTTTGGGTGGCGAGTATCAACACGACGCTGGCGACGCCGCTTGTCAGCCGGCAGAATTTCCGGAAATCGATAGGACAACGTCGCACATGCGTAAATCATGCGCGACCATACCAAAAAGGGGTTTTCTAGACAACGCTTTCTCTCTCGCTCTCTCTCTCTCTGTCTCTCTTTCTCTCTTTCCTAAAGTAATGTGAATTTCTTTTTCCATTTGACTTCTCTCTTTCACTTTCTATAGCATTTTTCTTTACTCACTCTGCTTACTCTTACTCTTCAGCAGACCGCCGTTTTTCTTTTCCCAGTACATGTCGTTGGCATACCGCTTCTTGCAAATTTTCTCATTCGCCTCTTCTCCTGTTTTTAGATATATGTACACAAACACGAATTCCTTTCGTAAAAGATGAAAATCAATCGAATTTTCCGTGTTTGGAATTTGAGAAAATCTTTGTTGGAAGATTTTTTTTAATGCATTTGTCAGAAGTAAATTTTTCTAAGGTTTCTTTTTTGGAAAGCAATTCTTTGATGATATAATTTATGTTGGAGGATTATCTTTCTATGATCATATTTCTACTGAATAATGGAACATGCACATATTGTTGGCGTAATTCTAATGTCGAGAATTATTCATCACTTATGAAGGGTTTCGATTCGGTGAAATAATTTTCCTTAAACTCTGCAAAATTTGTATTGCAGCTAAAATTGAGCTTCTATTTCAGAATATTCTGTTTTCCCAGCTGAAAAAGGTTCTATACAATTTCAGAATTATTCTTTATGAATTCTAGTGACTAATCTATAGAATTTCACTAGGACGATTCTATAAAAATTTCTACATGAATTCTACTAAATTTTAGTGATTTTTAATTTTTAACAGCATGTGACTGTTACAGAAATCAATGTTAATTTTTTCGACCACTTTTCTCTTAAAATATTAAATAAATTAAGCTAGTTTTTTGTGAATAACTCTTAAATATAATAAAGAAGAGCAGTGATGTGCAAGAGTTTTAATAATTCTAAAATAAATTATAAAAAATACTTTGAAATCGGAAAAGACGAGAAATTGATTAAAAGTGATTTTGAGAACTGATAATTTTAAAGTTATTTTTTAATAAATAATTTTAAAAATATTAAAACTTTTTCACATCACTGCCCTTCTTTATGATATTTTAGAGTTATTCACAAAAAAACTAGCTTAATTTATTAAATATTTTAAGAGAAAAGTGGTCGAAAAAATTAACATTGAATTCTGTAATAATCACATGCTGTTTTAGAAAGAATATTAATTTCGTGAAAAAAAATTTTTAACATTATATTAGTGTATGGTTATTACAGGGCTTGAACTAGGTCCGTAAATAACGTAAAGGTCCGTAAATTTACTTCAAATCGGTAAAAGTCATCTTTTTTGAAAAAAGATCCGTAAAGTCCGTAATTTGATTAAAAAAAAGGAAGAAAAATTCATAAATTGTACGATATAATTTGGAAAATTTTATAGAAATTACAAATGTTTTTGCAGAAATTCAATTATTTTTAAAAGTGATAATTCAATTATGTTGAAATATTATTAAATATTCTTGTCAAAAGTTCAATTATCTTTATAAATAATAAAATTCTTCTCCGAAATTCAATTATTTTCGAAAATTTAAATAAAATTCTTGGTATTGCAATTATTTTCAAAAATTTTCCTCAATTTAATGATTTTCAATATATCTATTATTTTAATAAAATTTTCCAAAAGTATTCAATTATTTAAAAAAATTTTACACAAACATTTAATTACTTTTATAAAATAATAAAAATTTCACAAAAATTCAATTATTTACAAATTTTTTATAAATTTCTTTACAATATAATATAATTTAATTATTTTTATAAAATAAATTTGTTTTTATTGTGGCCTTTATTTAAAAAAAAGGTCATGAAAATATTATAAGTTATTATTTTTATAAAATAAATTTGTTTTTATTGTGGCCTTTATTTAAAAAAAAGGTCATGAAAATATTATAAGTTATTATTTTTATAAAAAATAAAATTATTACAGGGATTCAATTATTATTTTTCTAAATAATAAAATTCTTTTTAGGAATTCAATTTTTTTCAGAAATCATAAAACTCAATACAGAATTTAAATTATTTTTTAATACAATTTTAATCGAATTTCTCGGAAAATGTAATTATTCTTAAAAATTTTATCATTTTATTAAATATTGTCGAAAAAATTTAGTTATTTAAAAATATGATGATAAAATTCTTAATGAGAATTGAATTTTAAGAAACATTCAATTGTTCAATAAATTATTTATTTTTGTATTTAAATAATTGAAATTCTTGTAGAATTTTCTAATAAAAATTGATTTAAAAATTAATTTCATTTAAAATTTTAGATAATAATTAAATATCAGAAGCAATATAGCGTGAATTTTTAGAAATAATTGAATTTTGAAATTAATTTTTTTACCAAAAAGTTTTGAATTAAATTAAATTGAATTCAATTCAAAAAGAATTGAATTTGTTTTATATTATTTGAAGTTTCTATTTTTTAATAAATATTTAATTGAATGATTAAAATTCTAAAACTCGTAGTACAAATCAATTTTAGTCAGACAATTTTAAAATCTTTTTTTATATGTTTGTTTGAAAGTAAAAAAAAGACAGTTGCATTACAATTTTTCAAATTAAAAAATTTGCAGTTCGCAAAAATTTTTTAATTATTACGCTTTTTAAACTAGTAGTACAAATAAATTTTAGTCAAACAGATCACCTGAAAGTCATATCATTTTTATCAGTAGTTAAAGTTACTTTTCGTCAGACACAAATTTAAATTCAAATATTTTTTAATCAGTAGTGATTTGTCTTTATTGTCTTTAGATGATCCCCAAGTTTTGAACGTTCAAATGAACGAAATATTTTTTATTGAAGATATTTTAATAAATTACTTATCACAAACAAATTTAAAAACTGAAATATTTAAGTTTAGAAACTCAGTAATTAATTTTTTGGATAGTAACGCAAAATAATTGCAATAAAAATTTAATTTGGAGAAGAAATAAATAAATTTCGTTCATTTGAACGTTCAGAACTTTAGGTTCTTGTCTTTAGTCAGAATTTCTGAATTATTTTCTTATTAATTTCTGTAAAGTAAAATAAGTTTTGTAAAAATTTTTCAAATTAAAAAATTAGCATCAGTAGTAAATTTAATAAAAAGTGAGACAAAAATTTTAATTTTGTAGTAATTTGTAATCAGTAGTAAAAACTTTTTTAGTCAGACAGAAATTTAAATGGTTGACAATTGCATACAATTTTAATAATACGGTTTTAGTTAATAAATGTTTAAATATTCTGCTATAAATTTTTGTAGCTCAGTAGAAAAAGAATGTTTGGTCAGACTTCTTAAAATTACAAAATTTGCAATGGTAGAAAGAATAGGAATTTTCAACTTGCTCTCATTATTTATTACTTTTACTATACTTGAACATTTTTCAGTTTGGAAAGTTTTGACTAAATTGACTATTTCTACTTAATAACAAATATATAAAAAATATTTAAACATTGCCTGACTAAAACTGATTCATACTACTTGTTTTAAGATTTTAATCATTAAATTTCAATTTAGGGACTAAAATTGACTTAAAATTAATAATAATTCTAATTATTCTGTAATGCTCCTAAAGTTTCAAACTTTCAAATGAACGACAATATTTTCAGTACTGCTTTTAATTTGTATTTTATTGATAAAAATTATTTTTACATTAAGAAAAATAATTCTTAACTAAAATTATATATCAAAATTTACATTATTCTCCATTTCATTATAGTCAGTTTTGAAAATTTTTAAACTTAACAAAAATTCTATTTATTTAAACTTTCAAAACTTTAATGGAATTTGGTTTTACTTTCTACAAAACGGGATCAATTTTAAAAATATTTAAACAGAAACTTTACTTAAACAAAAAATTAAATTTTTTCATAACTATGAAACATGAAGATATAAACATTGCATTGTCTGACTAAAATTGATTTGTACTCTCTAAATTTGAATTAGTAAAAATCTTTACTAATTTGAATTAGTGACTGACTTTTTGCTTTTAAATTAGTAAACTTTACTAATAAATAGTAACTTCTACTAATGTATTAGTGAAATTTACTAATTCAAAAGCAAAAAGTCAGTCACTAATTATAATTAGTAAAGATTTTTACTAATTCAAATTTAGAGAGTACTACTAGTTTTAAAATTTTAATCATTATAACTATGTTGCAAACTACGAACTTTTTAATTTGAAAAATTTAAATCACACTGTCTTTTTCTATTTTTAAAAGAAATTTATAAAAAAAACACTGAAACATTGTCTGACTAAAATTGATTTGTACTACTAGTTTTAAAATTTAATAGGAAAATTTAGGACTAGAGAACTCAAAGAACACGGGGAAGAAAAGTAGAAGAAAAAGAAGAGTAGAGAAGAAGAAAAAAGAGAAAAGAAGAAAAAGACGAAGAGGAAGAAGAAAAAGTACAAGAATAAGAAAAGAAAGAGATGCAAAAGAAATGTAAATTTTATTTTAAAAAATCTGATAGTTGATAACCAACAACAAGAACTAAGTGACGTACAAAAACAAATTCTAGCAAAAATTGTTTTGAAAATACAAAAAAAAAGTTCCTTTATAAACCAACAGAAAAATTCAATATTCATAAGCATTTTTACATTACGTAAACGTCAACTTTCATCCCTTTCAAATACAAAATGCTCAAAGGAGTTCCAAGGCAAATCAAAAGAAGATTGAGAATTTCGAAATTCTTTCTTTATAGAAGTGCGTGTGATGCTTTGGAGTGTTTAGATATCTGAGATGCTTGCACAATGTCACTGCTGCAGTGAATGCCATACCGCAAGCATACCACTTCGAAATCATCTCTCTAATACGACATGCGGTATACATACATTGGATATATATGTAGATTTGTACATATACACATAAAAAACACTTGAAAACATTATCTGAAATGTTGTTTTCGTTTATCAAATTTCGAGAGAGAAAAAAAATGCAATAATCTCCCGTTCATTCTCGAGAGGATATGGTAAATAATTGCGTTTTCAAACACAGAGAGATACAATTTATTATTCGCTACTGCGCGTCTGAATCACTTTTAGATCCTTCAAGTATAGAAGAGGAGAAAAATGAAGCTTGAAGGTAAGCTTGGGTATTCATACGGAAAGGAGAGTCTTTCTCTTCAAGAGCTAAAAAAAAAATTTCCGTCTACAAGAAGTAAAAGTAAAAAAATTAAGTATATTCCTTTATATGTAAGCATTGTGCAGCGGATAAAATAAAAAATAAAAATAACAATAATAATATTAATAATAACAAAAAAATAATAATAATAATATTAATAATAACAAAAAAATAATAATAATAATATTAATAATAACAAAAAATAATAATAATAATATTAATAATAATAATAATAATAATAATAATAATAATAGAAAAATTCCCTAAGAAGACGCTTTATTTAGAAACGCACGACTTAACAGAAATTATTTACTGAATCGCTAAAATACGTTTCTGTACGGTTAAAAGAAGAAAATTCTGTTTTGAGAATTTGACAGCTGGAAAACGACATGAATTTAAAACAAATGTGGTCGGACTGAAAGTGGCATTTTCTACTGTTGTGTAAAGAGAAGAAATTAAAAGTAAGACGGCTGACTAATATTTATTTTTACTACTTTAAAATGGTGATAATAATTCACAGTGAAAATAATTAATAAAAATATTTTTTTCATATAATAATTAATAGTAGTAAATAATAATGATACTAGATCTTTAAAATACAAGGATTACAAATATTATCTGACTAAACTTTACTAAACTTTACTACTGAATCTAAACGTGAAAGTATTAAAAATCTTTGTCTGACTAAAGAGTTAGTTTTACTACTGATTCTTAAAATACCTACATAAAATAAAATAGTTGCTTATCTTGTTTATTTACTGCTAATGTAATTTAATAGTTTAATCTTCAATACTAGTTTACTACTAATGACTCAAAAAATAAACAAGACAGTAATTTAAAGATTAGAGTTTTTAAATTAGTAGTATACATCGGTTTTAGTCAGACTAAGTTTAAAAAATTTTTATACATTTTTAAGTAAGTAGGACTGTGTCGTCATATATTTTCATCGAGAGTAAAAGTGGTAAATAGTAATAGATATGTAATGGTTCAAAACTATTGAAATTAGTAGTAGAAAGTAGTTTTAGTCAGAAAATGATAAAATATCCTTCTAAGATCAACTTTTTCTACTGAAAAAAAAAAAATTTAACCGTTGGCTGACTAAAACTGATTTATACTACCAAATCCGAGACCAAATCGAAACTTCCAATCTTTTTGTTTACTATTCAATTTTACAAAATTCTTCATTTAAATATATATTAGAAAATAAAAACTTACAATAATTTCAAAAAAGTTCCAATAAACTTTTTTAAAAAAATTAAATCTACACAATTTTCAGTTAAAAGTATAAAAAATTCAAACCTTCAAAGATTATAATTTGAAACCTTTTCAAAATTTAATTTTTTCTAAAAATTCACGCTATAATAGTTTCTCTTCAAATTTTAATTACTGAAAATGTTTACTAATTGGAATTAATGACTGACTGTTTCCTTTTGAATTAGTAAATTATATTATCAAATTAGTAGAAACGACAATTTATTTGTGAAATCTGCTAATTCAAAAACAAAAAGTCAGCTACTAATTTAAATTAGAAACCATTTTTACTAATTCAAATTTAGAGTTCAATATTCAATTATTATCCAAAATTTTAACAGAAATGCATATTTAAATCAATTTTTATTAGAAAATTCTACGAGAATTCAATTATTCAAATACAAAAATGAATAATTTATTAAATAATTGAATGTTTATTAAAATTGAACTCTTATAAAGAATTTTATTAAAAAAAATTTAAATAAATAATACTTATTAATAAATCTTATTTAAATAATTTAAATTCTTTTGACGAATTTTAAAAATATTTTTAAGAATAATTTCATTTTTCGAGAAATTAGATTAAAATTGTATGAAAAATAATTTAAATCTCTGTAAAAAATTTAATTGAGTTGAAAAATGTTTTTGAAAATAATTAAAATTTTGACAAGAATTTTATTAAAATTTTTTTGAAAATAATTGAATTTTGAAGAAAAATTTTATTATTTATAAAGATAATTGAAATTTTGACGAGAATTTTTTTTTAAACTTTTGACCAGAATTGAATTTCTGTGAAGAATTTTATTACTTTTGAAAATAATTGAATTCTTGAGATGAATTTCAAAAATATATTTCTTATTAAAATGATTAAATTCTTTTGTGAAATTTTATTGCAATAGTAGTTATTAAAAATAATTGAATTTTGATAAATTAGTGAAATTAATTTTCTACGAAGAATTTTATTAAAATTATTTTGAAATAAATTATATTATTAAAAAGAATTTCATTAAAAGTATTGAAAATAATTCAATTCTTTTAAAAAAATAAAAAAAAATGTATTTACTATTAAATTTAAGTATTATTATATACTTGAATTCTAATAAATAAAAATATAGGACGTCTTTTTAAAATAATTGAATTTCTTTGATGAATTTTAATAAAATTTTAAAGAATAATTACATTTTTCGAGAAATTCCATTAAAATTATATTAAAAATAATTGAAATTCTGCAATGAGTTTTATTATTTATCAGAATAATTAAAAACCTTTATAGAATTTTATTTTTTTTAAAAATAATTGAATTCCTGGTAAAAAATGTTATTTTTTATTAAAATAATTGAATTATTGCGAAGAAATTTATAAAAAATTTGTAAATAATAGAAATCCTGTGAAATTTTTATTATTTAATTCATTCATTAAAAATTGAAATTTTCTAAAATTTCGAATTAAAATCTTTTAAAGTTATGAATTTATGAAAATTGTAAACGCAACTCTTTTAAAATTGAATTAATTTTGAAATATTTAAGAAAAATTAGATTTCAACAATAAGCACAATAACTTTAGAAAACAATTATTTTCCAGAATTATGATAAAAATTCCCTGATTTTTCCAGGTTTTTTCAAGGTATTTAAAATTCTCATACATTTCCAGGTTTCCAGGTTGCGTGGCATCCCTGTCAATGTATAAAAAAATATTAAAATATTGTCTGACTAAAACTGATTTGTACTACTGATTTCAATTATACAAACGTTTAAAACTTGTTGATCATTGAAACTGACTTAAACTACTTTTTCAAAAATTAACAATCGCTTCACTTCGAGTCTGTTTAAAAATGATTTTTTCTACTAATTTCAAAATTCAACACAAAATAGTTAATAAATTTTTTCCTACTGATGAAAGTTTGAAAACTTTTTGTTTTTGAATGATTCAAGTCTGAGACTAAAGTGCCTTTTTCTACTGAACCACAAAACTTTATTGAAAAATATTCCAATATTGATTTATTGGAATTACCTTCTCCTATTTTTACGAATATGACAACAGTTTTAATTTCCGTCTGATTAAAAATAATTTTACTACTAATTTCAAAACGACAATGATTTTACATAACTGATTCGAAAATTTTAACTATTATGTCTGACTAAATGTGCTCTTTACTACTCATTTCAAAAATTGATTAATTTTAGTTTTGCTAATGAAATTTTTTCATTTTTAAAAAGTCTGACTTAAACCGGGTTTTTCTACTGATCTGTAAATATTTATACCAAAGTACTTGAAATTCGATAAAATGGAACTGACTTTTATTTATTTAATTTTATTTAGAGAATAAAATAAATAAATAAATAAATAATAATAATAACAATAATAATAATAATAATAATAATAATAATAATAATAATAATAATAATAATAATAATAATAATAATAATAATAATAATAATAATAATAATAATAATAATAATAATAATAATAATAATAATAATAATAATAATAATAATAATAATAATAATAATAATAATAATAATAATAATAAATAATAATAATAATAATAATAATAAATAATAATAAACAAATAAATAAATAAATAAAACATTTAAATTCCTGTCTAAGTAAAAAAGAATTTACTACTAATTCCAAAGACACAGAATTGTCATTTCTGTCCGACTAAATATTGTTTTCACTACTTATGGTCTATTCATAAACTATAAGTAAAACTTTAAAATGGGATTAATAGAAAAAATGTCGCTAATGTATTTAAGATTTCCAAAAAAGTAAGGATGATGGGGGGGGGGGGGGGGTAAAATTTCAAAAAAATGTCTTACGTGTAACAACAAATGTTTGTAAATATCTCCTTACAGACAATCGTAAAATTTCCAAAAGACTAATTAAACTGTTTCTTCTATTAATATACACAAACTTATGAATAAAATATTTAAATACTGTCTGACTAAAAACTGACTTCCACTACTTAATGGATTATAAAGGGGTTGAACGTACACCGCCCCATGAACTCAAGTTTAATCTCAAGTAAACAAGATATAGAAAAAAAACTTTCTAAAAACATGCTAATGTTTTTTACTTGAATATACCTCTATCTTTACAAAAAAATAAAATCATTTTATATAAAAAAAAATTTTAATCAAAAGGAAAGAAAGCTAGACACTGAAAGTTTCTTTATGCCTTATTTTTATCCCTTCCTTTTTTTCCTTCGCCCGACATGCGATACGACTTCGTCTTCCGGATGTGTATATATATCGATATTTTTACGGGCTTTTGCATAATCAAGTCATCGATCGACATCGAGTCGATGTCATTCCCTGTCAGAATAAAAATAGAGACAAGCCGGGTCGATGTCTCTCCTAGACATAAAAAATACATAAAATTCTTTATATATATATACACATCCTTGTACTTTTTCCTCTTTTTTTCTTATTCTTCTTCTTCTTTTTCGTTGATTACAGAAATTCGTTCAACGAACAGGATTAGAAGTATAACTTCAGAGGACTAGAGGAGAGAGGCGAGGGGACAAATTCTTGAAAATGAACGATGTTAAAGGCGCATCAAACCGGCAAGGAATTGGACAAATGCCAAAAAATTTTGTCTATACAAGATCTTTGCCAAGGAAATTTTTGCATTGCGTTATATGCGTTTTAACTCTCACAGTGAGAGCAATGACGCGGAATCTTATACTTTCTATCTTCGTTGTATTTTTCCCCCTCAATTCCAAGAATCTTGTCATTTCAACTCCCATATTCTCTATCTTATATGGCAATGAATATATGTTTCCTCCTATTCTCCCTCATCCCACCCTCAGGAGACTTGTAGGAGACTATTTGTCGTTGAAAGGATTGTAAAAAAGGGAATATCCACCAAAAGAGTCTCTCTCTCTCTCTTTTCTCTCTATTTCTCTTCCTCTCTCTCTTTATCTTTTTAAAAAGAAAATGACACTGGGTGTAAAAGGAAATCACACTCGAAAGATCTCTAAATTGTCCAACCAACAGAAATGGACAATTACTTGAGAAAATTGAGAAAATTGTAAAAGTTGTCAAAATTGTCAAAATTGTAACAATTGTAAAAATTCTAAAAATTCTAAAAATTCTAAAAATTGTAACAATTGTAAAAATCGTAAAATTTGTAACAATTGTAAAACTTGTGGAAATTGTGGAAATTGTGAAAATTGTACGAATTGTTGTACCTATTGTAACGATGAGTAAAAAAGAGAAAAAGTAAACAAATTCAAGAAAAATTCAACTTGTATAAAATTTCAAAATCGTAAAAAAGTAGATTTTGTTATCAGAATGATTGCGAAAAATAAAAAACCTTAAAATTATCTCTTTCTTTTTTTTGTGTGGTGGAAAATAAAATTTATACTGCTTCATTCAAAGGAATTTTATTTCTTTTTCAAATAAAATTCGAGACGAAGGTTTTTTTTTATTTGCTTTTTTCTACATTTACATATTTATATACAGAAACGCACGACTTATTACAGAAATTATTTTTTAAATCGCTAAAGAATGTTTCTGTAAGGTCAAAAATAGAAAATAAATAAATTCTTGTTCTAAGCATTTGACAGTTGGAGAACGACATGAATTTAAAACAAATGTGGTCTGACTGGAAATGACATATTTTCCACTGTTATCCAAAGAAGGAGAAATAAAAGTAAGACGGCTGAGTAAAATTGTTTTCTACTACTTTCAAAATTTGAGTAATAGTTAAAAATAATAATAATAATTCAAGGTTTTTAAAATAGATCAAGTTTAAATAAACTGTATGAATGACTCGATTTAAAAATCAGTAGTAAAATTTACCTTTAGTCAGGCAAAGTTCTAAATTCTATCATTTATTTTCAGAATCATTAGTAAACAATAACTAATGACTAATTAGTTATTTGTCCGACTAAAGGTAAACTTTACTACTGATTCTTAAAGTAAACCATAAATTTTTTATCTGACGAAAATTAACATTTACTGCTGATAAAGAAAAAAGGAATTAAAAATATACCGTCAGATTTGAATTACTGAAAATTTTTAGAAAATAATTATTTTCTGCGACGAATTAAAAGTTATTTTTAAAAAATAATTGAATTATTGCAACGAATTTTATTATTTTATTTAATAAAGTTGAATGTTTCTTAAAATTTAATTCTAAGAATGAAAGAATCTAAAGAATTATAAAACATGACCGAGAGTTTCATTTATGAAAATAATTGAATTACTGCAAAAAAATGTATAAAAAATTTGTAAATAATTGAAGTTCTGTGATTTTATTAGTTTTAAAAATAATTGAATTTCTACAATCATTTGTAATTCAATTTTGGAGATTTTGCAAATAATTGCAGAAATTCAATTATTTTCAAAAAAAAAAAATAAATAAATAAAATTCTTCTTATAAAATTTAACTATGTTCAAAATTTGAAAAAAATTCTCTTAAAAATCATAATTATCTTTATAAATAACAAAATTCTTCTGCAAAGTTCAATTATTTTCGTAAATATAAAAAAAAATCTTGTCCTAATTTCAATTATTTTAAAAAATTTTTCTAATCTCGATGATTTTCAATATCTAAGATTTTAATAAAATTTCCCAAAACGAATTCAAGTATTTAAAACAAAATTTAATAAAATTTTATGCAAACATTAAATTATTTTCATAAATATTAAAAATTTCACAGAATTTAAATTATTTTCATAAATAATAAATTTTTTTTAAGAAATTTTATTTTCATAAAAAATAATTTGAAATTCTAGAAAATAATAATTGAATTAAAATGATGAAAATAATTTTGATGAAGTTACAGTAACAATATTCTTATAATTATAAAATAATAATTTTATCTCTCGGTAATCTTTAATTATTAGAAAACATGAAGAAATCGATCACTCCGAGTCTTCGACTCGGAGCAATCGATATCTTCATGTTTTATAACAATACTTTTATAAGTTGTTTAATTTAATTATTTAACTTAATATAATTTTTTTTTTAATTTTTTTATTATTTAATTTTTTTTTATAAAGGTTTGAATTTGAAATTTTTGAATGTCTTAATTTCTGTGGAAAATCCTATTCCAAAAATAAGATTAAAAATAGGAATTATACAAATATTTTTCTTCTTTTTCTAAAACAAAATAATAATTTTGTTAAAAAAATTGTGATTCATAAAGAAAAATAATTCAAAATAAATAAATTTTCTATTTCTTAATCACAGTTGTTTAACAATTTTCTAATTTTGTTTAGAAGTATATAAAGAACAAAATCTGCATAATTTCAATTTGCCAAAAAATAATATTTAACAAAATTTTAGTCTTTTAATGAAAAGTGAAAAAAATTCTGATGATTTCTATTTGTCATTACAATTTTTCATTTACTATTTAAATGATTTTATATTAATTTTTAAAAAATTTTTAGTGATTTTATTTTATTCTTTATATTTTTAAAAATGTTAGATTACTTTAATTTTTCAAATTCTACATAACTTTATTTTCATTTCTTCAAATTTTAATTTTATTTTCATTTCTTCGAATTTAAATTTTATTTTCATTTCTTCAAATTCGAATTTTATTTTTATTTCTTCAAATTTCAATTTTACTTTCATTTTTTTAAATTTTAATTGTATTTTAATTTTTTAAAAATGTAATTTAATTTTATTTTCTACTTTCAAATTTCACTACATCCTGTACAAGTGAGTTATACTTTTTGTCCCTATTATTACCAGCAAAAGGTAGAAATATTAAATAAAAAATTTTCGAAAATTTTATTTTTAATTATAAGAGTGAGAAAATAAAGTAAGTTTCCAAGAAATTAAAAAGTCATTTTAAATCAATTAATGTTAATAGCCAACGAAGAGAAATTTACTAAATCTTTCTTCTGAATCAGTCTAACTTTTAGTCTACCGAATATTAATAATTAATATTCCTATTAATATTTTTTAACAGGAATTTAAAAAATATCTATCCATAGTCTGACTAAAACTGATTTGTACTACTAGTTTCGAAATTTTAATCATTTCATTTTAATTTAAATAAATGTGAAATAAACTTCTAACGGATTTACATAATTGAAAATGAGAAAAATAAAGAAAATAGTACAAGAATAATAATATACAATACTTTCCCTTCAAATAAACGAATTTTTTGTTTGTTAAAATAATTTTTAAACACACAACGGCAAAATAATGTAAATTAAACATTAACGTTGTCGTTCATTTGAATTTCCGAAACTTAAAACATTTTGGAATTGATAATAAAATAAAAATTGATTCGATTCGAGCTTGAAATTTCTCGGTCAGCGGAATATTTTTACATCGCATCTTTATAAATTTGAAACATTGAAAGTAAGTCGTTTTCTGGCTATGGCCTTTTTTTGACCGTATAATACACGAAAATGGAAAGAAACTGTAGAAAAAAAAGACAAGGAGAGATCGAGGGCAAATAGGGGGCGAGTGAGAAGGAAAGAAATAGAAAGAAAGAGAGAGACAGAAACTGAAAGTGAGAGTGAGAAAAGGACCAGGGGTGAACGGCAAGCGTTCTCTATTGCGACGGGTGTTGCCATGACACCACGAAAGCTTCACTCCCGTTTTCCAAATCTCTCTCTCTCTCTCTCTCTCTCTCCTCTCCGACCCCCATGGGCAGTGTGCTTCGCCTCGTTCAACACCCCCGAATTGCGAGATACTCGTAAAATTACCTTCAATGGAACAAGAAAAGAGAAAAAAAAGAGAGAAAGATACCTCTTCCTTATTTTTTCCGTTCATTAAAATAGTTGAGGTGGATCAAATGATCATTTTATCACTCCCTCCAAAAACCCTCTCTCTCTCTCTCTCTCTCTCTCTCTCTCTCTCTCTCTCTCTCTCTCTCTCTCTCTTACACCACTTTTTATTTCGTGTTTAACGGTCAAAAGTGCTCATTACTATCTGAAAATTAACAGGAACCTCGAATTTAAACTACCCATTAAGATTTTCATTACCTCTCTCTTTTTTCCTTCTCCAATATATAGAGAAAGTTATATACGAAAAATGTACCATTCAATGTAGAAGTAAAAAAGGAAATAAAAAAAACCTTCTTGAATTTTATTTTGAAAAAGAAATAAAATTCTTTTGAATGAAACTGTATAAAATGGAAATCTAAATTTTATTTTCCACCACACAAAAAAGAGAAGAGATAATTTTAAGGTTTTATTTTTTGCCATCGTGATAGGAGAATTTACTTTTTTACGATTTTCAATCGTAGATTTTTGAATCAGTAGTTAAATAATAAATACTTCCTTTAGTCAGATTGATTTCGGAATTATTTTCTTTCAGTAGTAAAATGTCTATTCGTAAGTCTGACTAAAGTGCCCTTTTTCTACTGATTTATAAAAATTTATACCAAATTAATTTCAACATTGCTTGGAACTGACCTCTACTTTTTATGGGAAATAAGCAACAATTTGGTCTGACTGACTTTTTCTACTTATATAGAAATTTGTTTAAAGAAAATATTTAAATATTGCCTGACTCTAACTAATTTATACTACTAACTTGAAGATTTCAATAATTACAATCATGTCTGACTAAATACTGTTTTTACTACTGATTTCGTCAGACACAAAATTTAAATTCAAATACTTGTTAATCAGTAACCAAATTTCAATTTTTTTTTTTATTTTAGTAGTAAAAAGAAGTTTTGTGAAACTTTGTAAAACTAAAAAATTAGCGTCAGTAGTAAAAGTAATAAAGGAGGGAAAAAAAATCATAAAACCTAGTTGCCTTTAATAAGTAGTATTTTTACTTTTTTCTAAAAAAATAAAAAGAGTTGAATAAGACAATTCTAGTCAGTCAATGATCAAATACTTTTAATATTTAGCAACAAATATTTTTAGATCAGTAGAAAAAGGCAGTTTAGTCAGACTTTTCAAGGTTATAAAATTTGTAACAATTGAAAAAATAATTATAGTAAAACAAGAACTAAAATGTATGTAATTTAATATCGGTAATAAAAACAATATTTAGTCAGACAAAAATGTAATAGTTCAAAAAATTTAAAGTAGTAGTATAAACCAGTTTTAGTCAGACAATGCTGAAATATTTTGTATACTTTTGTATATAAGTAGAAAAAATCTGTTTAGTCAGAAAAAAAAGGAAATTACTGTTTTTTTAAAAATCAGTAAAAAAAATATTTTTAGTCAGACATGAATATTGTCTTTGATCAGAAAAATATTAGATTTGTAAAAAATTTGTAATTTAAATTTTTGTTGAAAATACTAAATAATAGGTACAATTTTGGAAAAATTACAAGTAATTTCAGAAATTCAATTAAATTTCAAAAGTAATAAAATTCAATTATCTTTCAAATTAAAAAAAAATTCTCGTCAAAATAATAAAAATTTCACAGAATTTCAATTATTTCAATAAATAATAACATTTTTTTTAAGAAATTCAATTATTTTCATAAAAAATAATTAAAAATTGCAGAAAAAAATTATTGATTTAGAATGATGGAAATAATTTTGAAAAAGTTACTATAGTAATATTCTAATAATATAAAACAATGATTTTATCACTCGGTCATCTTTAATTATTATAAAAAATGAAGAAATCGATCACTCCGAGTCTTCGACTAGAAGCAATCGCTATCTTCATGTTTTATAAAAATATTCCTATAAGTAATTGAATTTAAAATAATTTGAATTTGAAATTTTTGAAATTCTTAATTCATATGAAAAAATAATATTGATTAAATATTTATTTAAAAAAGAAGTTATTGATGTTTGCGAATAATTTAAAAGAAATTCGTAAATAAATGTAACAGTGAGAACATTTTTTTGAGTAAAATTTTTTCCTTTTTTTCTAAAAATTTAAAAATTTTCAATTTCATTTTCAATTAAAATTTGTAATTGACAAATAGAATAGAATATGTAGTGTTTCTTTTCCAAAAGAAAAGATTGAGTTTCTGAACAATATTGTTAGTGAGAAATATAAATTATGCATAAAATGGGAATAATTCCTATTTTTAAATTATAATTTTTTAACAATTTAACAATTTTCTATTTTTTATAAATAAAAAGGAGAAAAATTTATTTATTTATTTATTCATAATAAACAAAATTTATTTTTTAATCATAATTTTTTTATATTTTCTAATTTCAAATATTGTTTTATTATAAATTATGAAAAAATACCTGCATTTTGTCGATCTGTCAAACAATATTTAAAAAAAAAACAAAAAAGAAACAAAAAAACAAAAGCACAGACAAAAACGAACTTCAGTGTGAACAGACAGAATAAAAGAATGAAATACAAAAATTATTATAGTTAATAAGAAAAAAATCCATAAACAAATCAAAAATAGTAACTAAACGAGTTTAAATCAGTAAAATAAATAATTATATTCTATTGCTTTCCCTGTGCAACCAAACAAATAAATAAAAATAATCAAGTTAAAAAGAAAAAAGAATGTCTCTAAAGAATCGAACGTTCAAAAAAAGGACGATTTTTTTATATTTCGTTAAAATTTCAATTTCGTCAGAAAGTATTCTTCTGTTAATTTAGAAAATTAATTACATTCTATAAATGTTCGGTTAGTTTAATATTTAATATTTTTTTCAGTAATTTTCGAGGAAATTTTAATAGAAGAAAAAAAATATTTGAACCTTCCAAACTTTAGGAAATAAAAGCTATTAATTTTTTAATAATTTATAAGAGGATCAATAAAAATCAAAATGAATAGAATTATTAATTTTTTTTACAATTTTTGCAAATTTTTGCAAAGAAAATTTAATTTAAATTTCAATAATTTCAAAGTCCCAATATGTACGATATATATAGCGAATGTTGATAAAAAAGAGAATAATTGCCCAATTTAGTTAAATAAAAAACCGATAAATAGAGAATTTGGAAAATTTTTGTGAAAAATGAATATTCAGTGAAATGTAAATTCTCATAAAAAGTAATTGGGTTTGAATGCAAAAAATTAACAATTTTCTCATATTTTTTATAAATAAAAAGAAGAAAAATTTCAGTCAAACAAAATTTGTTATAAAAAAAAGCATATAATAAAGAAAATTTATTTGTTAATCATAATTTTTTTATATTTTCTAATTTCAAATATGGTTTTGTTATAAATCATGAAAAAATATCTGCATTTTGTTGATCTGTGAAACAATATTTTTTAAAGAAAAAAAAAAAAAACAAAAAGCAAAAGCATACACAAAAACTAACTTCAAAGTGTGGACAGACAGAATGAAAGAATGAAATCCGAAGATTATTGTAATAAATGTTTGATTATTTTCTTTTGGTTTGGAGTGACACTGAACTAATTTCAGTGTTTTACTTCAGATTCGGTCAGACCTGAAACTAAATTCGGTTTGATAATTAAGTTTCTGTATGGGACGAAACTAAATTCACTCTGATAATTCAGTTCGGTCTCCTAAACTTTATTTTCAAACTGACCCGAAACTAAATTCAGATCGTTAATTCGTTTTCGTTAATTTGGTGGGTAATTTGGTTTTTATACAAAAACCAAACTAAACTTTAAAAAATTACCGCCTTTTCTTGAAATTGATTTTCATTTCAAATTTAAAAAAGAGAAAAAAACAAAAATTTCTCTGGCGTGACGAATTATTTATACAATATACAGATATATATGTACAGAGTTTCGTTTATTAATACATTGGTAATTTTCCCCCTGTTTGATTTACCACTTCCGACGATGATATAGTCGGAATAAATCTGATATTCGCAATTCATCTTGTGTTGAGTTTTGTATCACAAAATGCAGACAAAAGCCCCGGGAACGCACACGCAATGGACACGCGTCGAGGCTTATGGCCTATCTGAATTGCAAATCTGGAACGCAATTAAAAGTGTATCTCGCGCGAGAGTGTAACGGCAAGAGTCGAATTTGCAATTAAGGCAAAAAACATTAACGATCGCGTCGTATGCGAGTGAGAGAGACAAACAAAAAGGATATATTCCGAATGACGTCTACGAAATTAGCGATTATTAAGGGAAAACATTTTTCTGTTTAAATTTAAAAAAAACACTGTATTTTTTATGCTCTCTTCTCTTTTATGTAGAAATTCTACAATTTAACTGATGGGACTTCTTCTTCACGAAAATATAATTTCTCTTGTTTTACTTTTATTCTTATTAATCAAATTATTCAAATTGCTAAGAAAAAATGAACTTTTTTAAACTTTTTTTCAATTTTTTCTTTGCTTTTATAGGCAAACTACAAAAATTGCTATTTTTGTAGTGAATTTTGACAGAATTCTGATTAAATTAAATTCTGATAATTATTTATAAATTTATGAAATAATTTTTGATTTTATACCTTTCATTATACCTATATTTTTTTTAATTTGATCAATATTATTATCACTAGGGTTTGAATTTTTAATACAATTTGTAAAAAAAGCCTTTTATAAAATTTAATAAAAAAAAATTTTTTTTAATTAAAATAAAAAAAAAATTAATAAAAGAAAGGAACCTATTGTACACATTGTATTCAAATTTCAAATTAAGATAATAATAATCAAATTTAAAAATAATTGTTTATCTCGATTGACATTTGCAATGACTTTTCTTTACATTTGTCTGAAAGTCGATGGATCTAAATTTGTAAACATTCAAATGAACGAAATTCATTTATTTTTTCTTCAAATTGAATTTCTATTACAATAATTTTGCGTTACTACAAATAAGAGAATTAGTTATAAAAATAAATTTAATTTTTCTTAATTTTTATTGAAAGTCGCAAAATTGTATTGATTATACTGTCGAAAAATGCATAATTTAATTTTAAAATTTTTATTTTTGTTTTTCTTTAATTTTTTATCGTCAAAACTCTTCTCCCACGGCTCCAATTTTACGCGAATTGTTTTTCCCACTGGGTATATTATTTAAGAAACAAAACATTATCGGAATTTTCTTCATAATTTTACTACATTTTTTAAATAAAATTTCCCGGGGGGGATTAAAGTTTAAAAAATAAATCATTCAGACAGTAGATTATAAACTCATTTTTTCTAAAAGACTTTTAAATAATAATTAAATTATTATTGTTAATTAACGAACTGTTATTTGTAATTATTCTTTAATAAAAAAGCCTGAATACGGTTCTTCTAGTTTCATAATATTTTGATGTTTAGTTTTAAACTCTAAAGAAAATAGAATATTTAAGTGAAATTCATTTTTTAATTACTTTTTATTAGAAAATTTTTCGAGAATTCAATTATTTCAATACAAAAATAAATAAATTATTAAATAATTGAATACTTCTTAAAGTTAAAATTTTGACAAGAATTTCATCAAAATTTTTTAAAATAATTGAATTCTTTTGGAGAATTTAAAAAAAAATTTAAAAATAAATGCAATTTTCTAGCATTTTATTTAAAATTGTATAAAAAATAATTGAAATTCTGCGATAAGTTTTGTTATTTAAGAAAATAATTGAAATATGATGAAGAATTTTATTAAATTTTTTTTTAAATAATTGAATTTCTGTGAAAATGTTTATTTTTTAAAAGAATATTGAATTCTTGAAAAAAATTTTATTAAAATTTCTTAAATAATTGAATTGTTTAGAAGAATTTTATTTTTTACGAAAATAATTGAATTGTTTCGAAGATTTTTACTAACATTTTTGACAATAATAATTGTATTCCTAGGAAGAATTTTATATTTTACGAAAATAATGATATTCTGTGACAAATTTTATTATCATTTTTTAAATTTTTAAAGCATTTTATCAAAATTTTTTTAAATAATTGAATTCTCGAAAAAAATGTTATTGTTTATAAAAATAATTGATTTCTTGTGAAGAATTTTATTCAAATTTTTTTTAATAATTGAATTCCCATAAAAAATGTATTATTTCTAAAAATAATTGAATTCTTAAGAAGAATTGTATTGGAAATAATTGAATTGTATAGGAAAATTTTATTAAAATTGCAATTTTATTAACTAAATCTTGTAAAGAATTTTGTCGAAATTTTTTTTTAAATAATAGAATTTTTAAAAGAATTTTATTTAAATTTGTAGAAACAATTAAATTTTTTATAACTATTTTTTTAAATTCTCTCAATATATTTGAATTCTTTCGAGAAACTTCATTAAAAAATTAAAAATAATTGAATTGGCGCGAAGAAATTTATAAAAAAAATTGGTAAGTAATTAAATTCCTGTGAAATTTTTTATTTTCGGAGAAAAATTTTATTATTTATAAAGATAATTAAAATTTTGACGAGAATTTTTTTTAATTTTTGAACATAATTGAATTTATGCGAAGAAGTTGAAAATAATTAAATTTATGTAATCAGTTGTTCTTAAAAAAATTCTATTTAAATTCATTAAAAATTGATATTTTTTTAAATTTTAAATTGAAACTTTTTAAGTTCATCTATTTATGAAGATTGTAAGCGCAACTCTTTTGAAATTGAATTGATTTTGAAATTTTTAAGTAAAATTAAATTTTAAATAATTTTTAAGTAATAATTTTATGATATTTCTTCAAGAATTAAGTTATTTAAAAAGAAATTATTGTCAGATATAGAAAAAAAAATTGAAGGTTTTGTATTAGAATTCTTGTCAATTTCATAATTTATGAGGTAAACAAAAAAGACATGATAATTCATAATTTTCTTATAAATCTAAAATTTTATTTTTTCCAGTACTTTTAATAAAAATCCCTGACTAATTCTAATTTCCCTGACTTTTCCTTGAATTCCCTGACCTGTGGTAACCTTGTTATATCAAAAAATAGATTAAATCCTAATTTAATCCAAATTTTTAGTATCATTTTGATCCAATTGGGTATCAATTTAATACTTTCAAGAAAACTGTGATCAAGAAAAGTAATAGTATAAAGTTTCTAAATGAAATATTGTACTTCAAATAAAATTTAAGAAACTTTAAACGTTTTAAAAAAAACATTTTCATAAAATTACTGATATCAATAAAAAGTTGTCATGAGTAATTTACGAAAATATTTTCTTCATTTGAACTTGTGGATCATCATTATTTTTAATTTTCAAAATTAGCACCCGAAAACTATTTCCCTAATCATTCTAATTATTAACGTTTCGATGACCTTCACCAAGAATTTTTTTTTCACTGATTGCGAGAATAATTAAGATTTCCATTCCAGAAAAAAAATGAAATCATAAAAATTTCTAAAATTGTTTTCTAATGACATAAAGAGATGACACTAGTTTTACGCAAATTTGGTTTTTTGACATGTTTTTCTTGTTTTCATTTTAATATATCTCTCAGATGATTGCCGACAATATCAATTAGTGTGTGGTCCCGTATAATTTATCAGAGAGAAATGCCGCTCCTCGTTGTATACACAAGATTTACGAATCAATGTGTGGGGAATAAATGTCGATACCTGTGGAAGCGAGGAGCATCTTGTTTACACGAGAAGAAAGATCGATTCAAAATTGCCGGTTTTATGGTTAACCGGTTAATCGAGCCACCTCTTGATGGATCCGAGTGTATAATCATCATCATCGTCATTCAAGCCCTACCAGTAATTTGTAAGTCGTAAAACAAGCTATATGGCTCGTGTCGAGGGTGACGCAGGTTGAATGTAGTGTAAACGCATTTTTCTTTTTGTATAATAATTAATAATAATGTATGGAAAATTTTATCTCTATTTTCCAAATTCCCAACTTTTATTTTCACTCAGCGTGGTAAATAATATTTAGTTAATTTTATTTATTTCAATAATGTACGGTTTTTGGGGAAAGAAAAAAGAAATTATATTATTATTGAGGCTTCTCTGAAGTTTTGAACGTTCAAATGAACGAATCTTTTTTTCAGACATCGCACTCTATAATTAATTGTACAAAAATTTTGTTAAATAATTTATTTCTTTCGACTATTTTATGCAAAAACTAATTTAAATAATTTAATTTCTGAACAATTTTTATTATTCATGAAAATAATTGAATTCTTACGAAAATTTTTACAAAATATTTTTTAAATAATTGAATTCTGTTTAGAAATTTTCTGAAAATAGTAGATATTGAAAATCATTGAATTGCAAAAAGTTTTTAAAAATAATTAAATTTTACAAAGAAATCTATTAAAATTTTTGACAATAATTAAATGTCTTTGTGGTATTTTATTTATTTATTATTATTATTATTATTATTTTATTTATTATTATTTATTTATTATTTATTATTATTATTATTATTATTATTATTATTATTATTATTATTATTATTATTATTATTATTATTATTTATTATTATTTATTTATTATTTATTTATTTATTTATTTATTTATTTATTTTTTTTTATTATTATTTATTTTTATTTATTATTTATTATTATTTTATTTTTTTATTTTTTTTTTTTATTATTTTATTTATTATTATTTATTTTTATTTATTATTTTTTTATTTATTTTTTATTTTTTTTTTTTTCAAAATATTTGAATTCTTGTGAAAGTCTTTATTAAAATCTTTTTAAGTAATTTGAATTTCCAAGAAGAAATTATTACTTTTAAAAATAATTGAATTCTTGTGACGAATATTGTTATTTATATGAAAATAATTAAATTTTTCAGAGAATTTCATTAATTAATTTCGAGAATAATTTTATTATTTATCGACATAATTGAATTCCTTCGAATAATTATTATTTATGTAAATAATTGAATTCTTGGAAAGAATAAATAATAAGAATGATATCAATAATATCTAATAATTGAATTATTTCAAAAAAATTTAATTAAAATTGTACTTTAAATAATGGATTTCTTTCCAAAAATTTTATTAAAATAGTTGAAAATAATTGAATTCCTGTGAAAAATTCTAATATTTTTGTAAATAATTCAATTCTTCTAAAGAATTAAAAAAAAAACTATTTTTTAATAATATTGATTTTTTCGAAGAATTGAAATTAAATTTTTAAGAATAATTAATTACATTCTTTGAGCAATTCCTGTAAATTTTTTTACCAAAAATTGAATTCTTGTAATAAACTTTGTTACTTATAAAAATAATTGAATTTTGCAAAAAATTTTATTAAAATGCCTCAAAATAATTGAATTTTCAGGAATAATTTTTGTTATTTATCGACATAACTGAATTCTTGGGAAGAATAATTAATAATATTAATAATTGAATCAATTCAAAAAAATTTAATTAAAATTGTATTTAAAATAATCGATTTCTTTCGAACAATTTCATTAAAAATTTAAAATATTCGAAAATAACTGAATTCCTGTGAAAAATTTTTATATTTTTGTAAATAATTCAATTCTTCCAAAGTATTTTAAAAAACTATTTTTTAATAATTGATTTTTTCGAAGAATTGAAATTAAATTTTTAAGAATAATTACATTTTTTGAGTAATTCCTGTAAAATTGTATTAAAAATTATTTAAATCCTGCTATGAATTTCTTTATTTATGAAAATAATTGAATAGTTACAAAGAATTTTATACAAATTTTCAAAAGTAATTGAATTTCTGACAAGAATTTATTATTTATGAATATAATTAAATTATTGCGAAAATTTTTATTAAAAATTGAAATATTTAAAAAGATTTGAATTTCTGTGAAAAATTTTGTTATTTTGAAAATAATATTAAATTATTCATAAAATTCAATTACCAATTCTTAAATTAATATTTTTTTAAATTTCATTTCTTTTAAATTTCTAATGAAATTCTTTAACAAATTGTATTATTATTAAAAAAATTTACAAAATTTCAATTAATTCGATAATTTTTTAATGTTCTTTTAAAAATTCAAGTATCTTTAAAATTACTAATTTTTTCAGATTTTTAAATAAAATTATTGAAAACTTGAATAATTTTGGAAATAAATATTTAATTATTTAAATATTTAAATATTTAATTATTATTTATTTCTTCACAGCAATTGAAAAGTATTTCAATTTTCAAGAATTTTAGTTTAAAACCTAAATTTTAATTATTGTTATTAAACAATTTTGAAAATTGTAACTTTTTT
Organism: Leptopilina syphax; assembly: GCA_032872505.1. NCBI lineage: Eukaryota > Metazoa > Arthropoda > Insecta > Hymenoptera > Figitidae > Leptopilina > Leptopilina syphax. The sequence continues at coordinate 16,573,913 of CM065470.1, forward strand.
AAATTAAAATCGTTTTTAAGCTAAAATTAATTTACTTTAAGAAATTTATTTTAGAATTTGATTATTTTAAATAAATTTAATTATTAAGAGAGGGAAAAAAATTTCAAAAATTGTTTTTAAACTCATAGTAATTCAGAAATATTTATAAAATGAATAAAAAATTCAAGGAGAGATTAAAAATTTTATCATTTTCAAAAATCTTTTTCGACACCAAAAAAGCAGAATTTTGGGAAGTAATTGTGGAAGTTTGTTATTTTTGCATTTCTTTTTGATAAAATTCCCTGACTTTTCCCTGATTTCTCTGACTTGTGGCAATCCTATTTTTGTTCAATAATTTCAGTTAATTATTGATATTTTTTTTATCTTTTTTCATAGACTACAATATTTTTAAATTCAGAATATAAATTTTTGTTAAGACGATACTTTTGTTTTCAACTTCAATCAATTTTTCTACATTCAAATTAGATTTCAATAAAACCGTTTACAAAAATTTCAATAAAATTTACTTTTGAATTGGTAAAATTTTCTCTAAAAAAATACTAAAATTTAATATTAAAAATTTTTATTTACAGAATAACTTTTACTTTTATACCAAAAAAAATTTCTTTATGACAATTAAAAAATTTTTTTTTTAAAAGCAGTGAAATTTACTCTGGAAATAAAATAAAATAATAATATATTCTTATATTACAAAAAAATATAATTTTTCTAAAGTTTGCAAAAAGTAAAAATTTTCTTCTTGAAAATAACTAAAGAATTTTATAACTTAGGTATTTACAATAAAGATAATTTTTTTTAATCTTTATTTTTTTAAAAAGGGGGAAAGGAAAAAATATGCAAGTTTTCAAAAATTTCAAAGAATTTTTTTTAATTTCAAGGAATAAAAAGGGGAGAAGAGAAAAAAATGGGATTAATTATGGATCTTTGAAATAATTTTTTAGAAAAATACAAATTAACAGTGGTGTTTAAAATTTCAACGCTCATTTCAACAGAAAAAACTTTAGACACATAAGTAAAAATGAAAATTTTTTTTGTACAATATTGAAAATTATATTTAATAAGTTTTTAATTATACTTAACAGCTCATTTAATAGTTTTAATATATGTCAAAAATTAATTGAAAAAAGGCGAATTTTATGTCAAATTAAAAATGGTTTGTTTCCTCCTATGAAAAGCAATTAAAATTCATTAAACTTCACGCTCAGCAGAGGGCGTCGAATTAATTGAGAAAAATATTCGCCTTCGACGACTATAGGGGTCTAGGAAAACTTTGTCGACAAAATTTTATTCGATTCGATGAATTCGACGCGATTTCTTTCTCAACAGAGTATTTTCGTAATTTTTTTTTCTCCTTCATTTTTAAAAGTGAAGATTTAAAATTTTTTTTCCTTTTTTGAAAATTATTTTCATGGGATTTTTTTTGTCAAGAGAGGAAAAATGAGTATTTTTTTGATCAAGAAAGAGAGAGAGAGAATAATTCAGAAGCATCGAGATGACTGATCGCGTACGCGTATTATTGAGAAACGAAAAAATCAATGAGGTAGAAATTTACACCCGCGCACAAAGTTCACTGAAGTTTTCTCTTTTTTTTAGTGAACTCGTACCTAAATGAAACGCTAAGCAGAAAAGCTTTTCACCAAATTCTTTTTTCGTACTTTACAAGTAAAGATATTTTTTTCAAGGGACGATTGAATTGCGTGCGTTGACTCTCGTGAGTACTGTGTGTCGACGGTTTTCTTTTTTTTTTTCTTTTTTGTCAACAAACATTACTCTTTTTTTTTAATCTACTTGGCAAAGTTGTCAAAGAAGGATAAAGAAAAAAAGTATAGAAAAAAATGAGTGAAAACCTACATGTACTAAATATGCAGCAAAGTGGAAATTGTGGAACATAACATTTTTTTTCATTTTCCACAGTATTTAGAACATTTTGTGAAAATACTCATATTTTCATAAATATATTTTTGTTTCAAATAAATTAAAACCTTGACTGAAATAATGATAATGATAAAAATAAATTGAAATTTCAAGATATTACACAGAGAAAAAAAAATATTAAAACATAACATTTTATGTTAAATGATAATAAAAAGAATAATTTAATTTTTTGACTACAGCTTTTGTCTCCCTATTTATTAATTTTACCACTGATGCAAATTTAAAATTTTCCAACGTCTGACTAAACTGTCTTTTTCCACTAATTTATATTTTTGTAGATCAAAATATTCCTAAGAAAATATTTCAATATTAAAATACTGGAACTGACTTACATTACTTGTACGAAATTGAAAACAATTTTAAATTCCTGTCTGACTGAAAACGCTTTTACTACTAATTTCAAAATAACGATTTTAGATTTTGTAACTCTACTAATTACGTTCACTACGTATGCAAATTTTTTTCTTAGAAAATAATAAATAGTAAAAAAAATTTAAATTCTGTTGGTTTTAATTTCAGTAGTAAAAACCAGTTTTAGTCAGACGAAATTTTAAACTATTGTCAATATTTAATTGTTTTATTGATAAGTTTTGTAGATTAGAAAAATGCAGTTCAGTCATAGTTTTCAGTAATAAAGTAGTCGAACAGATATGTAATGGAAGGAAATTTAAAATTAGTGGTAGAAAATAGTTTTAGTCAAACAATGCTAAATTTTTTTCCGTTAACATTTCTGTATAGGTAAAGAAAAAAAATTTTTTCTTTGTTTTTTAAATTAAATAATTCTTCTCTGACTAAAAATAGTTTTTATTACTAATTCTTTAAAAGCAATAAAATAAAATAGATGATTAACTTGTTCAATTTTTAATTACTATCACTAGTGACTTTAAAAATAAACAATGAAAATAATTTAGGACGTTGTCTGACTAATTGTAGATTTTACTACTGATTTTTAAAACAGAATGAATATAACGACACTACAAATAAACGAGAGAATTTAGAAAGTTGTCTGACTAAAGGTAGGTTATACTACTGATTATAGATGTTAATGTTTGTCTGACTTAAATTAATGTTTACTACTGATGTAAAAAGATCATAGAACTACTAAAATTAAAATTAAAGTAGGTTAGAAATTTGTTTGACTATTGCAAATATTTACAACTGTTAAAAAATATTGGAACTTCAACTTCTGTCTGACTAAAAGTAATTTTAATCGGTCTGTCTAAATTCAACTGTTTTTGTACTGATGCAAAAAAAAAATTAAACCATTGGCTGACTAAAACTAATTAATACTACTGTTACGTAATTGAAAACCATTTATTTATATACTGTCTGACTAAAACTAATTAATACTACTGTTACGTAATTGAAAACCATTTATTTATATACTGTCTGACTAAAACTAATTTATACTACTGATTTCAAGAATACAATGATATAATTTACACTACTAATTAGAAGTTTGCAATCATTACATTATTGTCTGACTAAAACTAGTTTTTACTACTTATTTTCAACTAATGTCTTTTTAATAATTTTCGAAAAATTTCTTTGACAATTTTCAAATCCATTTGTTTACAATATTCAATTTTACGAAATTTCAATTATACGTAAATTCTTTAATTAAATAAATATTAGAAAATAAAAACATAAAATAATATTTAAAAAATTCAATTAAACTTTTTCAAAAAAATTTATTTCAAAATTCAATTATTTCTAAAAATTCAATATAATTATTGTTTTTAATATTCAATTATTATCTAAAATTTTAAGTGAAATTCATTTTTAAATCAATTTTTATTAGAAAATTCTACTAGAATTTAAATATTTAAATACAAAAATAATTAATATTTATTGAATAATTGAATATTTCTTAAAATTCAATTCCCATAAAGAATCGTTATCAACAAATTTTCAAATAATTAAATTCTATCAACGAATTTTAATAAAAAATTTTAAAAATAATTACATTTTTCGATAAATTCGATTTAAATTATTGTATTAAAAATAATTGGAATTCTGCAATGCAAAACATCTTCTATAAATCCATTATTTTTAATAATTTTGGAAAAAGTTCTTTAAAAATTTTCAAATTCATTTGTTTACAATTCAATTTTACAAAATTTCAATTATTTGTAAATTCTTCAATTAAATATACATATATTAGAAAATAAAAACCTGAAATAATTTTTAAAAAAATCCGCAATTAAAATTTCTCAAAAAAATTAATTCCACAGAATTCTTAGTTAAAAATATGAAAAATTCAAATTTTCAAAGATTTTAATCTGATAGCTTTTCAAAATTCAATTATTTCTAAAAATTTACTCTCTAATGGTTTTAAAATTCAATTATTATCTAAAACTTTAACTAAAATCCATTTTTTAATCAAATCTTATTAGAAAATTCTACTACAATTAAATTATTTAACTACAAAATGAAATAATTTATTGAATAATTAAATGTTTTTTAAAATTTAACTCCCATGACGAATTTTATCAACAAATTTTTAAATAATTGAATTCTTTCAACCAATTTTAAGACCATTTTTTAGAGTAATCACATTTTTCGAGAAATTCGATAAAAATTGTATTAAAAAATAATTGAAATTCTGCGATCCTAATTTGTAACTTTTCCAAAATTAGATTTTTTTTTATATTTATTTTCACCTGTGCTAGATATCATGCTCTAATTAGAACCAAATGAAAGCTTGAAAGTTGCCCTAAATTTGTAATATTGTTAGAACGGGCTGGGATGAAGATTTAGGGATTTTTTTGGCAAAAAACAAAACTTAAAAAATTTTAGTGAATTTTTTTTTCTTAATTTTTTTTTTTTTTTAAGTTATTGGGCCAGGTCTAGGTTAAAAAAATTTTATTGATTTTTAAAATGTTATAACTAGTATGAAAATATGTAGTTTTCAATAAAACAAACATTTTAAAAAAAACTTTTTTTTTAATTGATTGTTATTTAAAATATTGAATTTTTAAATTTGCAAGCATGCAAATGTTTTTATTTAAAAGAGTGAACAATTTCGTGTAATCATTGAAAATGACATTTATTTATTGTAAACTGTATTTTAACTATTAATTTTTTTATAATTATTGTAATATTTTGTTAATGCAAAAAAATTTTAAAAATTAAAAATTTTTAAAAACAGTTAAAATTTTGTTTTATTTTGTTTTGCTGAAATATTCGCATTTTTATCAAAAAATGAATTCTTTCCGCGAAATTATGTTGCTTTATAATAAAATGTCATTATTTATCGAAAAAAAAACAAAACTCTCATGCTTTGTATCAAGACGAATCGTTTGGTGTATGTAAAGTATATATTATATTGAAAATTACAGAATTAATTACAATTAAGTGGAAAAATTCACTTTTTTACTAAAAATTTTTTTGTTTATTTAGATTCATATTACTGTATAAAAAAATTTTATTCTTTCTATTAAGACGAATGATCTTTATTTTACAAATGTTAAATTGTATTGAAAATGATTCAAAAATTGAATATACTTGTCGTTAATGCTTCCTCCACGAAGAAGCAAATTTTGTTTGCTGATCGTAAAGAGGAAGCAAAATGTTCATGTAATGAACATCTGGATTTAAAACTTGTTTTAATACAATTTTAAGTAAAGTCTTTGAAAAACTTAATTATGTTCAAATATTGTATTAAAATTTTTCGAAAAAAATGAACAATTAACAATTATATTTAATAATTTTAGCAAAAGTTCCTAGAGAATTTTCAAATGTATTTGTTCATAATAAAATTTGACAAAATTTTAATTATTCGTTTATTCTGTAATTAAATATTTAGAAAATAAAAACTAGAAATAATTTTTAAAAAAATCAATTAAACATTTAAAAATACACTTATTTTCAACAATCAAGCTATAATGCTTTTATTATTCAATTATTATCAAAAATTTTAACTCAAATTCATGTTTTATTTAAAAATTCTACAAGCATTCAATTATTTAAATACAAAAAAAACTATTGAATCAATGTAAGTTTCTTAAAATTAAATAGATTCTTGAATAGGGTTTAAAAATTTTTTTAACACACTATTGTGTAAAAAATCTATGCAAAAAATTACTAATGTTGGGCTAGTGGGTCCTAATAAAAGCAAATTATATAAAAAAAATTACAACTTTAAGACAATTTGTAATTTTGCTGAATTTTTTTTTTTACGATTCTTGGTCATTTTACCCCATAAACGAAAGTGTCCGAAAGGGTTAGGAGGATGAAACTTTTTTTGCAGTCTAGTAGGGTCCATTAGAAGTGATTTCTGTTAAAAAATTACAACTGTAAGACCATCTATAATTTTGATGAATTTTTTTTCGTTTTTTGGACCATTTTACCCCATAAACGAAGGGTGCTGAAGGGGTTTGGGGGGTTGAAAGTTGTTTGGTGCATATTTTTTATCAATTAAAACGTTTTTGCGTTGAAAAGATTTTATTTTTTTAATTTTTCGTTTTTTTAAGCGTTGCGGACTTCAGCCTCATCTTTTACGGACGTCAAGCAAAGTTACAGAGTTTTACGTGATTTACGGTGTTAGTTCGAGCCCTGACACAACCGAAAATTTTCACTTTCCACAATATTTTCTCCAAGCAAATTTTTCTTTTTCACAAAGTTGAAGTCCACAACGTTGATCAACGAAAAAAATTTGTTTAATCCATTCGAATATTATTTTTAATTCAATATTTTATTGTATAACAATTATTATTAGATTAGAAACATCAGTTTATTTTTTCTAAATTTGTTTGTGACAATATTGCTGTGTTATCTTTTACTAATTTACTAAGTGAACAATTTTTTTCGTTGATAAACGTTTTGGACTTCAACGTGATTCTTTTTCTCAAAAAAAAAAAAAAAAAAACTAGAATCAATACAGAAATAAAAAGTCGAAAATTAAAAATGCCTTTTAATAAACTAGAAAATGAAAGATTTCGAAACGCGTATAAACTTTCAGTGGAATAATAATGAAAAATTCTACCAAGACCGTGAAGTTTAGACAAGAGGAGGGTGGAGGAGAAGAAGAAAAATTGGAACAATGTCGGAAATAATTACTGTCCCGTCATGTTCCGTCGTATTAGTAACGACTAATTATCTATGTTCGCGATGAATCACGACAACAGTAGTGATAAAAAAAAGACAACACTGCGCACAGACTTTGTTTGATGAAAATAAAGTATGTACATGACAGGGGTGTTATTTCTCCACTGTCTCTCTCTCTCTCTCTCTCTCTCTCTTTCTCTATATATATACAGCTCACACACGTGATAGTCTAGGACTAGTCTGATTCGATGGATCGCGATCCATTCGATATCGTGAATGATTCCCGAAAAAAAGAAGCAAAAGGGAGGAATAACGAGAATCATTTCGATATGGGGAAAATGCAGTCCCTCTCTTTCCACGAACACACGGCAATTCCATGCCAACACACACACTGCAGTGGAATTAACTCCAGGTGTATATGTGTGTGCAAAAATACACGTATATGTGTATATAACGCACTCTCTATATGGTTATGGCAGGTTTCAGGAGACTCTCATTTTAGTTTATTCATACTGGACCCTTTAAACTTTTCGCTTATGTCATGCGTTTCATCATGATAAAACTGATATGAAAATTAGCCTCAGTTTTTTCTCTATATACTCTTTCAATTTTATATCTCGTAATTTTTCCTAACCGAAACCATTACCAATGGGGGAAAAGCCGAAAGGAAAATTTTCTCTGCAAAGGGGATAGTTTTTTTTAAATACATATAATCACTAGAAATGATTAAAAAAAACTTCTGGTTTATAGGAATTGATGGAAAATGTAATAAATACCTTATCATTTTTTTTCCAAATTCAGACTAAAATTAGTAGAAATTTTTACTAATAATTAATATTAAAATATTATGAGCAGTTTAATACCAATACCAGTTTTTAACAATGTTAAAAATTGAAAAATTATTCGGTAATTAATTTTAGCTTAATATTCAACAAATAATTAATAAAACGAAACTCACCATTACCTGAAGTTCCCTCATCTTCGAAGCAGTGACGAAAACATCTCCATCAATGGGCACCTTAAAACAAAAAAGGATACAAATTAGGGCGAAGCAAATTATTTATTAATTTACATATTTTTATGATTTTTTAAATATTAGATGACTTTAAAAATTAATGGAACTGCATTTGGCTAGTTAAATATTTTTATAGAGAATGTCTAAAGTGTCTAAAAAGTTTAATTTATTAATATTGTTCATAAAAATTAATAATATTAATAATATTAGTAAAAAATTAATAAAAATGAAAAATTGAATAATGGAATAATGGAATAATGGAATGTGTTTATAATATATAATAAAATTATTTATAATAACTAATATAATAATATAAGAAAAAAATCTATAAACAAAACAAAAATAGTACCTGAACGAGTTTAAATCAATAAAATAAATAAAAAATAAATAAGTTAAAAATAAAAATCAAAAAGAATGTCTCTAAAGATTCGAACGTTCAAATAACGACGATTTTTTTTATATTTCATTAAAATTTCAATTTCGTTAGAAAATATTCTTCTATTAATTTAAAAAATTAATTCCTTTCCATAAATGTTCGATTAGTTTAATATTTAATATTCTTTACAGTAATTTTCGAGAACTTTTCAATAGAAGAAAAAAGATCGTTCATTTGAACCTTCTAAACTTTAGAAAATAAAAGCTATTAATTTTTTCACAATTTCTGCAAATTTTTCCAAAAGAAAATTTAATTTAAATTTTCAATAATTTCAAAGTCCATTATGTACGATAGATATAGAGCGAATGTCGATAAAGAAAAGGGAACAATTGCCCAATTTGGTTAAATAAAAAACCGATAAATAGAGAATTTGAAAAATTTTTCTGAAAAATGAATATTCAGTGAAATGTAAATTCTCTTAAAAAGTAATTGGGTTTAAATGCAAAAATAAAAATCCAATTTAACGCATATTATGAGAAATTAAAGTTTTCATCGAATTATGTAAATAAAAAATTTTTTCAAGAGTAAATTCTATAGCAAAAAATTTTAAAAAAGTCTATTGAATAAAAATTTAACTCTATTTAACGTTGGTATACTTAGGAATAATTTAAATTTTACAAACTTTCTATACAATTTTGAATATGCAATATTGCATATTCAAGGAGTAGCAGTTAAAAGTTAGTCGAACTGCATAATTTTTTATTTTCTGTAATTAAAAAGTATTTCAGAGAAAGTGTGAATATATTCTTTGTCTCCTTGAACACGGAAACAGGTTTTTTAAAAAAAATACTTGTAAATTTTTTCCACTAATTTCTATTTATATTTAAATATAAATTGCTTTTTGCCTTTCAAAAACAAAATACAAAAAAATATATGAAATAACTATAAAAATATAAAAGGAATTCCCTGATTTTCAGACAAAATTTTGACATTTTCCCTCACCCTGCAGATTATTTTGATTTACTCTAAAAAATTATTAAATACTCAAAAAAAAAAAATGTTCGGTTATATTTATTTACGAAATTCTTTAATTGTAAAATTATTCGAAAACACCAATAACTTCTTTTTTAAATAAATATTTAATCATTATTATTTTTTAATAGAAATAAAGATTTTAAACAATTTCAAATTATATCCTTTTGAAATTCAATAACTAATAAAAATTGAAAATTATCCAGTGATTAAATTATTGTTTAATATAAAAATATTGTTACTCTAACTTCTTCGAAATTATTTTCATCATTTAAATTCAATTATTACTATTTTTTAGAATTTTTAACAAAAATTCTTCTTTAAATCAATTATGAAAAATTCCGATTTCCAAAGATTTTAATTTGAAACCTTTTCGAAATTTAATTATATCCGAAAATTTAGCTATAATGCTATTAAAATTCATTTAATATGTAAAATTTTAGCCGAAATTCATTTTGAACTAAATTTTTATTAGAAAATTCTACGAGAATTCAATGATTTAAATACAAGAATAAATAATTTATTAAATAATTGAATATTTCTTTAAATTGAATTTTTATGCAGAATTTTATTAACAACTTTTGAAAATAATTAATTTCTTTTAAGGAATTTCATTAAAATTTTACTGAAATTGATTGAATTAAGGAATTTTAACACAATTTTTGAAAATAATTGAAATTATTTGAAGAATTTTATTAAAATTCTTTTAAATAATTAATTTCATGGGAAGAATTTAAATAATAATTCATTAAAATAATTGCATTCATGTGAAGAATTTTATTAAATTTTGTTTAAATAATTAAAATTTTGCCAAGAATTTTATTGAAATTTTTGAAAGTAATTGAAATTTTGCCAAGAATTTTATTGAAATTTTTGAAAATAATTGACTTCTTGAGAAGAATTTTGCTACCTATTTATAAAAAAAAAAATAAATTCTTGACGAGAATTTTTCAAAAATTTTGAAAATAATTTATTTTCTGCAAAGTATTTTATTACTATTCAAAAGAATTGAATTTTTGTGATAAATTTTAATAATATCAAAATAATTGAATTTTTGAAAAGAATTTTATTAAAATTCCTTAAAATAATTGATTTTATGGTAAGAATTTTGTTGTTTACCACAATAATTGGATTCTTTATTTCTTTTACAGAATTACTTGAAAATTTTTGAAAATAATTGATTTTATGCGACGAATTAAAAGTTATTTATGAAAATAATTGAATTATTGCAATGAATTTTATAATTTTATTGAATAAAATTGAATGTTTCTTAAAATTAGCAATTTTAAAAATAATAGAATTTAAAAATTTTCCAATTTAAATTTTTGTTAAAAAAACTAAGAAAAAATTCAATTTTGGAGAAATGACAAATAATTGCAGAAATTTAATTATCTTAAAAAAAATAAAATTCAATTATGTTCAAAATTTAAAGAAAATACTCGTAAAAATCCCAATTATCTTTATAAATAACAAAATTATTCTCCAAAGTTCAATTATATTCATAAATGTCAAAAAAATTCTTGTCCTAATTTCAATTCTTTTCAAAAATAAAATGCATTTTTCTAATTTCAATGATTTTCAATATTAAAGATTTCAATAAAATTTCCCAAAACGAATTTAATTATTTAAAAAAAAATTTAATAAAATTGTATGTAAACATTTAATTATTTTCATAAATAATACAAATTTCACAGAAATTCAATTATTCTTATAAATAATAAAATTTTTTTAAGGAATTCAATTATTTTCATAAAAAATAATTTAAAATTCTAGAAAATAATAATTGAATTGAAAAATGATTAAAATAATTTTGATAAAGTTACAGTAACAATATTCTTATAATATAAAATAATTATTTTATCTCTCGGTCATCTTTAATTATTATAAAACATGAAGAAATCGATCACTCCGAGTCTTCGACTCGGAGCAATCGATATCTTCATGTTTTATAAAAAATACTTTCATAAGTTGTTTAATTTAAAAAAGGTTTGAATTTGAAATTTTTGAATGTCTAACTTCCTGTGGAAAATCCTATTCCAAAAATAAGATTAAAAATAGAAATTGTGCAAATATTTTTCTTCTTTTTCTAAAACAAAATAATAATTTTGTTAAAAAAATTGTGATTTATAAACAAAAATAATGCAAAATAAATAAATTTTCTATTTCTTAATCACAGTTGTTTAACAATTTTCTAATTTTATTTAGAAGTAAAGAACAAAAATCTGCATAATTTCAATTTGACAAAACATAATATTTAACAAAATTTTAGTCTTTTAATGAAAAGAAGTGAAAAAAATTCTGATGATTTCTATTTGTCGTTACAATTTTGAATTAATTAGAAAATGAAAATAATTATAACATAATAATATATTCTACAATCTATCTAAAGATAACAAAAAACAAAAGTATAAACAAAAGACAACTTCAGAGTTTGAGGGACAGAAAAAGTGAATGAATGAAAGAATGAAAAAACATTTAAATTATTATAGTTAATATTTAGCAGGGTTGCCACGCTTTTACTGATTTTAAATTCCCTGACTTTTCCAGGTTTTCCAGGTTAAAAAACGGAATTTTTCCAGGTTTTTAAAACTACATTTATATTTTACAAAATTTTTCATTCAAACCTTTTTGAAATTAAACATCTTATAAAAAATTGTTATAAAACATGAAAATATCGATCACTCCAATGCAATCGATATCTTCATGTTTTATAATAATTAAAAATATTGGACTGATAAAATCATCATTTTATAATTTATACCTATTATAAGAATATTGTTACTGTAACTTATTCAAAATTACTTTCATTATTTTAATTCAATTATTTTTTTCCACAATTTTTAACTAAAATTCTTCTTTATAAAGTGTAAATTAATTATTATTAATAATTTCTGAAAAATTTCTTTCAACATTTTCAAATCCTTTTGTTTACAATTCAACTTTACGAAATTTCATCGATTATTCAAGTACTCGGAAATTCTTCAATCAAATATATATTAGAAAATAAAAACTTTAAATAACTTCAAAAAAATTCAATTCAACTTTTACAAAAAAAATTAAATCTACACAATTTTAAGTTAAAAGTATGAAAAATTCAAACATTCAAAGATTATAATTTGAGACCTGCTTTTCAAAACTCAATTAATATCTAAAGTTTTAACTGAAATTCATATTTGAATCAATTATTATTAGAAAATTCTACAATTCAATTATTTAAATACAAAAAAAATAATTTATTGAAGAACTCAATGTTTTTTAAAATTTAACTCTCATTTAAAGAATTTTATCAACAAATCTTTAAATAGGTAATTAAAATTCTTTTCACGAATTTCAATAAAATTTTTAAGAATAATTTCATTTTTCGAGAAATTAGATTAAAAATGTATTCAAAATAATTGAATCTCTGCAAAAAAATGTCATTGAATTGAGAAAAGTTTTTGAAAATAATTGAAATTTTGTCAAGAATTTTATTAAAATTTTTTTAAATAATTGAAATATTGCAAAAAATTTTATTAAAATTTTTGAAAATAATTGAATTTTAGAGAAAAATTTTAATATTTATAAAAATAATTGAAATTTTGACTATAACTTTTTTTAAACTTTTGACCATAATTGAATTTCTGCTAAGAATTTTATTACTTTTGAAAATAATTGAATTCTTGAGACGAATTTTTTAATAATATTTCTTTTTAAATACCTAATTATTTTTAATACAAAAATAAATAATTTATTGAATAATTGAATGTTTCTAAAAAATTCAATTCTTGTAAAGAATTTTACTAACAAATTTTTAAATAATTGAATTCTATTGACGAATTTTAATCAAATTTTAAATATAATTACATTTTTTGAAGAATTCGATTAAAATTGTATAAAAAATAATTGAAATTCTACAATGAGTTTTATTATCTATGAAAATAATAATTGAATCCCTGTAAATCACATATTGATAAAAATAACTGAATCTCTGTATAAACATAAATTGAATATTTTTGAAAATAACAGATTTATTGCGAAGAAATTTATAAAAAATGTTTAAAATAATTCATTTCTTTTGGAAAATTTTATTAAAATAGTATATATTAAAAATCATTGACTGGAGGAGAATTTTTGAAAAAAATTGAATTTGTTAAAAAGAATATTATTAAAATTTTTGAAAATAATTGAATTTTGGAGAAAAATTTTAATATATTTATAAAGATAATTGAAATTTTGACGATACATTTTTTAAACTTTTGATCATAATTGAATTTCTGCGAAGAATTTTATTAATTTTGAAAATAATTGAATTTCTTTGATGAATTTGAATAAAATTTTTAAGAATAATTATACATTTTTCGAGAAATTCCATTAAAATTGTATTAAAAATAATTGAAATTTTGCGATGAGTTTTATTATTTATGAAAATAATTGTAAATCTATAAATTTTTTGATTATTTATGAAAATAATTGAATTATTACGAAGAAAAATTGTAAAGGCAACTCTTTATTTAAAATTGAATTAAGAAAATTGAATTAAGGAAAAATTAGATTTCAAGAATAAGCACAATAACTTTAGAAAACAATAATTTTCCAGGATTCCAATGAAAATTCCCTGACTTTTCCAGGTTTTTTCAAGGTTTATAAAAATTCCCTGACATTTCCAGGTTTTCCAGGTTTCCAGGTTGCGTGGCAACCCTGTTTAGGTAAAATTATTCATTAAATAATTTATGTAACTTCCGAGGCAAATATAAATTTATTTAACTCAAATAAATTATAATTGATTCAAGTAAAATTTTTCCCTGATTGTAAAAAAAATTCAAAAATATCAAAAGAAAAATGTGAAAGAAAATGAAAAGAATTGAAATCATCTAATGTACTGTTGTTACATATGCAAATAAGTAATTTCTATTCCAAGAAGAAGGAAGTGATTAACAGAGACATTTGGATAATTCCATTTAACGAAAATAGATTGGCAATTAGTCACTTGCGGATTCCCGATTTAAACCAAGACGTAAATTGTAATCACTTGAGAGATCGAGAGAGAGAGGATGTATTAGGTATTAGCTTAGCTTCTCAAGACCCACGGTGACGACTGCTTTAAGAGAGTCGTGACAGTTTTATGGCAAGCGTGGAAATAATGCTCGTGCCGGCTCCTATACTTCTTGCGCGCCTCTCTCACGCGGCGTTTGTTATTCAACTCGCGACGTTCCTTCGGATAAAGTGCAGATCGTTTCTAAAATAATTGCACCCTGACTTAGTTTGCTGCTGAATTATTCTCCACAAATTCCTTAGAGAAATGTTAAGATGAATTCAACTTTTACGTGACGTCCTTTAGCGATGAATCACGCACTCTCAATGGTCAATTCTTATAAGCGACAATAAATTATATTAATATCGGAAAAATCCTTCTTTGTCCGAAGTTACGAACAAAGGAAGATCATTTATATTTTCGAATAAATTTACAATTTATGTTAATTTGTAATTTGTAATTTTGCCATGAATTTTATTAAAATTTTTGAAAATAATTGAATTTCTAAAAAGAATTTTATTATTTATACCTAAAGATGATCATTACCTAAAGATAATTAATTTTTTTTAACATAATTGAATTTCTGCGAAGAATTTTATTACTTTCTATAGTTTATAGACACAAATTTTCTTATGTATTATGAATTTTCTTATGAATTTTCTTATGAATTCTAGAAATTGAAAATTTTTTCAATACAAAAAAACCCAATAACTTAAAAAAACAACAATTTTCCAGGATTCCGATTAAAATTGAAATTAAATTTAATTTAAAATCCTTCAAAAACTATTTATTACTAATATTTACAGAGTAAAAAAACTTATTGGGGATTTTTTTAACAGACCGTCAAAAAAATTCCTACCTTTCAACCGATTAACTGAACGTTAATATTTTTGATACTTTTGTTAATTTGTTTGCTACCAAAATCAAAAATAAGCAACATTACTTTTGTAAATTTTTTCGAAAAAGTATAAAATTCGAAATTTTATACAATTTTCCAAAGAAATCCTATAAAATTTTCATAAATATACAATGCAATTTTCATGGAAATTCTACGGATTTACCGATTGAAATTTTCACCTCTAAATCCCACGGAGAACTTTGTGAAAAAAATTGATTTTATTGTAAAAAGGAAAAAAAAATACAATTTTGAAACAAAAAGAAAGAATATTTTAAGTCACAAAAGTTGACCTAAAAATTGAATATCGAGGGGAAAAAAGAGAAGAGAAAAGAGTACTAGAACTAGTCAATTCAGAAGAAAAAGTAATATTTTTTCTTAAAACCCAGTTTCAATTGTATAACCAGATCTGCAGATGCTCGAGAGCTGCTTACCCCAAGGGAATAAGTAGAAGAGAAAGAGAGAGGGTGTTTCGTCTGCATTTAGAGTGTATTTTATTTCTCGAAAGTCTTTTCCTTTTCGCGCGGGTTTTTCTCGCGAACAATAATACACGTCTCTTCATTGTCATAAAATGTTTAAAAGAACACAAGACACATAGATCGATAATGACTCACATTATACTCTCTCACTCATTTTCTCTCTCTATCACTATTTTTTTCTCTTTCTTCTTTCTCTCTCTATTTTAACACTAAAAAAAATGCCTCATGATTCAAATAAACTGCATAAATATATCTTTTCATTAAAAAATTTCTAAAGATTATAGAATTTTTTAATTCCATAAAGTCAATTGTTTAAAAAGAGATAAAAACAATTTTTCCAACGAAAAAAACATATATTCATGTCAATCATGAGGAAAAAGTTTATTTCACTGAATTGCTGTTTATAATAATATACAGCGCAGTTAGAAATTATTATCTAAATAATAGAAATTTCATGGAAAAGTCGAAATTCAAAAAAATAAAATAAAATTTTGTTTTAAAAATTGCAGGGCTCGAACTAGGTTTGTAAATCCCGTTCGTAAATTATACAAAATAATTTGGAGAATTTTAGAGAAATTACAAATGATTGGAGAAATTCAATTATTTTCAAAAGTAATAAAATTCTTCGCAGAAATGCAATTATGTTCAAAATTTTTTAAAAATTCTCGTCAAAATTTCAATTATTTTTAGAAATAATAAAATTTTCTCCGAAATTCAAATTATTTTCATAAATTTTAGTAAAATTCTTGGCAAAATTTCAATTATTTTCAAAAATTTTCCTCAATTCAATGATTTTCAATATTTACTATTTTAATCAAATTTTCCAAAAAAATTCAATATTATTTTATTATTTAAAAAATTTTTAATAAAATTCTACGCAAATATTTGATTATTTTCATAATATAATAAAATTCTACGCAAACATTTAATTATTTTCGTAAAATAATAAAAAAGTCACAGGAATTCAATTATTTACAAATTTTTTTATAAATTTCTTCTAAATAATTCAATTATTTTCATGAATAATAAAATTTTTACAGGGATTCAATTATTTTCATAAATAATGAAACTCAATGCAGAATTTCAATTATTTTTAATGCAATTTTAATGGAATTCCTCGAAAAGTGTAATTATTCTTGAAAATTATATTAAAATCAGTCGAAAAAATTAAATTATTTAAAAACTTTTCGATAACATTCTTTATGAGAATTTAATTTTAAGAAACATTCATTTATTCAATAAATTATTTATTTTTGTATTTAAATAATTGAATTCTCGTAGAATTTTCTATAATAAAAATTGATTTAAAAATTAATTTCAGTTAAAATTTTAGATAATAATTGAATATTAAAAGAAATAATTGTAAACAAATGTATTTGAAAATTCTCAAAGAACTTTTTCAAAATTTTTTTAAAAATAATTGATATAAAGAAGAATTTTATTAAAAAAATCTAGAAAATAATTATTTTGAAAAATTTTTTAAAAATTGTCGTCAACATTTCAATTAACTTTATAAATATCAAAATTCTTCGTTGAAATTCAATTATATTCAGGATTTTTTTTATAAAATTCATTGCAAAGTTTAATTATTTTCATAAATAACAATATTCATCAGATAAGATTTTAATTATTTTCAAAATTAATAAAATTCTTCTTAGGAATTCAATTATTTTCAAAAAATCTAAAAAAAGTTGTCGTCAATATTTCAATTATCTTTATAAATGAATAGCAAAATTTTTCTGCAAAATTCAATTATTTTCAAAAATTTTAACAAAATTCATTGCAAAATTTCAATTATTTTCAAAAAATTTTCTTAATTCAATAATTTGTATATCCATTATTTTAATAAGATTTCCTAAAAGAATTTAATTATTTAAAAACAATTTTGACAAAGTTCTACACGAATATTCAATTATTTTCTAAAATAATGAAAATTTCACAAGAATTCAATTATTCAAAAATTCAAAATAGACTTTGCATAAAGTTTTTCAAAAGAAAAAATCATTTGTTTGCAACTTCTTTTATAAAATTCTTCGCAATAATTCAATTATTTTAAAAAATTGATTGATTATGTATAAGAATTGAATTTCAAGAAACATTCAATTATTCAATAATTTAATTATGTTTGTATTTCAATAATTGAATTCTCGTAGGATTTTCTAATAAAAATTGATGTAAAAAATTGATTTCAGATAAAGTTTCAGATAATAATTGAATTTTGCGAGAAGTTACTAATGTAATTGCATTTTTGTAGAAATAATTGAATTTTGTAAATGTTTCAAATTAAAATCTTTGAAAACCTGAATTTTTCATACTTTTAATTAAAAATTCTATGGAATTAATTTTTTTCAAAAAGCTTAATCGAAATTTTTAAAAATTATTTCCAGTTTTTATTTTCTAATGTATATTTAATTGAAGAGTTTTCGAATAATCGAAATTTCACGTAAAATTAAATAGTAAACAAATGGATTTAAAAATTTTTAAAGAACTTTTTCCTGAAGTTATTAAAAATAATTGTTTAAAGAAGATTTTCAGTTAAAAATTCTTGAAAATAATAATTGAATTGATAATGATGTTATCACTATCGGTCATCTTTAATTATTATGAAAAATTTAATTTATAGTTTTAAGTAAAATTTTCTCTTCTTTGACTAGGACTGGTTATATTTTTGTTAGTAATTTGGTCCGTAAATGGTCAGTAATTTTTCATTCTTGATTTGTAAAGTCCAAAAATACTTCGTAATACTTTCACTCGAGAGTTCACGTTTGAAGTTAAAATTTAACTCCCATTTTTCATTGTAATAAATAATAAAAGCTACAATAGCGAAAATTTTCATTTAATTATAAGTTTCTACTCTTCAAGTTAAAGTAAAAATGAAAAATGAATTTTGAAAAATGAAAAATCAATACCTAACTATACAATCCCTCTGATGATGATAAATTCAATATCCCTTCTGATTACTAGGAAGATTTCAATTATTTTCTAAAATTGTTTTGACTTTATCAATATTGTACATTTGTAGTAGTTGTGCGGTCAAAATGATTTCAGAGGGGTTGGAACACGACAATTTGAAATTGGTCACCACCAAGTTACGTCCCACTGATTATGAACTATCGCGGGCAATTATTCGCCAATCACACTTGCCTACTGATAGGAACGAGTGACGGTGACATCCCAGTCGTGTATATTGGGCTATCATCCATTTAATCGCAGCAAATAGCTGGTGCTGTTTCGTTACAAGGGTATCTCTCTCTCTCTCCGAACACAATTCGCAGAAGGGCATCACTCACTTTCTCTCGACAACAATTTAACTCTAATTTAAAATTTAAACGTGAATTCAGTGGAGAGTAAATAAATAATAAATAAATAAATAAACTACTAGTTTATTAGTTTTTTAAAACTACTGGTTTAATTAATCGAAACCACTTTTTTAATAATTTATTACTAAATTGGCAGTTTGATGAATTAAAAAGAAAAATATTTTCTAAAATCTTAAGCCTCTCATTAATAGAGAAAAGATGAAAATTTTTCTCTTCTTTGAAAAAAAATTTGCCGCATAAGTTATTTTTATTGACTTCTTGAATATAAAACGTTAAGTACGTAAGTTGTAAGGCTGGCTCGACAGTTTGCGAGGTGAAGAATCCATTTGATATCACTAAGCGGAAATAGACGGATCTTATCCTCTGAATGACGTTGAAAATGCGGTTTTCGCGAACGTAAGTTTTCAGATCAGAAAAAGGAGAGATGGTTTGAGCTATCATCGACGTCAAGGGAGGAAAAATATTCCACGCGGAAAAGATCCCCCTCCACCCCGAGACTCACCCTTATATCCAATACCAAGAGACCGCGCGTCTTCTCAGCTAACTTTGCTTCCACCGCATGGGAAAGAGAGAAGGGTCGATCCTTGGACGTATTTTCATAATCGATTTCGCTAGGGGGCTTCCGACCAAAGAAACCTATTCCCTACACACATACACACGCACACATACTCTTACGTTAGGCACTGCAAATTTCCTCCTGATTCTTCACGCCAAAATGGAAAAATGTCTTGAGATCTCTGAATAAGACTTGACATCCCAGAATGACAGGTATATTCAGTTTAATGTCTATTTTATATGATAGAAAGTCTTATCGCAATCTCTCTTGTGGATTATATATACTCGGAATAAAATTTATTTCGCACTATTGCACTTATTAACGAACACAGTAAATCGTGAGGTATTAAAAAGTGTTGCAGATTAAATTAACACCAAAAAAAAAAATTAAAATAATTAATTTTGGTGTTATTTTTTTCAATGAATGAAATTTTAGTTCATTAAATTTTTTTACAACTATAAAACATGAAGATATCGATAACTCCGAGTCTTCGACTCGGAGTCATCGATTTCTTCATATTTTATAATAATTCAAGATGACCAAGTAATAAAATCATTATTTTATATTATAAGAATATTATACTTCTTCAAAATTATTTTCATTACTTCAATTCAATTATTATTTTCTAGAATTTTTAACTAAAATTCTTCTTAAGATCAATTATTTTTAATAATTTTCGAAAAAGTTCTTTGGCAATTTTCAAATCAATTTCTTTACGATATTCAATTTCACGAAATTTCAATTATTCCTAAATTCTTTAATTATAATGCATATTAGAAAATAAAAACTTCAAATAATATAAAAGAAAATTCAATTAAACTTTTTCAAAAAAATTAATTTCAAAATTCAATTATTTCTAAAAATTCACGCTATATTGCTTTTAATATTCAATTATAAATATTATAATCTAAAATTTTAACTGAAATTCATCTTTATGCAGGGTGGCCACTTTTTTTCTAAAACAAAATTCACGGTCATTTCCCGGTCATAAATAATAACTCTGAAAATAAATTATTCCATGAAAGATTGAAAGAATTTCCTGATTTTTAGACAAAACTTTGACTTTTTCTCAAACTCTAAAAATATTTTAGTTTACTCTAAAAATAATTTTGAACTTAAATAGATTTTTTGAAATAAATATTTAATTATTATCCATTATTTTTCCATATAGTAGGTATTCAAATTTCAAAAAAAAATTCAAATTTCAAATCCTTAAAATTTGTATAATTTTTAAGAATTGCTACTGTAACTATTATTAAAAATTATTTTCAAAATTTCAATTCAATTATATTCTAGAAATAACTAAAATATTTCTAAAATCCACTTGTTTACAAGACAATTTCATGAAATTTTGAATAATTTGAAAATTTTTCAATTAAATATTACATATTTAAAAACATAACTAATTTGAAAAAATGTGAATAAAAATATTTTTAAAAACTAACTTATTCAGAGTTTTTAATTAAAATCTTTTAAAATTCAACTTTTCTAAAACTTCAATTTGAAATTTTTTAAAATTCAATCTATAATAATATTAATTTAACATTCTAAAATATAGAAAAATTTGCTTATGAATAATTGTGAAAAAACTAATTGATATTAATGAAAAATACGGTTTTTTAAATTTTATTTTCTAAGAAAAGAAGTTTTATTTATTATTATTACAAAAAAATTTTTAAATTGATTTATTTTTCACTATTTTATAGGATGTGAAATTTTTTCTCTTTGAAATTTTTTTGACATATTTAATTAAAATTATATTTTGTTTAATTATTGTTAGAAATAGAAAGAATTTAAAATTAAATTTAATATTTTCTTTTTCTAAGTCTGTCACGTTGGACAACAAAATTCATAATTTTCTTATAAATTCTAGAAATTGAATATTTTTATAGTACTTTTTATAAAATTCTCTGACAAAATATAAATAGATTTTATAGAAGATCTTTTTTAATGAAATATAGTTAATACCTAAGTCTATTAAAATTTAAAATAAATATTTCTATTTTTCCTCACAAAGTAATGTATGTTTAAAAAAAAAAAATTCAAAAATCCCGGTCAAGATCAAAATTCACTGTCATTTCCCGGTTTTTCCCTGTCCAAAAAAATTCACTGTCATTTACCGGTTTTCCCGGTCCAGCGGTCATCCTGTAAAATTCATCTTTATGAATAATTAAAATCAACTTCTATAAGAAAATTCTACAAGAATTTAATTATTTAAATGCAAAAGTAAATAATTTGTTGTATAATTCAATGTTTCTCAAAATTCAATTCTCATAAAGAATTTTATTAACAAATTTTTAAATAATTGAATTCTTTTGTCGAATTTTTATTAAAACTTGCATGAACATAATTACTTTTTTCAAGAAATTCAATTATAATTGTATGAAAAATAATTGAAACGCTACGATCAGTTTTATTATTAGTAAAAATAATTGAATCCTTAAGAAGAATTTTATTACTCTTGAAAATAATTGAATTTCTGCAATAATTTCTAACTTCTCTAAAATTAAATTTTTTTCTAGTGTTTTCAACTAAAATTCTTCAATAAATCCATTATTTTTAATAATTTTTCAAAAAGTTCTTTGAGAATTTTCATATTCATTTCGTTTACAATTCAATTTTTATAAAATTTCAATTATTCGGAAATTCTGCAATTAAATATATATTGAAAAATAGAAACTTGAAATAATTTCAATAAAAATCCTATAAAACTTTTAAAAAGAATTAATTCTACAGAATTGTTTGTCAAAAATATGAAAAATTAAGATTTTCAATGATTTTAATTTGAAACTTTTTTCAAAATTTAATTATTTCTAAAAATCCACGTTATAATGCTTTTAATACCTATTTAATTATAATCTAAAATTTTAACTAAAATTCATTTTTAAAATAATTTTTATTCGTTAATTCTACGAGAATTCAATATTATTTAAATATAAAAATAAACAATTTATTAATTTCATGTTTCTTGAAATTAAATTCTCATAAAAAATGTTATCAATAAATTTTTTAAATCATTAAATTCTTTGGACGAATTTTAATAAAATTTTTAAGAATAATTACATTTTTCGAGGAATTCGATTAAAATTGCATTAAGAATAATTGAAATTCTGCAATGGGTTTTATTATTTATAAAAATAATTGAATTACTAAAAGAATTTTATTATTTATAAAAATAATTGAATCCCTGCAAAAATGTTATTATTTATGAAAATAATTGAATGTTTTCGTAGAATTTTATTCAAATTTTTTTTAATTATGGAATTCATTTGGAAAATTTAATTGAAATAGTAGATATTGAAAATCATTGAATTTTAGAAAACTTTTGAAAATATTTGAAATTTTATCAAGAATTTGATTAAAATTTTGTAAAATAATTGAATATCAGAAAAGAATTTTATTATTTATAAAGAGAATTGAAAGTTTTAGTAGTAACACAGTCAGTAATTGGTTATTTTTTAAACCTAATTTTGAGTGGTGTATGTCACCTATAGTCAAACAAAAAAAATTTAAGTTAGAAAAAATTAAAAAATACTTTTTTCATTAGTAAAAATAAATTACAGTCAGACAAAGAAAGTTATGATATATTATCAGTAGTAAAAGTTAATTACAGCCAGACATATGTATTTATATTTTAATAAATTATATCGTGCGAATCGCAAAAAAGATATTTTTAATTGATTTTAAATCGTGTTTTTAGTAGTACAAGTCATATGTTGTCAGGCAAGAAGAAAATTTCGTATTTTCAGTAATAAGCCAGACAACGATTAGTTTTTAAATCCAATTTTGAATTGTTAATGCTAGTAAGACAAGAAAAAATTTTAGACAAAAAAATGAATAAAAAAGGTTTATTTACGTAGTAAAAGTCGATTTTAGTCAGACACATAATTTTTAATGTTTGTTTGGATTTATTATTGTCAGTAGAAAAATTCCGTTACAACTAGACATCTATATATGTATAATATAATAAATTACCGTCAACTGGGGCTATTTTGTGCATCCGGGGGCTATTTTGTGCACGCGAGTTTTTTAATGAAAAAAATTTTTAAAATGAATTATTTTAATCTGCTATTTTGTAAAATGAAAGTTTGATTACATGACAATAGAGAGCACTAAATGTTATTATTTAATTCTTTGGCAATTAAGAGAAAAAAATTCCTAAAAACGGAAAATTTGTTTAAAAAATTTTAAAAGTTTGGAAAAATTATACCAGATCTTCTAGAGTTTTAATGTGCCTCATAAACTGTGTTAGATATTTGTTTTCAATTGTGTTGTGATGATACATACGTAATGCGCTAACTTTTTATTCATTATTTTAAGAGAAAAGTGGAAAAAACTGAAAAACCAGGATTCCATGGGGCTATTTTGTGCACTTAAAAAAATCAAATATTTTTCATAAATATTTTATTTAGTAAGTAAAGAAGATTCTGTTTATCATTTTTATACATTTTTGTCTTACTTTTTTGTCAAAAAACTGTAAATACGTTAATTAAAATCATTAAAACGATTAAAAGCTCTACCGGTGCACAACGTAACCTCAAAAAATGAACACTAATTAATATTTATAAGTTTTTCAAATTAGTTTTAAAACTATTTTCTCGTTTCTCTTAAAATAACTTGAAAATCATATTAGATATTAAATTGTTATCTATTTAACCTTAAAAATATTTATTTCAAGTTTTTTAAAAATATCATTCAAAACCATTAAAAAAGCTCCTATTGAAATGATGTTTTAAAGTTTTTTATAAGTGTTTAAACGATCATTTTATAATTATATTAGTATATTATTATAAAATATATATATTAAAAAAGAAAAAAATTTTATTTACTATCTGCGTAATATACAATTTAAAGAAAGATTGTTAATTTTTAGTAAATCCAGATTTTAGCAAAATTTTAGTGCTTTATTTTACATTTTTTGTATAATTATCTACAAAAAAAATTTTACTAGGTCATTCTTTTTTTAATTTACTCTCAAATATATACACAAAATATTTCATGAAGCAGAAACGATTAAAAAAATTGTTTACGCAACATTATAGAAAAACAAAGTTCGATGCACAAAATAGCCCCATCCCGGGAGTTATTGTGTTCACGACTTTCAATGACTATAACTAAGACAAAAAAATTTTTTTCTTTGCAAAATTTATAGGAAACCTTCAGAAGGATGTCCACAACATATATCAAAAGTTGATTTTCTTTATTCTCTTAATTCTGAATTTAAATAAATCTTTGAATAAAAAAAAGCTATTCGGTGCACAAAATAGCCCCGGTTGACGGTATATTGAGAGAAGCACAAAAAAAAAATTTTAATCGATTTTAAATCGTGTTTTTAGTAGTACAAGTAATTTGTTGTCAGACAAGTAAAAAACGTCGATTTTTTTCAGGTACAAATTTTCAGTTATAAGACAGACAATTATTATTTTTTATACCTAATGTTGAATTGTTAATATCATCTATAGTCAGACAAGAATAAATTGCAGACAAAAAAAAATTTTTTAAATTTTGCAAATAGTAAAAATATCAATAACAGTTGGACATCCATAATTTAGTTAATTATACTTTGAGAAATCTAAAAAATGCTTCTCAGTCAAATTTTAAGTAGTATACATCTGTTTTAATCGAACAGAAATAAGAAAAAAAAACTTGCACTTTTCTTAGCAAAGTCAATTTTAGTCAGACAAATAGAAACTATAGTATTTATTTACTTTTCTGTAAAAACTTACAGTCAGACATTAATTATTTTTAAATTCGTTTTTAAGTAGTATATATCAGTTGTAGTCAGACGAGATTAAAAATTTTCCTTTTTTTGATAGAAGAAGTAAATAATTTGCAAAATTTTTCTAGAATTTAAAAATTTTGCCTTGTCAAAGAAAATATCTATAATATTTTTTTTTCGATTTTTTATGCCCAAATTTTATATTTTTAGAGAGAATGATTAATTTTACTGAAATAAAAAAATAATAAATAATTAAATTCAGTGTTATTTAATTTTCTTTCTTAATTAAAATTCTAACTGTTTACAAAAAAAAGTTGATTTTTTAATTTTTTTAAGAGTTATTGTGTAATCAATTTGTATACGCATCGCATTATTGAAAAAATTTTTTCTACCGTTCTATTTGATGGATTTTAGAAAAATTTGGTATGAGTAATATACAAATAATCATACTTTCGAACAAAACATATTTAATAGATTTTATTCATAATTTGTTTAAAAAAGCAACAATTATTATAAACAAATAGAAATAAAATAAACTTCTCCGCCTAATTTCTAATGAAAACGAAGTTTTGCTTCAATTTCTCTTATTTTTACAGATAAATAGCATTAACAATTAAATTTGATGAAAATATTATAATAAAAGAATAAAACGTTTTTAAAACTTGTTTCAATAAAATCACTTTCGCAGAGACAACATTTAAAACGACTATTTCGTCTTTTTCAGTAGAAAAAATCAATTTTAGTCAGACATAATTATTATTAATTTTCTTAGTAGTATAAGTCAATTAATAGACAAAAAACAATTCTCGGTAAAAACTACTTTTTATCAGACAAAAATAAAAAATAAATAATTTATTATTTCAGTAGAGAAAGATAATTTTAGCCAGACAAACTGAAAAACAATGTTTTCTAGTAGAAAAAGTCAATCTTAGCCAGACAAACTGAAAATCAGTGTTTTTTAGTAGATAAAGTAAATTTTAGCCAGACAATCTGAAAAACAATGTTTTTTAGTAGAAAAAGTCAATTTTAACCAGACAAACTGAAAATCAGTGTTTTTTAGTAGAAAATGTCAATTTTGGCCAGACAAACTGATACATTCCAAGAAGAGTATTTTTCAGTTGTAAAAGCCGATCTTCTTTCAGACAAAAATAAAAGTAAAAGTCATTTATGTTTTGACAAAAATAAAAAAAAATATGGTTTTCAGTAGAAAAATTCAATTTTCGTCAGACATAGCTACACAGGATTCATTGAATTATTATTAGTAGTAGTGATTACTTTTCAATCTTAAATCCTAAATAGTAATAAAATTCATCTATGTTCAGGGAAAAATAAAAGAAAATATGTTTTTCAGTAGAAAAAAGTACATTTTAGTCAGCCATAACTATTTGAAATTCCATTATTATTGTAAGTTCGTTATAGACAAACCAATATTTGAAAAAGAGTATATTTCAGTAGAAAAAGACAATTTTCGCCAGACAAACTGATACACACAGGATTTATGGAATTATTATTAGTAGAAATGGTCACTTTTTAGTCAGACATCATATTAAAAAAATTTATTATTGGTATAATAAATCAATATTAGTAAATGTTAAGAAAAAAAATAGTTTTTTCAGTAAAAAAAGTCAATTTTAGTCAGACAAAGTCAAGACAAGAAATGGAGAACAAATTTTTTTTTGATACTGAACATTAATTTTTGTCAGACAACTTGCAACATTTTCACGAAAAAATAACTGAACTTTTGGAAATTGACAGGAAAATAAATATACCAAATTTTGGAAATTCTTAAAAGGAATACTTTATTTTTGAAAAAGTATTAAGTAGTGAAAGTGAATTTCAATTAAAAAATAGAAAGCAAACAGACACTCAATATTTTAATAACTTGTTTATCAGTTGCCAAAGACAATTTTGTTTATACAAAAATAGAAAATATTATTTTTTGTTTATTAGTAGTAAAAGTCATTTTTTTGCCAGACAAAGTTAAAAATTAAAATTTTCAAAATTTGTGGTAAAATAAATTATTTTAGTAAAGTAGATTTTTTCAACATCTTAGTAGATAAAGTCATTTTCAGTCAGACGGAAATAGAAAATTAATTTCTTAATATTCAGTAGCAAAATTTAGCTTTAGTAAGACAAGGAAATAAAATCAATTTTAGTCAGACATTAACAAAAACAAAATCAATTTTTCAATTTTCAGTAGCAAAATTTAATTTTAGTCAGCCAATGATGAAATAAAAAACAGCTTTAATAATTTATCAACAGACAGAATAAATTATTACTCAAAAAAAGTATAATAAATAATAATAAATAATAATTTTAGGGAATAATTTATTCTGTCTGTTGAATTTCTTGGTCTAATTTTTTCACGTGGGATAATTATGATAAAAAAATAAACTTCTTAATATTTCAGAGAGTAAATAAAATAATATTTTGCTACAGAAAAAAAGAAAGAAAATTCCCTTCTATTTCTTGCAAAAAGAAAAAAATAATTTTTGTAATATTTTTTTTTTAATTTTATTTTTTCCATAAAAGTGAGAGAAAATGTTAAGGAGTAAATTTGCAAAAAAAATATTACGTCATCACATCTTCTACGTCATCTGTTTGTTACCTTTTATTAGCCGCAAAATGTAGCAAAATAAAAATTAAAAATTTTCGAAAATTTTATTTTTGCCCCTAAAAGTGCGAAAAATGACTAAATTTCGAAGAAATTAAAAACTCATTAAATATCAATTAACGGTAATAGTTAATGACGTGACAGACATTTCTTCAGTTGCGAGTTTACCTCGGGCCGGGTAACAACTCGCTGTCGGATATTTTTGGATACTTTTGAAAACTTTTGGATAATTTGGATATTTTTGGTTGCCTTTGGATAGTTTTGGATTTTTTTGGATAAATTTGGATGGACTGCAATTTTTTGGATTTTTTGGGATAAATTCAATATGTTTGGATAAATTTGGATATTTTTTATATTTATCCAAAAACATTGGGAAGTGTCGTTGGGGTGAAACCAAGTGTTCCACCCTGTTTTTTTGTTCTTTTCAAAATAAAAACATTCAACAAGAGCCTCTACGGGATGGGATCAGCTGTAGGCCGAAACTGACCGCAGTAAGTTAAAAAAAGGTTTTTTAATTTTTTAAATTGAAATTTATAATTTTAAATGATAAAAAAAAATTTTGTTTTTAATTTTTAGTGATTTTTATTTGCATTTCTGTTCTAAAATTCTATTTAAATTTTTCCAAATTATAATTAACATTATTCTCATTTTTTCAAATTTCAAATAATTTTATTCTAATTTTTTTGTCCGTTTATAAACTACCGGAGTGAAAATTTGTAAAAAATTTTGAAAACTTTAAATTTTTTCTTAAGAGTGACAGAGACAGAATGAGTAAATTTCCAAGAAATTCTCTGTCAATATCTCCTCTACGTCATTCCTATTGTTCTGTTTATTTCCTGTCAGAAATAGAAATAATTTTTGTAATTTTTTTTTAAATTTTATTTTTCCCATAAGAGTAAAAGAAAAATAAGAGAAAATTTCCAAAAAATATGACGTTATTATTTTGTCTACGTCATTACTTTTGTCCTGAGTTTATTTCCTGCGAAATGAAGAAATGATTTTTGTAATATTTTTTGAAAAATTTTATTTTCTCCACAAAAGTGAGAGAAAATGTTGTAAATTTGCAAAAAATATTACGTCATCACCTCTTCTACGTCATCTGTTTTTTACCTTTCATTAGCCGCGAAATATAGCAAAGTAAAAATTAAAAATTTTCGAAAATTTTATTTTTGCCCATAAGAGTGCGAAAAATGACTAAATTTCCAGGAAATTAAAATGTCATTAAAAATCAATTAACGGTAATTGGCAACGAAGTGACAGACATTTCTTCAGTTGCAGGGTTACCTCGGGCCGTGTAACACCTCGCCGTCGGATATTTTTGGGGACGTTTGGATACTCTGGATATTTTTGGTGGCCTCTGGATATTTTTGGATAAGTTTTGAAGCACTGAGATTTTTTTGGATAAATCGGATAAGGTTGGGATAAATTTGGATATTTTACAAGAAGAAGGAGCATTTATCCAAAAACATTTTTTTCTTTATAATATACAAGTGGACAGAAAGTGAGTGTTTTTTTTTGTTCTTTTCAAAAATGACATTGAACAAGAGCCTCTCCAGAATGGGGATCAGCCATAGGCCGAGACTGACCGCAGTAAGTTAAAAAAAATTTGTTTTTAATTTCTAGTGATTTTATTTTACATTTCTTCAAATTTTAAATAATTCTATTTAATTTTTTTCAAATTTTAATTAATATTATTATTTTCATGTTCTCAAATTTTAAATAATTTTATTCCAATTTTTTGTCCGTTTATAAACTACCAGAGTAGAAATTTCTTTAAAACTTTATTTTTAACTAAGAGTGACAGAGACAGAGAATGAGAAAATTTACAAGAAGTTCTCTGTCATTATCCCCTCTACATCATTGTAATTGTCCCGTTTATTTTCTACGAGAAGTAGAAATAATTTTTATTGTTTTTGAAATTTGTTTTTCTCCATCAGAGTGAGAGAGACAAGGAAGCAATAATTTTTAAGAAATATGACGTTATTATTTTCTCTACGTCATTGCTATTGTTCACATTATTTTTCTGAGAGAATTAAAAAAAATTTTGTAATGTTTTTGAAAAAAAAAATTTCTTCATAAGAGTGAGAGATGGAGTAAATTTCAAAAAAAAAATTACGTCATCACCCCTTCTACGTCATCTCTTCTGTCCCTTTTTTACCCGCGAAATGTAGCAAATAATAATTAAAATATTTTATTTTTGCCCTTAAGAGTGCGAAAAATGACTAAATTTCAAGGAAATTAAAGAGTCATTAAAAATCAATTAATGATAATAGTCAAATAATTGACAGACATTTCTTCAGTTGCGAAGGAAACTCGGTCCGTGTAACACCTCAGTGTCGGGAAGTGTCGTAGGGGCTGAAAACAAGTGAGATTGAGTGATATTTTTGGTGCCCAAAGATGATTTTCCGCAGTAAGTTTAAAAAAGATTTTTTAATTTTTTGAATTGTAATAGATTATCTTTTTAAATTTAAATAATTTTATTTTCATTTTATCAAATTTTAAATAATTATACTTTTATTTTTTCAAATTTTAAATAATTCTTTTTTCCTTTGTTCAAATTTTAATTCATTTTATTTTAATTTTTTCAAATATTCCATAATTACATTTTCATTTATCAAAATTAAAATATTTTTATTTTTTGAAATTTATAGTTAATTTTATTTTATTTTTAAAAATTAAAAAAAAATTTTATAACAAAATATTAATTATTTTACTTTTATTATTATAATTTAAAAAAAAATTTTTTTTAATTTAAATTATTTTTTCAAATTTAACTTATTTTATAAAATTTTAAATCATTAAATAACTACTTTTATCTTTTCAAAATTTAAATATTTTTTTTTCATTTGTTTAAAATTTTAATTCATTTTATTTTAATTTTCTAAAATTTTAAATCATTTTAATTTCATTCTTCTAGTTTTAATTAATTTAAAATATTCTTTTTTTAATATTTTCAAATTTTAAAAAAACTTTATTTTATCAAATTTTGAGTTTCATTTTATTAGTTTATTTCTAAAAAAATTAGATAATTATTTAACAAAAATTTCAAGTATTTTTTAAAAAATGTGTATAATTTCTTAGTATTCTTAACACGATATTAAAAGAAAATTACAGTTTTAAGAACATTGTAATGTTTTAATAATTTATGATTAATTGTATTCTATTAAGAGCTGAAGCACAATGTGTAAGAACGCTTTAAATCGCGTATTTAGTGCTAAATTATAAAAAAAAATATTCCAGTTAGAAGAAGTTCTGTTTTAAAATCAAAAATTATATTCATACTAAGAAAATAATGAGAAATATTGTTGCAGAGCGCGAACTTTTATAAGAAACCATATTTGTCTTTGCTAAGGACCAAAAATACATTATAGCATGTAAACCATCGAAGGAGATATACAGGTCATATTGGCATGTAACCCTTGCAGAAGTAGTTTGTGCTAGAAATTGGTTTTAAGCAAATGACTTTTTTCTTTCTTTGTTGTTTTTTGTTGCCTAAAAAACATTTGTGCAAAATTTAACATTCAGCCTCAGTCTCCCCTAGTATTAAACAATGAATGAAATATTTATAAAAAATAGTTTCCAATGACAAGAAAGAAGAAGTATAATATTTATAACCAACAATGCATTGGTTTTATTATCTTATATCCACAAACTTTATTATATTCATACATTATATGTAAATATACATTTATTTTAAATTTGCACTTAACAAAAGATTGATAAAAAATAAACGGCATTTTTCCTGGTCAAAAGAATGATTTCCGAAAAAAGGAAAGAGTGGATTTGGAGGGTACCAGCCATCTCAGGGGGTTCACCAATGCCATACGTTTGATGATATTCATCTAATGATATTCTTGTTAACTTGTGTACGGCAATTCATTTGTTAACAAAATGTCTAAAACAAGAAATGACATATTGAGTCTTTTTGACGGTGGTGATGCACCTAAGAAGATGAAGCGATGGGTATCAATTCACATTCGGTAGAGAATAGCATACACCTAAAGAGTACTTGAAGAGGTTACGTTCTTTTCACAAGAATTAATGTCGTTTTTGTAAACTAATTCCGCTTGACTCTCTTATCTTCTTTCTCTTGAGAAAGAAATTTTTTTAAAAGAAGCAGAGAAAAAAATAATCATCTACTGCTACTTAACTTTATATTCGTTAATATTTAATATTTGTATATTTTGCATTTTTGTCTTGACAATAACAAAAAAACAATAACAATAGTGAATCTTTCCACACGCTTGATTACTTTTTCCTGTTCGAAGAAGTTATACTTTAAAATTAAAAATTGTATTCATACTAAGAAAACAATGAAACTTTCATATTTACACCTAACTAGTTTGAGGACTTAAAGTAGTAAACCCAATCCATTGTAGGGTATAAATATTATACTTCTTTTTTCTTGTCATTGTAAACTTTTTTCATAAATATTTTATTACTTATCAGTAGATGTGCATACAAAGTTGCATTATTATTAGCTGTTTTTGTATAATTTAAAAAAGTAAACTTTTCGAAAATATAAAACAAATGCAACAGTTTCGATCAAAGTGATATTCAATGTTTTGAAATTCGGTTAAAATAAGCATTCGATGTTCTTAAAATTCGTTCAAATTAACATTCGATATTTTTAAAATTCAATTAAATAAGCATTCGATATTTTAGAAGTTCATCATAAAAGTATTCGATTTTTGTAGATTCGATCTAATCTTTATTCGATCGTTTATAACTTCGGGAAATTTCAGACGACCGTTAATTTAGTTAAATGTCATATTAGCTTCAAATTCCGCGCTTTTTTCACACCTAAGTTTCCAAAAGCAATGTTCTTAAATAAAAATTTTGTTTCATTAAATGCGAAAAATAATGTAACTTCTTTTATCTTTTTAAAGAAATTTAAATTAATTAAAATTAAAATGAATAAAAATAAAACTTAACAAACACATTTTAGCTCCTTGAAAGTTAGTCCGAGACCAGTTATTAGAGAAAACATCAAGTTAGTTTCAGATCAACATCCGCAAATTCCATTTTTTCTCTAAGGTATATTTTTAATTATTTTTATTATATTATATATATTATTATATTAGATGTGTTCTAATGAAAGTGTGCTTTTTGTTTTAGGTCAACGCTTTTCAATTGAAGTTTAACATATTTTCAACGCTTCAACGCTGTTGCAGTTTTAACAAAATTTGTTTTCTGTTTCTGATCTATATGCTTTTTTCTCATTTTATGTCTTTTTTTGATTAAGATTTTCTGCTGTCAATATCTTTTTCTTTTGTACAATGTGTTTCGCTTTTTCATATTAATATTTTTTCTGCGTTTCAAATTATTGTTTGTCGTTTCACGATGCAATATTTTTTTCATTTCTGTGTAAAAATACATTATATATTTTTAAACATTATATATTTATTATATATTACTTAAATTTAAACATTCGTAAACCCAGTGATGTACGCGCGCCAACCCCTTACCTCAATTTTTAATAGAACTCTGTCATTTGACCCACTTTTGAGGTTATGTGTGCCCTCTGCCCTTTGGCCTAATGATGAGGATATGTTTGCCCTCTGCCCTTTGACCTAATATTGATGATATGTTTTATGCCCAACCTATCATACAGACCTAATTTGTAGGTTATGTTTGCCCCCTGCCCTTTGACCTAATTTTAAAGTTATGTTTATCCTCTGTCCTTTAACCTAATTTTGATGTTATGTTTGCCCTCTGTCCTTTGACCTAATATTAAGGATATGTTTGCCCTTCGCCCTTTGACCTAATTTTGATGTTATGTTTCCCTCTGTCCTTTGACCTAATATTAAGGATATATTTGCCCTTCGCCCTTTGACCTAATTTTGATGTTATTTTTGCCCTCTGACATTTGACCTAATATTGAGGATATGTTTGCCCACTGCCCTGTTACCTAATATTGAGGATATGTTTGCTCTTTAACCTATCATTCTGTCCTAATTCTGAGGTTAAGTTTGCTTTCTGACCTATCACTTTGACATAATTTTGAGGTTATGTTTGCTTTATAACCTATCATTTCGACCTAATTTTTAGGTTACGTTTGCTTGCTAACCTCTCATTCTCACCTAATTTTGAGGTTATATTTATTTTCTGACCTATCATTTTGACCTAATTTTGATGTTATGTTTTCATTGTGATCTAATTTTTTTTCAGCGGTCCTTCGGAACACAATATATTTCTGTCAATGTTATTAATATTGTCTCAAATAAATTGTGCTCCACATTAAAAACAAAGTCTCAAAAAAGTTTTATTTTTCAAACTCAAAAAAAATTAGAATTTGTAATTATTTTAATTTAATAATACCAAAAATCTGCAAATAATCTGCAAGTGTAAATTTGTAATTATTTACATCATAGATTCAAACTCAATTAAATTTTAAAGACTTTGCTTTTATTGTGTTCAATCGGAGAAAAAACATATTTTATCAAAGTGTTCAATATTTATTTTATAAACATAAATATTGAATTTCTAAGACAAATATTCATTTTTATTTGATTCAAAGAAATTATTCTTGATTGAAATAAAAACTTTTCTCTCGTTTGAAGGGAGGAGTGGATTAGGCCTATGACACATTAGCCCAATTTACAAATTCAAATGCGTTAAAATTGTAAACGTGTTTATTTGCTATAAATTTGTAATTGAAAGAACTGTGTGCAATGGGGAAACCATACAAAAGCGCGTCTGATGTTCAACCTCTTGGGTGACGCGGAATAGAACATAAAATTTCATATTTTTTTGAAAAATAATTATACAGCTGTGCAAAATAGTTCTGCAATTTTTTGTTTTTTAAGTCTAAGTAGTACAAGTCAATGTCAGTCAGACCGCTATCATTTATTTATAAAGATAATTAAAATGTTGACGAGAATTTCAAAAAAAAAATTTGAAAATAATTCAATTTCTGGAAAGAAATTTAATGTTTATTAAGATAGTTAAATTCTTTTAAATAATTGCGTTAAAATTTTTAAAATTGAAACTTATTTCAACAGAATGGAAATTAAAGTTTTTCAAAAAAATACTTCATTAAATGATTTATAAGTAATAACTTTACGGCAGTTCTTCAATAAAATTAAGTTATTGAAAATAAATTATTGTCAGAAATAGAAAAATTTAGAAATTTTTTATTAGAATTCGTGGTACTTCAGTACTTTTAATAAAAAACTCTGACTTTTCCCTGGTTTCCCTGACCAATTCTACTTTCCATGACTTTTCCCTGATTTCCCTGATCTGTGGCAACCCTCATTAAATTTGTCCAGTGCTGACAGATGATTTAAACGACAAATCTTCAAAAACTAATCAGAAAAATTTCTTCCGATTTTGGTTATAATTTTTTCTAAAATATGATAAATGAAATTAAATTTCATAAACAATTTTAAAGAAATATATTAATATTTAAATAACAGCACAATATAAATTAATATTGTTGTGTTTTGAATCTGTTCGCAGTTTCAAGTTAGTTTTTGTTTGCTTCTCAACTTTTTTAATTCTTTTTCAATATTTTGAATTTTAAAAATTAGGTAATGCACTGAAAATTGCTATAAATTCTTGCAAAGTATTCATCAAAAAATTTGAAAATAATTAAAGTCATTTGACGAATTTTATCAAAATTTTTTTTCAAATAATTGAATTTTTTCGAGAAAATATAAATAAAATTGTATTGAAAATAATATTGAATTCTCGCAAGAAATATTCTTTATGAAAAGAATCGAATTCTTCCAAAGAATGTTATTAAAATTATTGAAAATAATTTAATTCTTAACTTAACAAAATTCAATGTTAATTTTTTCGACCACTTTTTTCTTCAAATATTTAATAAATTGAGCTGAAATTTTGTAAGAAAGTCTAAATTATAATAAAGAAGGGCAGTGATGCGCAAAAGCTTTGATAATTCAAAAATAAATTATAATAAAACACTTTGAAGTCGGTAAAGACGATAAATTGATAAGAAATAACCGTGACAACTGATAATTTTAAAGTAATTTGTAATAATTAATTTTAAAAATATTAAAAGTTTTGCACATCACTGCCCATCTTTATTGTATTTTAGACTTTCGTACAAAATTTCAACTCAATTTATTAAACATTTAAAGAGAAAAGTGATCGAAAAAATTACCATTGAGAACCTAACAATCACATGCTGTTAACAAGAATTTTATTAAAAAATTTTTTAAATAATTGAATCTTTTCGTGAATTTTTATTTAAATTGTTTTGAAAATAATTGAATTATTGCGATGAATTTTACTGTTTATAAAAATAATTTAATTCTTACAAAGAATGTTTTATTAAAATTTCTTAAAAGAACTTAATTCTAATCATTAAAAATTGTTTTAAATAATTATTAATTCTTGCGAAAAAAGTTATTAACATTTTTGAAAATAATAAACAAGAATAGTTAATTATGTAGTTAATAGGTGAATATTTTAAATTTTGAATCTGAAATTATTCAAAAATTAATGTTTATATTTGAAAATATAACATTTTTGTAATTTGCAAAATAATTAGGAACAGCAATCGATATCTTCATGTTTTATAACAATTTTTTATAAGTTGTTTAATTTGAAAAATTTTAATTTAATTAATTAAATTAATTAATGTTAATTAATTAATTAATTTATGTTAATTTAATGTTAATTTGAAATTTTTGAAAATCTTAATTCCTATGGAAAAGTAATAATAATAAAAAAAAAATATTAATTTAAAAAAGAAGTTATTGTTGTTTTCGAATAATTTTAAAGAAATTCGTAAATAAATGTTTTAGAACATTTTTTTGAGTAACATTTTTTTCTTTATTTTCTAACAGTTTAAAAAGTTTCAATTTCATTTAAAATTTGTTTTTGAAAAAAAGGCGATTTGTCGCTTTTTAATTTAAAAAAATTTGGAAAAAGTCGATTAGTCGCAATTTTTCACAAAAAAGTCGAAAAAGACTGTAATTTGAATCAAGTATTAATATTAATGATTTACAATCCCGACACTGTCTATGATGTGGGGAATAAAAGAAAAGGTATTTTGAACTATCGATCGCTCAATCAATCAATCAATCAATAGTAAATAAAAATTTTGCCTCCCGATGGCTCAAAATTGAATTGTACTTTAATCCCGAAAAAATATATATAAAGTTGAGGAAACCCCTTTTTTCATTTGAATTCTGTCAAGAGCTGCTTGCGTGCGGGTGGGATATTCGATTTCCAATTTTATATAGGATATTTTCTCAATTCCTATGTACATGTCAAGATGACTCGTGAAATAGCGAAAAAGAGAGAGAGTGAGAGAGAGTGAGTGAAAATCGATTGGCACTTTGGACAACAAAGAGGCGTCGAGCGTATGTCGAATTCACGAAGGGTCGTCATCATGTTTGATTAAGCTTCCAAGGGTTTACTTGGTTCGGATTTTATATACATATTCTATATATATATGACTATGTATAGATGTATATTATTCCTACGTGCTGGATAGTAACGCAATACGATTGTATTTACTCTGTGCGTCAGGGACGGTCCCTTTGAGATTTTGGCTTCAGTAATAAACCGCCCTGAGGTTACGATTAGAATTGAGCGGCGTCGATGCACCCTATATTTAACTTTTATATACATATATATACGTATATATTTAAGTATAAAAGTGTAAGTATCGTATTACGAACTAGAAGCATTTTTCGAATCAATTGTTCGTGGCCGTTGGCGCGAAAAATTAACAGGCGTCGATATGAATAAAATTAAAATCGACTTACACACTCTCGATGTTGAGATATTTCCATATCTCATCTTTGGGAGGAAATTTTTTTTCCCCTTACAGCAAAATCGATTATTTTTTAGTGTGCTGGATAAATTTCTCTTCGTAGCGAATTTTATTCAATTTTAAAAGGGCCTTGATTCAATTCGACATAAATCCTATATTTTCAAGAACTATATATAATATATATCCTATATTTCGAATCGTGTATTTCCCCTTTTGAACTGGTTTTTTTTCACTTTCTTTTTTTAACTTTACTTTTCAAGTTTCAACAACAAGAAAAAAAAACCGATTTAAAAGAAGAAACTTAAATAAAACTGAGAAAAGAAACCAAAATATTGAGAAAGTGTGATAAAATAAGAAGTGCAGGAGGAAAAGTAGAAAATAATTTTGTTTCCTTAAAGTTAAATTCTACTCATGTCAGAAGGAATAGAAATTTGTCGTACTGATCAAATTTTCAATTTTTTTATTTTAATTTCAATTTTTAACTGCATTGACAAAAACTTAATTTACTTCAAATAATGTATTATTTAAATCATAGATTCAAAGAAATAAATATCAACACAAAAATGAACTAATAAACAAAAAAAACTTGAATTACTAAAAAAAATGTATTTATTTGTAAGAAATAATTTTTATGTAAATCAGGATTGCCACAAATCTAATTTTGTTTTTCATAACTTTTTCTCTGGCCCTAAAGAATATTCTGATTCACGTACTCTAAAAAAAGATTAGATACTCAAAAACATATTGTATTACAATTATATTTATTTATGAATATCTTTAATTGTAAAATTATTCGAAAACATCAGAATGAAAAAAAAATTCTGGTTGGAATAACCAGAAATTTTATATTATTATTTTATATTACAAGAATATTGTTACTGCAACTTCTTCAATGATATTTTAATTATTTCAATTCAATTATTATTTATATTTCCTAGAATTTTTAACTAAAATTCTTCTAATAAATTCATTGTTTTTAATAATTTTAGATAAAGTTTTTTAAGAATTTTCAAATCCACTTGTTTACAATTTAATTTTATGAAAGTTCGATTATTCGGAAATTGTTCAATTAAATATAAATTATAAACTTCAATTAATTTCAAAAAATCCAACTAAACTTTTTCAAAAAATTAATTCTACAGAATTGGTAGATAACTAAAATTTATTTTTTAATTAAATTTTATTAGAAAATTCTACATACGGTGTTTCAATTATTTAAATACAAAAATAAATAATTTATTGAATAATGGAATGTTTCTCAAATAAAAAATATTTCTCAAATCAATTCTCATAAAGAATTTTATAAACAAATTTTTAAATAACTAATTGAATTTTTTTGACGAATTTTAATAAAATTTTTAAGAATAATTAGTTTTTGAGGAATTTGATTAAAATTGTATGAAAAAAATAATTGAAATTCTGCGATAAGTAATAATTCAATTAAAAAGAATTCTATTATTTATGAAAATAATTAAATGTTTGAGTAGCATTTTTTAAAACTTTTTTAAAAATAATTGAGTTCTTTTAAAAAACTTTATATTAAAACAATAGATATTGAAAGTAATTGAATTGAAGAAAATTTTTTGAAATAATTTAAATTTTGCCAAGAACTTCATTAAAATTTTTTTAAATAATTGAATTTCGGAGAAGAATTTTATTACATTTAAAAATAATTTAAATTTTTACGAGAATTTAAAAAAAATTTTTAACATAATTCAATTTCTGCGAAGAATTATATCCATTTTTTAAAATAATTGAATTAAAAAAATAATTGAAATTTTGCGATGAGTTTTATTATTTATAAAAATAATTAAATTCCTAAAAAGAATTCTATTATTTATGAAAATAATTAAATGTTTGAGAAGAATTTTTTTAAAACTTTATTTTAAATAATTGAAATGTTTTGAAAAACTTTATTAAAATAGTAGACATTGAAAATCATTGAACTGAAGAAAATTTTTGAAAATAATTTTAATTTTGACAAGAATTTCATTGAAATTTTTGAAAATAATTGAACTTCGGAGAAGAATTTTATTACTTTTGAAAATAATTTAAATTTTTACGAGAATTTAAAAAAAAATTAAACATAATTAAATTTCTACGAAGAAATTTATTCATTTTTTAAAATAATTGAATTCTTTCGAGGAATTTTAATAAAATTTTTAAGAATAATAATTACATTTTTCCAGAAATTCAATTAAAATTGTATTAAAAATAATTGAATTTCTCGATCAGTTTTATTATTTATGAAAATAATTAAATGTTTGCATAGAATTTTATTAAATTTTTTTTAAATAATTGAATTCTTTTGGAAAATTTTATTAAAATAGTAGATATTGAAAATCATTAAATTCATGAAAATTTTTGTAAATAATTGAAATTTTGCCAAGAATTTTATTAAAATTGTTGAAAATAATTAAATTTCAGAGAAGAATTTTACTATTTATAAAAAAAATTGAAATTTTAAAGAGAATTTTTTAAATTTTTTGAACATAATTGAATTTTTGCGAAGAATTTTATTACTTTTAAAAATAATTGAATTTCTGAAATTATTTGTAAATTCTCCAAATTTCAATTTTTTAAAAGTGTTTTTAACTAAAATTCTTCTATAAATCCATTCAGAAGAATTTATTTTATTAAAAATTTTCAAAAATCAAAGTTCTTTAAAATGTTTAATTAAATTCGTTAAAATTTTATATTTTCTAAAATTTTAAATTGAACCCTTTTGAAGTTTTAATTTATTTATGAAAATTGTAAACGCAAGTCTTTTAAAATTCAATTCATTTTGAAATATATTTAAGTAAAATTATTCATTAAATAATAAATAACAAATTTTGTGATAGTTCTTCAAGAATTAAGTTATTTAAAAAGAAATTATTGTCAGAAACAGAAAAAACTGAAGGTTTTGTATGAGAATTCGTGGTAATTTCATAGTTTATGAGGCAGACAAAAAATACACAAAAATTCAGAATTTTCTTATGAATTCTAAAAATTTAATATTTTCCAGTACTTTTATTAAAAATTTCTGACTTCTTTCTGAATTCCCTAATCTGCGGCAACCCTGTAAATCAATTTTGGTAAAGTTGCACTGAGAAAACGATTTATTTGATTCAAACAAATTTTGTTTAAATCAAACTTAAAATATCTTTGCTATACATTCAAGTTAAACTTGAATCGAGTATAATGTTTTCTCAGTGTGACAATGTTTACAATCAATGCTTAAAAAGAAAACATTTTTTATGCAATTTATTGTGAATTTCTATCTTAAATTTTTTCTCTAAATTAGAATCAGTAAAAATGTTAAAATGAACAAAATTGATTTACTTCTTAAAATTAAAAGTTCCTTGCAATAATATTTGCGTCAAGTATCACAAAATCATTTTGCTTCAGAGCGTATAAAAAAAAAGATGGACCCAAGGACCCAATTTTGAGAGATATGAATAAGTGTCAAGTCTTGTCGAGGATCCAATGAGACATACTGATATCTCGGCTGGCTAAATACTCATCGAACTGTAACCGAGTAAGTGTACATACGTCGTATCTCGCTATCTGTGGTTAACGGTGGTGCGAGATCCAATCGTTGCACTGCCTCGGGTCATATCCTGCAAGAAACCATCGACCGAGAAGGCGTCAGTCGTGAACCATCTCATTGGCCCGCGATATAAACCGAGAAATACATCCCCAACATTCTCGATACACACACACACAGAGACACATATATATATATATACATCTTATAAGAAACACATTCGACCAATATCGATATTGCCCCGTGTAAAGTCGATGTATTGCCAAAGAAGAAATTTTCAACTCCCCTGTATATAATCCCGGTATTTCCTTATCCTTCGGTATTTTCTGTAATATTTCAATTTATAAGCTTTGGCATCATCATTTTCTACACGAGTTTATTGGATTATACGACTTGAATTATCTTTCAAAACTATTTTCGAATCTTTTATATATGTCGGCAATTTTTATTTATCTACTGTTAAAGTTTTATTAAAGTGTAATCTAAAAACTGTTTCTCTTAAAGAAAACAAAATTTTAACCTCAGGTCTTTTGGACCTGAATTCAATTATTTAGAAATTTGTTGATAAAATTCTTTATGAGAATTCAATTTTATGAAACATTCAATTATTCAATGAATTATTTTTATTATTTAAATAATTGAATTCTAGTAGAATTTTATAATAAAAAATTATTTAAAAATAAATCTCACTTAAAATTTCAGATAATGGTTTATTATTACTATTATTATTATTATCAGATATAAAAAGATTTTTCACACGGAAGATAATAAAATTTTCCTTTTTGTCACATGAAAAAAAATTGTCTACACTGTAGATAATAAAATTTATCAATTCTGAAACAATTTTGAAAATCAAAAGGTTGAAATAAAATTTCAAAATTCAAAATGCTTTTACACTTTCTTAAAGTACACTTGAAAAGTGCAAGTCGAAAGAGTCGTAAAATCCATGGTCTGTCACTCAGATTTACAAAAAAAAAATGATGACATCGAAAAAATATCTCACAGAATATATATTGAAAATGAGGATAGAAAAAAATTGTTAGATTTGCAGATGACGTTCTCATTTTTTTTCGAGTAATTCGCTCCAGAG
Source organism: Leptopilina syphax (assembly GCA_032872505.1). Lineage (NCBI taxonomy): Eukaryota > Metazoa > Arthropoda > Insecta > Hymenoptera > Figitidae > Leptopilina > Leptopilina syphax. Next base: position 16,616,284 of record CM065470.1, read on the forward strand.
AGAAACCGGCATGACTCTCCAGAGAGGAACAGAATAGCATTGAAGTTACTTCAGTTTCTTTGTAACTACAGTTCTCCATTGTAACTACAGCTACAATGACATTCCCCTTTGGGAGCTGAGCGGGGTGCATTTTAAAGTAAACTACTCCAAGTTTTAAGTTGTTTCAGACGGAAAAGTCTTGAAAGAATTTTATGCCCTTTTCAATATTCCTAAATATTTTCGCCAATTACAGGAATAATTTGAAAAGAATCGATAAAGTTTATTTTGGAAAAAAGAAGGTATTTGCTTTTTGGGGTACAATTTTTCTAAAAAGCAATTTCTTGCAAAACTTCAGCTCAATTTATTAAATATTTAGACTGAAAAAAACTATAATGATTCAATAGTACAAAAAAAAAATGTTCTACTACATTTATTTGTGAATTCCTTTAATTGTAAAATTATTCGAAAAAAGCATAAATTTTATTTAAAATAAATATTTAATCACTATTATTTTTCCATAGGAATTAAAATTTTCAAAAATTTCAAATTCAATCCATTTGAAATTTAACAACTTGTAAGAATATTATTATAAAACAAGATGACCGAGTACTTTTTTTCCAGTACTTTTAATAAACCATTCCTAGTCAAATAAGAGAACATTTTACTTAAAACTATAATTATAAATTAAATTTTTCATAATTATAAAACATGAAGATATCAATAACTCCGAGTCTTCGACTCGGAGTGATCGATTTCTTCATGTTTTATAATAATTAAAGATGACAGAGTGATAAAATCTTTCTCAATTTAATTATTATTTTCAAGAATTTTTAATTAAAATTCTTCTTTGAATCGATTACTTTTAATAATTTTCGAAAAAGTTCTTTGACAATTTTCAAATCCATTTGTTTGTAATATTTAATTTTACGAAATTTCAATTATTCGTAAATTCTTCAATTAAATAAATATTACAAAATAAAAACTTCAAATAATATTTAAAAAATTCAATAAAACTTTTCAAATAAAATTAATTCAATTATTATTAATTCAATTATTTAAAAAAATTCACGCTATATTGCTTTTAATATTCAATTATTATCTAAAATTTTAACTGAAATTAATTTTTAAATCAATTTTTATTAGAAAATTCTACTAGAATTCATATATTTAAATACAAAAATAAATAATTTATTGAATAACTGAATGTTTCTTAAAATTCAATTCTCATGTAGAATCGATATCAACAAATTTTCAAATAATTGAATTCTATCAACGAATTTTAATAAAATTTTTAAGAATTATAACATTTTTCGATACATTCGATTAAAATTGTATTAAAAATAATTGAAATTCCAAAATTAGTTTTATTATTTGTGAAAATAATTGAATCCCTAATGAAAATTTTATTACTTTTGAACAATATTTAATTTTTATAATAGTAATATTATTACTCTTGAAAATATTTGAATTTTTGCATTAATTTTGTAACTTTTACAATATTGCACTTTTTTAGTGTTTTTAACTAAACATCTTCTATAAATCCATTATTTTTAATAATTTTTGAAAAAATTCTTTAAGAATTTTCACATTCATTTTCTTACAATTTAATTTTACAAAATTTCAATTATTCGTAAATTCATGAATTAAATATATATTAGAAAATAAAAACTTTAAATAATTTTTTAAAAAAAGCCGCAATAAATTAAAGTTTCTCAAAAAAAAAATTAATTCCATAGAATTTTTAGTTAAAAACACGAAAAATTCAAATTTTTAAAGATTTTAATCTGAAATCTTTTCAAAATTCAACTATTTCTAAAAATTTATGCTTTAATGCTTTTAAAATTCAATTGTAATTTACAATTTTAATTGAAATCCATTTTTAAATCAATTTTTATTATAAAATTCTACTAGAATTCAATTATTTAAATACAAAAATAAATAATTTATTAAATAACTGAATGTTTCTTAAAATTCAATTCTCATATAGAATCGATATCAACAAATTTTCAAATAATTGAATTCTATCAACGAATTTTAATAAAATTTTTAAGAATAATTACATTTTTCGATATATTCGATTAAAATTGTATTAAAAATAATTGAAATTCTAAAATTAGTTTTATTATTTGTGAAAATAATTGAATCCCTAATAAAAATTTTATTACTTTTGAACAATATTTAATTTTTACGAAGATAATATTATTAGTCTTGAGAATAATTTAATTTTTGCAATAATTTTATAACTTTTACAAAATTTTTTTTTCGTGTTTTTAACTAAACAACTTCTATAAATCCATTATTTTTAATAATTTTTGAAAAAGTTCTTTAAGAATTTTCAAATTTACTTTTTTGCAATTCAATTTTACAAAATTTCAATTATTCGTGAATTCTCCAATCAAATATATATTAGAAAATAAAAACTTTAAATAATTTTAAAAAAATCCGCAATTAAAGTTTAAAAAAAAAATCAATTCCGCAAAATTTCTTCGTTAAAAATATGAAAAGTTCAAATTTTCAAAGATTTTAATCTGAAATCTTTTCAGAATTAAATTATTTCAAAAAATTTATGCTCTAATGGTTTTAAAATTCAATTATAATCTAAAATTTTAACTGAAATCCATTTTTAAATCAATGTTTATGAGAAAATTTTACTAGAATTCAATTATTTAAATACAAAAAAAACAATTTGTTGAATAATCTTATGTTTCTTAAAATTGAATTCTCATCAAGAATTTTATCTACAAATTTTTAAATAACCAATTTCTTTTGCCGAATTTTAATAAAATTTTGTATAAAAAAATAATTGAAATTCTGCAATGAGCTTTATTATTTACGAAAATAATTGAATTCCTAAAAAGAATTTTATTATTTACGAAAATAATTGAATCCCCTTAAAAATTTTATTATTTATAAAAGTAATTGAATGATTGCGAAGAAATTTATAAAAAAATTTGTAAATAATGAAATTCCTGTGAAATTTTTATTATTTTCTGAAAATAATTAAAAGTTTGTGTAGAATTTTATTAATTTTTTTTTTCAAATAATTGAATTTTTTTGGAAAATTTGATGAAAATTAGTAGATATTGAAAATCATTGAATTGAGGAAAATTTTTGAAAATAATTTAATTTCGAAGAAGAATTTAATTATTTCTAAAAGTAATTGAAATTTTGATGAGAATTTAAAAAAAATTTTTGAACATAATTGAATTTCTGCGAAGAATTTTATTACTTTTGACAATAATCGAATTTCTGCAATTATTTGTAATTTCTCTAAAATTCTCAAAATTATATCGTAAAATTGACTTTTCATTCTTTTTGAATCAAATTACGGATCTTACGGACCTTACGAATCTTACGAACTTTTCATTCTTTTTGAATCAAATTACGGACTTTACGGACCTAGTTCGAGCCCTGTTGTATACTAAAAACATAACTGTCTAATATTAGTAAACAACGATAAGGTTGAATTTCCGTCTGTATACACTGTAAAAAATTTAGGGAGTTAACGGACTCGGGAGTTGGGAGTGAAATTTTTCGAGTTAAAAATCAACTCCAAAAGAGAGTTAATTTCTAACTCCCTTCATTCAACACCCGCGCGAGTTATTTTTTCCATGGGGAGTTAGCATTTGGGTGTTAAATTTTAACTCTCTTTATTTAACTCCCCTGGCATTAACTCCCCAATGGGTGCGACTTTTATAGACTCCCCTGGGGAGTTAAAATTTAACTCCCTTTTTTTACAGTGTAGTCTCAAGATCATCTAGAGTTCCAATGCAGTAAGCCAACCTAAACTGGGTCGTTATGACAAACCAGTAAAAAAGATTTCTACCATTCGCCCCTCAACATAAAAAAAACTTTTACCAACCCCACACGAGAAGTCTTTCTCTACTTATTACTCCTGAAAAAAAATTCAATTCCAACTTGCTTCATTCGAAATCGTGTCTCCTTTGCACTGAAGCTATAAATATTGTAGCAAATAAAGTGCATCAATTGTTTCCAGTGTAGCAATTTAAAAGGAGGGGTTTGGCTCTTTCTCAAGCAATTTACGTCCAGGAACCGGCTGGTAAAACCACTAATGCCGCTTCCATTATAACATCACTTCCGATTTGGCATTCCCAAAGAGATATTCGACGCCCGACGCGCCGGTTTCAGCCCCCTGACCCCCTGCCTCATCTTTGTAGCATTTTCAGAGTGTGAGAGAGAGAAGGGGTGCAAGTTGTGGGGTTCAAATATCAGCGTTGCAATTTCAAGACCTCGCGGCGAGAGACGCTCATTCATATTCATTGCATCAAAGTTGGCTATGGGTGTTCTGCGTATTTACGCTCTTTGATACATACGAAACTCTGTAAAAAAAGAGAAAAAAAAAGAAAAACTTTTGACACTATCAATAACCTGCGCGCATCATATTCCGTATATTCATATAATACATCAATGCCTTTCATCGTTACACCCACCGGGGAAATATTATTTATACAAATATTTTCGCACCTTTGACTCTCATTTTTTTTCATCAATGGTCTCTTTTTCGTTATAATTTTTTTCACCTAAAGTGAATATAATTTCATATGTATACGATATTCTCTCGATTTATAAAAATTTAATAGAGTACACTGAGGGGGGAATTTTTCACGGCTACCATTTTTTACTGCTAGGAAAATTCAACTTCCCTTTTTTACAGTGTAAAATTTTATACCTACGGTTAAAAAAAGGAAGTTGAATTTGAACTTTAAATTTTTTCAGAGAAAGTGTGACAATCTATGTCACAATCTTTTTTAATAACTAATTTTTCCTTGAGAAAATTAATTGGCCTCCAGGCTTATAATTCTACCCGAATTAGCAATTTTATTAAAAAAGGGCAATTTTTGTCACAAATGACACTTTTTTGAAAAAGTGCTCATTTCCGAAAAGATTTGAACTGAGAAAGTATTTTTAGTTCATCTCTGAAGTGTAAAAGAATTTTTCCTTGAAAAGATAAAATTATCTCAAAATTTAATTGCATCCAAAATAATAATTTTACTAAAAAAAAAGTGCAATTTTTGACAAAAATGACACATTTTGAGAGCAAAGGCTCATTTCCGAAGAGGTTTTGAGCTGAAAAACTATTTATAATTTATCTCTAATGTACAAAAGAATTTTTCCTTAAAAAAATTAAACTGTCTCGAAACTTAATTGCATCCAAATTACTAACTGCACTGAAAAAGTGAAATTTTTGACAAAAATGACCATTTTTTGAAAAAGGGTTCATTTCCGAAAAGGCGTTAACCTACATAACTGTTTATAATTAATCTCTGTAGTATAAAATATTTTTTTCTTGAGAAAATAAAATTGTCCCGAAGCTTAATTACTATTAAATTTCTTTTTTTATTCAAAAAGTGCAATTTTAGAAAAAAATTGCACATTTTTGAGAAAAAGACTTATTTTTGAAATGGTTTTGAATTGTGAAACTGTTTATAATTTATCTTTGAAATACCTATAAAATAATTTTTCCTTGAGAAAATAAAATAGTCTCGATGCTTAAATTGCACCCGAATTAACAATTTTTTTTAAAAAAAAGTGCAATTTTTGTCAAAAATTACACTTTATTGAAAAAATGGCTTATTTTCGAAAAGATTTAAACTGAGAAAGTATTGATAATTTATCTCCGAAGTATAAAATAATTTTTCCTTGAGAAAATAAAATGGTTCTAAAGCTTAATTACTTCTAAATTTCTAATTTTATTCAAAAACTGCAATTTTTGAAAAAATGGCACTTTCTTGAGAAAAAGGCTCATTTCCGAAAAGATTTGAAATAAGAAAGTATTTATAATTTATCTTTGAAAAATAAAATAATTTTTCCTTGAGAAAAAAATTGTCTCGATGCTGAATTGAATCCAAATTAATAACTTTACTAAAAAAGGGCAATTTTTGTCAAAAATGACACTTTTTTGAAAAAGGGTTCGTTTCCAAAATAGTTTTGATCTGTGAAAGTATATTTACAATTCATCTCTGAAGTATATAATATTTTTTTCTTGAGAAAATAAAATGGACTCAAAGCTTAATTGCATCCAAAATAATAATTTTTCTTTAAAAAGTGCAATTTTTGACAAAAATGGTACATTTTGAGAGAAGAGCTCATTTCCGAAAAAGTTTGAACTGAGAAAGTATTGATAATTTATCTCTGAAGTATAAAATAATTTTCCTTGAGAAAATAAAATGGTCTCAAAGCTTAATTGCTTCTAAATTTCTAATTTCATTCAAAAAGTGCAATTTTTGACAAAAATGGTACTTTTTTGAGAAAAGGGCTTAAAAGGGCTCAAAAGTTTTGAACTGGGAAAGTATTTATAATTTATATCTGATGTATAAAATAATTTTTCCTTGAAAAGATAAAATGGTCTTCGCTGAATTGCATCCAAATTAATAATTTTACTTAAAAAGTGCAATTTTTTGACAAAAATGGCACTTTTGTGAAAAAGGGCTCATTTCTGAAAAATGGGTTTCAACTGGGAAAGTATTTACAATTTATCTTTTAAGTATGCAACATTTTTTCTTGAGAAAATAAAATTATCTCGATGCTTAATTGCATCCAAATTAATAATTGTACTGAAAAAGTGCAATTTTTGACAAAAATGGCACCTTATTGAAAAAAGGGCTCATTTCTAAAAAGGTTTTCAACTGGGAAAGTATTTACAATTTATCTCTTATGTATGCAAAATTTTTTCTTGAGAAAATAAAATAGTCTCGATGTTTAATTGTGCCCGAATGATTCTTAATGATTAATTAATGTAATTCATTAATATGATTAATTTTTTGATTGGGGTACAAAAGTTTCAAAACGGAAGTTCCAATCGAAAAATTCCAAGAAAAAATTTCCAAAATGAAAAGATCCAAAATGAAAAGATCCAAAATTTATTTTTCCAAAGTACAAAAGTTCCAAAGTCCAAAATGTCCAAAATATAAATTTACCAAAGTGTGAAATTTCCAAAAAAATTTCCAAAATAAAAGTGTTGAATTGTTAAATAAGTGAAAAGTATTGGAGTTGTTTAAAAAAATAAGGCATCTCCAATATTTCACATTATTTTTTCTATCTGAATGCTTGTAATACAGAAATCCTTCGATATGTACCTAAATAATTTTTTTCCGACTTGTATTAATTCTACCATAATTAAAATTTACAATTTAATATAATTTCACTGTTCACTATTTTATAGTTAAAATAAAATTTCTAATTTTACTAATTTACAATTTAATATAATTTCACTGTTTACTATTTTTAAATTTGAAAAAAAAATTTTAATTTCACAACATAATTTTGGAATGAGCACACGTCGAATGAAATTTTTGATTTGAAATTTAAAAAATAAAAAAAAACAATGTTTGGAAAAAACGACTATTGGAAAAATAATACTTTGGTAAAAATGGCCTTTGGAAAAATAATACTTTGGAAAAAATATCATTTGGGAAAATAATAATTTGGATCCTTCGGAATTGGAACTTCTGTTTTGGAACTTTTGACTCCATACCAATTTATTAAATGAAAATTGAAAATATTATTAAGTACAGTGTTAAGAAAAAAGAAACTCGTGTTTCTCTAGTTCTACAATAATTTGCATATAGACTTTAAACATTTTTAAACAATAAACTTTGATGCTTTATAAAAACCTACGATCCATACATGAGATGTGAACGTTCGAAATAAACTAAATCTTCTGTGTAGATATTAATTTTTTTTAAATTTAATTTTTTTTATTTTAATTAATTTATTTTTATGTTATATAACTCAGGAGCATTGTGGATTACAATGCTCTTGAGTTATTTTTTATTTTAAGAATAAATAATTGAATTCCTTTCACTTAAAAATAACGATTACTCGTCGATTAAGAAGTAAATATTTAAATATCTATGAAATAATTTTTAATTCAACTCTATTAAATAGAATTTTTTATTACTTTGAAGAAAATAGTATTTACTTGAATGCACTAAAAAATTCTGTATTAAAAATTATTTGAAAGCAGACCTTCTTTTCATTGCAAATGAAAATAAGAATGAAATGAATAATAAGAATGTGAAATACTGTTATGTTTGCGGTGACAAATACAGTAAAAGTAAATAATTAGAAAACGACAATCATAATAAGAATGGTATTGTCCTGTTTATCAATAGAGCCGCGCTATATAGAGGTCGTCTGGTATGAAGGAATTACTGTTTCGTACCGTGGATAATTTTTTTTTCCCTGGATGAAAGCGTCTGTTTTCATATGAGTAGAATGTATAAACCAAGTATAACATCTGTACTCGTGTACTTTTATATTCGTTTGTATAAATAGCGCATCCACAAATTTGTTGTATATATGACATTCAACTTCATTCGCGCGTTATATAAACGCTGTAAATGAGGGTTTGGTGATTCAACATCAACAAATGCGCTCTATAAAAGTTCTCCCAGTAAAACAAGCTATGAAAATAAGTAATCAGCAGAAAAAAAAAATTTCTTCTTCTAATGAAGTTACTCTCGTGAAAACAATGCAACAAAAAAATACGTGTTTCATTTGTTTGAGAAAAATAAACGAAATATATTTTTAAATGTAAAGATAGTGTATTTGAAGAACATGTATATGTAACTGAAGAATATGTATATGTAACTGAAGAATATGTATATGATGTACCTGAAAAATATGTTTATGTAACTGAAGTATATAATTGAAGAAAAGGAAATGTATAAAAGTTTTGTGAAAAGAAAATTTGTATGTGTTTGATCCATTCAGTTGGGTTTCCCTATTATGTTCTCTTGTCAATGCGGATTCCATTCGATTCGAGATTCGATTCGACGCTTTGACACTTGAACATTGTTTAAGCTGTCGCTTCGAAAAGCTGGACATGAACACCTCCAACAAAAGCTGTCGGAAATTCATGAAACCGCAGACCGTCGTTACTCTTATCTCACGCTTTACTTCTGATGTTAATTAGAGGAATTCTCAAATTAACGCGAGAGGAAAAGCTGATTTATTCCAGTAGTGTCATTAAGGAAACAATTGTTAATTTTCATATAAAATCAGTGTTGCGATAAAAATTTAATTTTGCTTTTCCCTCATTTTCAAGCAGAAATTTACTACTCTTTTTCTCTCACCCAAAAATATATTCTGCTTCACTCTCAAAATTTTCTAAAATTAGTTAAATTTACACTACCGGTCAAAATTGAGAGACCACCCATTTTCAGGCGAATGAAAAACGCTTTAAAACATAAGATTTATTGAAATTAAAATTTTTTTCTGTTTATTTTTTAATAGATGATAAAATCTTGAAAAGAACAAGATCTTTTAGAAGTCATTTGGCCAATATTTAATTTAGATATTTTTAAGAAATCGTTATTTTCAATGTTTTACAAAAATTTGAATAACTTCTAAAATAATGAACGCTTTTAAATGATCTTAGGCTTATTTAAAAGGTCATTTGTTACTCAATAAGAATTACTTATAGGCATTAACGTGTAATTTTTTTCTTAGAAAATGCAGGCCGTCAAACTTGGACCAAAAAAATTCAAAAAATTTGGAACAATTTTTCTGTACTAAAAACGATTTTAGAAAATATATCAAACACCATATGGTGTAGATTTTTCAAAAAAAATTTTAAAAAAATACGTTTGAATTTTAAAAATTATTTTTCTGTTAATAAGATTGTTCCAAATTTTTTGAATTTTTTTGGTCCAAGTTTGACGGCCTGCATTTTCTAAGAAAAAAATTACACGTTATTGCCTATAAGTAATTCTTATTGAGTAACAAATGACCTTTTAAATAAGCCTAAGATCATTTAAAAGCGTTCATTATTTTAGAAGTTATTCAAATTTTTGTAAAACATTGAAAATGACGATTTCTTAAAAATATCTAAATTAAATATTGGCCAAATGACTTCTAAAAGATCTTGTTCTTTTCAAGATTTTATCATCTATCAAAAAATAAACAGAAAAAATTTTAGTTTTAATAAATCTTATGTTTTAAAGCGTTTTTCATTCGCCTGAAAATGGGTGGTCTCTCAATTTTGACCGGTAGTGTATCAATATATATTTAATTAATTATTAAAAATAATGGATTTATAAAAGAATTTTAGTTAAAAACACTAAAGAAAATTGAATTTGAAAGAAGATACAAACGATTGTAGAAATTCAATTATTTTCAAAAGTAATAAAATTGTTATCACAAAATTCAATTATGTTCAAAATTTACAAAAAAATCTCGACAAAATCCCTATTATTATCTTTATGAATAAAAAAATTCTTCTTCAAAATTCAATTATTTTTAAAAAATTTAATAAAACTCTTGTCAAAATTTCAATTATTTTCAAAAAATTTCCTCATTTCCATGATTTTTAATATCTACTATTTTAATAAAATTACCCAAAAGAATTTAATTATTTAAAAACCATTATAATAAAATTGTATTCAAACATTTAATTATTTTCATAAATAATAAAAATTTCACTTTTTAATGCAATTTTAATCAAATTCCTAAAAAAATGTAATTATTCTTGAAAATTTTATTAAAATTCGTCAAAAGAATTTAATTATTGAAAAATTTGTTAATAAAATTCTGTATAAGAATTAAGTTTCAAGAAACATTCAATTATTCAATAAATAATTTACTTTTGTATTTAAATAATTGAATTCTCGTAAAATTTTCCAAAAAAAAATAATTTGAAAATGAATTTTAGTTTAAATTTTGGACAATAATAGAATATGAAAATAATTTTTAAAAAATTACAGTAACAATATTCTTATAATATAAAATAATTATTGTAACACTCGATCCTCTTAAATTATTATAAAACATGAAAAAATCGATCACTCGAAAAATTTTGGAAAATAATTGAAATTTTGACAAGAATTTTATTAAATTATTTGAAAATACTTTAATTTTTCCGAAGAATTTTAATACTTTTGAAAACAATTGAATTCTTGTCATGAAAATTGTTATTTATCAAAATAATTGAATTTTGCAAAGATTTTAATTAAACTTCCTGAAAATAATTGAAATTCTGTTAAGAATTTTCTTATTTATCAAGATGTAATTGAATTCTTTCTAAGAAGTGCGTTTAAAACTTTTGAAATAATAAAATATAATTTAAAGAATTCAACTAATTTTAACAGAATTATAATTAAAAATTTTCAAAAAAATTAGTTGCATAGAAATGTTAATTAAAAATATGAAAAAATCAAATGTTCAAAGATTTAAATTTAAAACCTTTTCAAAATTTAATTATTTCAAAAAAATCTATAATGTTTCTCATATTTAATTAGTATTCAAAACATTAACTGAAATTAATTCGAAAATTGTACGAGAATTCAATTAATTAAACACAAAAAAATAATTTGTTGATTTATTTAATGTTCCTTAAAATTGAATTCTTTCGATGAATTTAATAAAATTTTGAAGAACAATTGCCTTTTCCAAGGAACTCATTGAAAATTGTATTTAAAAATATTTGAAATTGTGCGATAAGTTATTATTATTTATGAAAATAATTAAATTCTTGCGAAGAATTTTATAAACAATTTTGAAATAATTTATATTCATCGAAAAATTTTATGCAAATTGTATTTTATTTCTGTAAAAATTCCTGTAAACTTTTTATTATTTATAAAAATAATTGAATGTTTTTGTAGAATTTTATCAAAAATTTTTTTAAATGCACTGAGAAAAAAATTTTGTTTAATTCAAAAATATGTAGTCAACGAAAAAAATATGTTTGAATTAAGCATAATTTATAATTGAATTAAAGGCAATTTTTATTAAATCAAAATTCGTTTGGTAAATTTTATGAAATTATTAGATATTTGAAATCATTGAAGTGAAAAAAATTTTTGAAAATAATTATAAAGTTGTCAAAGAATTTTTTTTAAATTTTATTTTTGAAAATAATTAAATTTCTGCGAATAATTTTAATACATTAAGGAAGATTAAAATCTTTATTTTTACAAGAATTCAATTATTTATTTCTTTATTTTACAATCAATTAAATACAAAAATAAATAATTTATTAAATTATTGAATGATTCTTTAAATTGAATTCTTATAAAGAATTTTATCAAAAATATTTTTAAATCATTAAATTCTTTCGACAAATAATAAAATTTTTAAAAATAATTAGATTTTTTCTAGGAATTCGATTAAAATTGAATTCAAAATAATTGAAATTCTGCTATGAGTTTTATTATTCATGAAAATAATTGAATTCCTAAAAAAAATTTATTATTTACGAAAATAAATTAAATTTGTTTAATAAATTGCATAGTTTATGAAAATAATGGAATTATTACGAAAAAATTTCTAACAAAATTTGAAAATAATTGAATTCATTGTAAAGGCTTCGTCCATAAATTACGTCACACGTTTTTAGCCCATTTTTTACCCCCTTCTCCCCTTTGTCACACTACGTAACATCTAAAGGAACCCCCTCCCTCTAAATTACGTCACAATTCGTAAACCCCCCTTTAAAAAATTTGACTTTTTTGAAAATTTGGGGGGGTAGAGGGGGGCCAATTTTACCAATTTTGCTAACACTGCCTACTTTGTGAATTTTTTCTGATACTTGCAATAATTTATTTTTAAATAAAACGGACCGATTTTTGGGAAATTGAAAATTAAATATTAATTATCAAAAATTAGGGTAAATTTTTAAAATATTAAAAAATAAAATTCACCATTGGAAAAGGGACGAAAAAACCTTTCAGAAACATATTCTAAAAAAATTTTTCCATTACAAGTATGTTCAGAAAAAATTCACAAAGTAGCCGGTGTTATTAAAATTCGTAAAATTGGCTCCAAATTTTCGAAAAAGTCAAAAATATTTTTTGGGTCATTTCTACTTGATAGAACAACAAATTCCCCGAGTTTTAATTTTTTTCAAGAAGTTGAAATTTCAACTTAGGACATTTCACGTAAAATGCCCCATAATAATTAATACACTTTTTAATATTTTAAAAACAAGAAATATACTTGATATTTTTATTTATTACAATTTTCTCATAATAATAAATAGAGTATAAACTGTGACATAACAAAATAAGAAACCCCCACCCCCCTTTTGTCACAATTAGTCACATTTTCATAGACCCCCTCCCCCCCTAAAAAGTGTGACATAATTTATGGACGAAGCCAAATAATTGAATTCCTCTGATATTTTTATTATTTATCGAAAATAATGAAAAGTTTTTGTAAAATTTTATCAAAATTTGTTTTAAATAATTGAATTCTTTTGGAAAATTTTATTTAAATAGAAGACATTAAAAATCATTAAATTGAGGAAAGTTTTTAAAAATAATTCAAATTTTGCCAAAAAATTTATTAATTTTTTTGAAAATAATTGAATTTTGGAGAAGAATTTTATTATTTACAAAGATAGTTGAAATTTTGACAAGAACTTTTTTAAATTTGTCAACATAATTGAATTTTCGCAGTCATTTATAACTTTTCCAAAATCCAATTTATTGTTTTTAACTAAAATTCTTTTTAGTTTCAAATAAAACTTTTTTCTAAATGTAAATTGTAATTAAATTTTTCGTAATTCGTGTCTTCGCCATAGTACAATTATGTATTTTCCTTAATTTGAAAAATTTCCTTTTCTCAAACTGAATACCCCTTCTAAAAATTAAAATCCCTTGTTTTACCTGATATTAAATGAAAAATTACTGTAATTCCAGTATTAAAATTGATTATTTTTTATTAAAATTGATTTATTTTTCTATCCATGTTTTCTAATTGGATCAAATTTTGTCCTTTTATCATTCACAAAGCAAAAGGGTGAAAAATCGTACAAGAAAACCGTCAAATAAAAAGTAGATATGTTTTTATTTTATGATTGGTCTTACGCTAAAGTGCACACAAAACGAACCATTAATTATCGAACAACGATGTCGGCATTCAAAGGGAAGTTGATTGAACCCGAGGGTGTGCGCGTCTGTCTATATATCTACAAAAAATGTATGAGTGTCTTCGTTTGTGTGTGTATGTGTGTGTATGAGAAGTGGTGCTTTAATAACGAGAAAAATCTAACACTCGCAGTGTCAAAAAAACTTGCGGTGCAACCCCTCATATATACTTGAGGCCTTAGCATGGGACTTCTTGCCCCCAATAATTGTGCACAACGGGTGGCTACTCACGTTGTTGTTACATTTGACAGTTTCCGACATATGAGGACTCACTGTTTCGAGAGTGCACGCGGTACCGAGTTATGTGCATCGAAGTCCTTAAAGTGGTCCTTCATTCTTTTTTTTTTTACTTCTTCCTTTCATTTCATTATGGCGGCACCTCTCTTTTCTCTAAATCTATTGTCAAAATTTTGCACCTCCTATAAAACCCTCCACGAAAAATCGTTGTACCATTCCCAAAACACGCCCCACTTTTTTTCAACATTGATTCATATAGTATATAATTATTTCATCTGTTTACACACACAAATCAAAAATGAAACGTAGGTTGTTCTCAAATTTCGCAATCTGTTCGGAACAATAAATTGCTAAACAGTTTTTATGATTCAGTGTCGCGTTAACAGTGCTCGAACCAGTGAAAATATTTAAAAATACAGACTTTACGGACCAAACATAAAAAATTAGGGACCAATTGCTGACAAAAATATAACCAGTTTGAGTCAAATAAGAGAATATTTTTTTTAAAACTATAAATTAAATTTTTCATAACTATAAAACATGAAGATATCGATAACTCCGAGTTCGGAGTGATTCGACTCGGAGTTATCGATTTCTTCATGTTTTATAATAATTAAAGATGACCGAGTGATAAAATCATTATCAATTCAATTATTATTTTCAAGAATTTTTAACTAAAATTCTTCTTTAAATCAAATATTTTTAATAATTTTCGAAAAAGTTCTTTGAATATTTTCAAATCCATTTGTTTGTAATATTCAATTTTACGAAATTTCAATTATTAGTAAATTCTTCAATTAAATAAATATTACAAAATAAGAACATAAAATAATATAAAAAAAATTTGCAAATTAAACTTTTTCAAGAAAATTAATTTCAAAATTCAATTATTTTTAAAAATTCATGCTATATTGCATTTAATATTCAATTATTAACTAAAAATTTAACTGCAATTCATGTTTCAATCAATTTTTATTAGAAAATTCAACTAGAATTCAATTATTTAAATACAAAAAGTTAATAATTTATTCAATAATTGAATGTTTCTTAAAATTCAATTCCCATAAAGAATTTTATAAACAAATTTTTAAATAATTGAATTTTTTTGACGGATTTTAATAAAATTTTTAAGAATAATTACATTTTTCAAGAAATTCGATTAAAATTTTATTAAAAATAATTACAATTCTGCAATGATTTTTATTATTTATGAAAATAATTGAATTCCTAAAGAGAATGTTATTATTAACGAACAAATAATTGAATTTATGTAAAAATTTTATTACTTATGAAAATATTCTGCAAATTATCGGCTGTGGTTACTTTTTATAAATTGTGAATTAAATTAATTTTGATAACCCAGATATTAATTGGAATTGCTCTAGCAATAGTTTAGGATCAGTAAACGATTTATGTATTAACAATGTTAATAAACAGAAGATAAGGTTCACTCAGCCGATAATCAGCAGCAGATGAAAAATTATTTATTTATTTTTGAGTGAACTTTATCTTCTGTTTAGTAACAATTTTTAGTCATAAAACTTTTTACTGGTTTCAAACTATTGATAAAAAAATTCCAATTAATATCTGGGTTATCAAAATTAATTTAATTCACAATTCACAAAAAATAACCATAGCCGATAAGCAGCAGAAGATGAAAAATTATTTTTGACCGAACTTTATCTTCTGTTTACTAACAATTTTTAGTCATAAAATTTTTTACTGGTCCCAAACTATTGCTAGAAGAATTCCAATTTATATCTGGGTCATAAAAATTAATTTAATTCACAATTCATAAAAAGTAACCACAGCCGAAAATCAGCAGAAGATGGAAAATTATTTTTTAGCGAACTTTATATTCTGTTTACTAACAATTTTTAGTCATAAAATTTTTTACTGGTCCTAAGTTATTACTAGAACAATTCCAATTAATATCTGCGTCATAAAAATAAATTTAATTTACAATTTATAAAAAGTAACCACAGCCGATAATCAGCAGAAGATGAAAAATTATTTATTTATTTTTAAGCGAACTTTATCTTCTGTTTACTAACAATTTTTAGTCATAAAATTTTTTACTGGTCCTAAGTTATTGCTAGAGCAATTCCAATTAATATCTGAGTCATAAAAATTAATTTTATGAATTGTGAATTAAATGAATTTCGATGACCCAGATATTAATTGAAATTGTTCTAGCAATAGTTTTGAAACAGTAAACAATTTTAGTACTAGCAATTGTCAATAAACAGAAGATAAAATTTGCTCAAAAACTAATTTTCAAAGTATATAGTGCTGTTATTTTGTTTGGATTTATAATTTTTAGTATTTTATTTAATTTTCAAAGTATTTTTAAAAAAATGTGCAAAATATTTTTTTTAGTCAAAACCATAGAAAAATTTTAATAGAAAAAATATAAAGATGAATCAATTATCAATGGAAGAAACAAGCAAAGCAAAGAATTTCCTTATATCAACAAAAAGTTTTTTCTTGGTGAAACTTAGATGACGTCGCTTATAAATATTAGTTTGTAAATATTTTATGAGAAATTTTTCATAATGAATTTATATTTTCTGATATTTTATTTTAATTTAATAAATTATCAATTCCATAAAAATGTTGCACTGCAGATAATTGTCATTGAATAAACAAATCAGAATTTTTAAATTATTTCTTTGATAATTATATTTTATTTATTAACTATACCTAGATATATTTTTTAATATATATTTACTTACGAAATAAAATCGACAGGAAACATTTAACTCACCTGAAACAAAAAGAGGAGAAAATAGTTAATTTTAGAATTATTATCAAAAAAATAAAAAAAAATGAGGTGAAATAATAATTCATACAACTACATTTATCAGGGTGGCCGCAAAATTTTATTTTGCGGCCTGAAAATTCCCTGACTTTTCCCTGACTAACAAATTTTTGAATTATTCAATATTCTACATTGAAATGTCCGTAAGAAGGTCCAAACTTATAAAAAATGTGACGGCACCATTATAATGAGCTATATTACAAAAACGTCTAAATAAAAAATTGAATTGACATTTAAGTATTAAAGTTTTTTAATTTGTGGTTTTTTTCGATCAAAATTCCCTGACTTTTAAAGAATTTTTAAAAATTCCCTGACTTTTCCCTGAAATTTTGATTATTAGAACATTTTTAAATTAAATATATATTAAAAAATTAAAATTAGTTAAAAAAAAAATTTTTAGAAACTATCTGCTCGAGAATTTTCAGTTAAAATTATTTAAAATTCAAAATTTGAGTTCGAAACCTTTTGAAATTCAATTGTTTATAAAATTGATTTCAAAGTTCATAAGGCAGACAAAAAGAAATTTAAACAGAATTAAATTTTTAAAATACTTGAAACAATCCAAAATTGTAGTTATTTTTAATCATTTCCTCAAAATTTTTAATTAAAATTTTTGTTTGAACGCTTCTTCGGAAAAAAATTTCTTTAGAATAATTAGAAAAATGTACTTTAGAAGTACCTAGTAAAATTTACTCTTGAAATTAATATTTAATAAGAATATATTTTCAAGTTTCAACCTAACTAAAAAATTATCAAACTTAAAAAAAATTATAATTTTATAAGGTTTTTTTTAAAAAAAGTGTAAAAGGAAAAAATATGCATGATTTTATGTGTTTTAAGGAATTTTATTAATTAAAAGGGACAAAAAAGAGAAATAAGGAAAAAAAGAGGACTAAATAAATAAGAGGGCTAATTATGATCCCTGTTAATAATAATAAAAATTTTTTTTTAAAACACTAGAGTTTTTAATTTATTAAAGACTAATTAAAATTTGATTAATTTTAATGATTGTGATAGTTACTTTTAAAGTGAACTGATAAAAAAATAATCAAATTATATAATTATTGAAAAAACTGAATTGATAAAAAATAATCGTTTTTTTAATTTATTAAAAATTAATTAAAATTTAATTAATTTTTTATGATTATGATAAAGTGGAAGGAAATTTTAATTATTCCCTTATAAGACTGTGAGCGATACGATTTTTTTTTAACTTTTCCCTTTTATAATTCCGGTTTGATTGATTTTTTTTCCATCTGTAATTGAGTTTCACAATTCTTATTGAAAAATTGTAAAGAAAGTACTGAATAATATAATTGCTTTCTTCTTACCACTTCCAATATGGTCTCCAGTGGACTTTTTTTTATGTAATTCTGATTTTTGTGTAATTTCATCTCTTCATTAATCTTGTTCACTTAAAAAGTATTCAGATCGTTTTTTTTAATTAAATATTCGCTTTGACTGTATCGTCAATGATTTTTTTATTTAAAAATTAAAATCTTAATTTTTAATTATTGAAAATATTTAAATGAACTAAAATCATGGAATATGGAAAATCATGAATCATTCGAACACTGAATTCAAACACAAAAATTTAGGGAGTAAAAATTATAAAGAAGTGAATAGAGAACGAAACAATTTGAATTTTATTTTTATTTTTATTCAAGAAACGCACAACATTTAAAAAAATTTCTGAATCAATTTCCCCTTTTTGTTTTCAATTAAAAAAGAATTTGATTTTTCAAACTACGATAACTGCGCACAAAATAGGAAAGTTGATTACTATAACAATGTGCATTGTAAACAATAAATAAAAAAAATTGAATGAATAATAGTAGAAAAAAAGGGGAAGGATTGAAAATCCCTTTAGTACGTCAAACAATGGGGGAGAATGAAATGAAAACGTTGAATGAATTTAGAAGAGTTTTCAATTAAAATTTATCAATGGCAAAGCCGAATTCCAGAATTCTATCGTTTTTTGGTCCTTGGACGAGCTTTCAGTTTGAGAGAAAGGTGAACAAAAAAAAAGAAGAAATCACAGGGTGAGAATGAAGAAGGTGAGAGAGTGGTCGCGAAATGAAAACGGTGGCCCTTTGTCGAATAACGGAAACGCCTTTAATGGTTTCTCGCCTGCGTCCGACACATTTGGGGAAAAAAAAGTTGAGTCGAGCACACATTTTCTCCACGCAATACCATCATCGCCATATCACTACAATTACTGCCAACACCAATATCTAACATTTCAGGAAAAAAAATTGCGGATAAAGCATATAAAGAGAGGAAAAACTGGGACACACAGTCTGTTTATCAGTCACTATTCTCTTTGTATAATTCGTGTCAAACATGGAATATAAAAATATAAAACTAAAATAAAACACTACGATTTACTAAAATCTGGATTAATTTTATATTATAGGTATATTATACATAAACTTCAATTTATCAATGATTTCTGATTCTGAATTTTAAAAATTCACTTATTAAGTATATAATTAATTATTATAATGTTTATTATTTTCAGAAATATTAATGAAATTCTTTTCAAGAATTCAATTATTTTTTGAAATTTTAATAAATATTCATAAAAATTTAATTATTTTCATAAATAATAACATTCTTTGGAAGAATTCAATTATTTTTTTTAATTTCAATAAAATTCTTTGCAAGAATACAATTAGTTTCATAACATTCAATTATTTTTAAAAATAGTAAAATTCTTTAGAGAAATTCAACTATTTTCAATACAATTTAAATGAAATATCACTAATTAAATTATTTTTAGGCCTAATTATTTTTATAAACAGTAAAACTCTTTGCAAGAGTTAAATTAATTTTATAAATAATAAAATTCTTGTCACGAATTCAATAATTTTCATAGAATTTAAATAAAATTCAATAATAAAATCTTTTCTATTAAAGATATTAATATACACGATTATTTTCAAAAGTTGGAAGAATTCAATTATTTTCTAAAATGTTAGTTAATTCTTCCAAACAATTAAATTATTTTTATAGTAAAAATCTTTGCAGGAATTTAATTATTTTCAATGCAATTTTCATAAAATTCAACAATCAAATTTTTAATTATAAATTATTAACAGAAAGGAGTATTTTAAAAAATTGAAAAAAAATTTTTGTCAATACGATTCTTTGCAAATTTTTAATTAAAATTAATTACAAAAACTCTAATAAAATTGTTTAAAAGAATTTTATTTTCAATCAATGGTTTTTATTAAAATTGAATAGTAAAATTATTATGACAATTATTAGCAAAATCAATTATAAAAAAAAATATAGACATTTTTCGAAAAATTTCAATTGTTGTAAAATCCTTATTAATAGTATCCATTCTTCGAAACAATTTAATTATTTTCAATATGTATTTAAATAAAATTCCTTGAATGTATTAAATTATTTTTAAAAATTACAATAATGTTTTGAGAAAAATTTAATTATATTCTAAAAATTGTAGTAGAATTTAATTATCAATTATTAAAAAACACGATTACCCATGTAGAAATTGCAGTAGGATTCTCATAGGGCCTTGTAAAATTTCCCCTTTACCTATCTAAGTCTAGTAAGGAAAAATGTAGGGAACTGGTTAGGCCCCTGGATTTTCTGTGACTCTCGGATCTTGCCAGAAAAATATTATTAGGAAATGTAGCACGAATCCTACGAGAACCTCAACAGAAAAACTGATTTTTTTCTGTTTTTTTCGTTTCTAATGACTTTCAACCAAAATTTTGATTGTCTAATAGCGTTCGGGTGGACCTGCTACTACTTAAAAGTTGAAATAAAATTCGGTATCCTTCAAGATTAAGTAGCGCTCAGTATGAAACTGAAGTTACCAACGTTTGTTCGACGAAAAATATAATACGTAACAATTTCCCCGCCTCAGATCCAATTTTCTTCCACATTTAATATAGATACTAATATTAGAAGTCATTAGAAATTATTTTCAAGTGGAAACAGGTCGGGAAGGGCAACTTGATCTTTTGTCATAGATTTTCCGAAAAATCCGCGACAAAAATCAAAATCATTGCCCTCTGCGACCTGGTTCCAGCTGAAAATAATTTCTTATGATTCCTGACTTTAGTATTTTTAATAAATGTTAAATAAAATCGGATCTGAGGCGGGGAAATAGAAATTCTTACGTATTATATTTTTCGTCGAACAAACGTTCATTCTTTCTACTTCGTGATAGATTCTTTTACTATAGAACTGAATATGAACATTCTACGAACATAATTAAACATATAAATTAATTGTTTATTAACAAAAAAATTTTTTAAAACCCTTAACTTCGCAAAACTCGAAAATTCCATTGTCTGCTAATTGACGGATGGAGTATTTTGACTAGCAATTTAGCCAAAATTATTTTACTAGAGAAAATTCTTATAAATAAACATCTAATGATCAATAGGCAACTTTAAAATTAATTGTTTATTAGATGATTATTTACAAGAATTTTTATTTATTAAATAATTTTGGCAAAATTACTAGTCAAAATACTCCATCCGCCAATTAGCAGACAATCGAATTTTCGAGTTTAGCGAAGCTAAGAGCTTCAACAAATTTAATTGTTAATAAACAATTGATTTTGTTGATTCCTATTGTTCATTAGATGTTTATTTACAAGAATTTTTATTTATTAAATAATTTTGGCAAAATTACTAGTCAAAATACTCCATCCGCCAATTAGCAGACAATCGGATTTTCGAGTTTTGCGAAGCTAAGAGCTTTAAACAATTATATTGTTAATAAACAATTGATTTTGTTGATGCCTATTGTTCAATAGATGATTATCTACAAGAATTTTATTTAAAAAAATAAATTTGGCAAAATTACTAGTCAAAATACTCCATCCGCCAATTAGCAGACAATCGGATTTTCGAGTTTTGCGAAGCTAAGAGCTTTAAACAATTATATTGTTAATAAACAATTGATTTTGTTGATGCCTATTGTTCAATAGATGATTATCTACAAGAATTTTATATAAAAAAATAAATTTGGCAAAATTACTAGTCAAAATACTCCATCTGCCAATTAGCAGACAATCGGATTTTCGAGTTTTGCGAAGCTAAGAGCTTTAAAAAAATAAATTGTTAATAAACAATTGATTTTTTTGTTGCCTATTGTTCATTAGATGTTTATCTACAAGAATTTCGTTTACTAAAATAATTTTGGCAAAATTACTAGTCAAAATACTCCATCCGTCAATTAGCAGACAATCGAATTTTCGAGTTTAGCGAAGCTAAGAGCTTTAAAAAAATAAATTGTAAATAAACAATTGATTTTGTTGATGCCTATTGTTCATTAGATGTTTATCTACAAGAATTTCGTTTACTAAAATAATTTTGGCAAAATTACTAGTCAAAATACTCCATCCGTCAATTAGCAGACAATCGAATTTTCGAGTTTAGCGAAGCTAAGAGCTTTAAAAAAATAAATTGTAAATAAACAATTGATTTTGTTGATTCCTATTGTTCATTAGATGTTTATTTACAAGAATTTTTATTTATTAAATAATTTTGGCAAAATTACTAGTCAAAATACTCCATCCGTCAATTAGCAGACAATCGGATTTTCGAGTTTTGCGAAGCTAAGAGCTTTAAAAAAATAAATTGTTAATAAACAATTGATTTTGTTGATTCCTATTGTTCATTAGATGTTTATTTACAAGAATTTTTATTTATTAAATAATTTTGGCAAAATTACTAGTCAAAATACTCCATCCGCCAATTAGCAGACAATCGAATTTTCGATTTTAGCGAAGCAAAGAGCTTTAAAAAAATTAATTGTTAATAAACAATTGATTTTGTTGATGCCTATTGTTCATTAGATGTTTATCTACAAGAATTTCGTTTACTAAAATAATTTTGGCAAAATTACTAGTCAAAATACTCCATCCGTCAATTAGCAGACAATCGAATTTTCGAGTTTAGCGAAGCTAAGAGCTTTAAAAAAATAAATTGTAAATAAACAATTGATTTTGTTGATGCCTATTGTTCATTAGATGTTTATCTACAAGAATTTCGTTTAGTAAAATAATTTTGGCAAAATTACTAGTCAAAATACTCCATCCGCCAATTAGCAGACAATCGGATTTTCGAGTTTTGCGAAGCTAAGAGCTTTAAAAAAATAAATTGTAAATAAACAATTGATTTTGTTGATGCCTATTGTTCATTAGATGATTATTTACAAGAATTTTATTTAAAAAAATAATTTTGGCAAAATTACTAGTCAAAATACTCCATCCGCCAATTAGCAGACAATCGAATTTTCGAGTTTAGCGAAGCTAAGAGCTTCAAAAAATTTAATTGTTAATAAACAATTGATTTTGTTGATTCCTATTGTTCATTAGATGTTTATTTACAAGAATTTTTATTTATTAAATAATTTTGGCAAAATTACTAGTCAAAATACTCCATCCGCCAATTAGCAGACAATCGGATTTTCGAGTTTTGCGAAGCTAAGAGCTTTAAACAATTATATTGTTAATAAACAATTGATTTTGCTGATGCCTATTGTTCAATAGATGATTATCTACAAGAATTTTATTTAAAAAAATAAATTTGGCAAAATTACTAGTCAAAATACTCCATCCGCCAATTAGCAGACAATCGGATTTTCGAGTTTTGCGAAGCTAAGAGCTTTAAAAAAATAAATTGTTAATAAACAATTGATTTTATTGATGCCTATTGTTCATTAGATGTTTATCTACAAGAATTTCGTTTTGTAAAATAATTTTGGCAAAATTACTAGTCAAAATACTCCATCCGCCAATTAGCAGACAATCGGATTTTCGAGTTTTGCGAAGCTAAGAGCTTTAAAAAAATAAATTGTTAATAAACAATTGATTTTGTTGATTCCTATTGTTCATTAGATGTTTATTTACAAGAATTTTTATTTATTAAATAATTTTGGCAAAATTACTAGTCAAAATACTCCATCCGCCAATTAGCAGACAATCGGATTTTCGAGTTTTGCGAAGCTAAGAGCTTTAAAAAAATAAATTGTTAATAAACAATTGATTTTGTTGATGCCTATTGTTCATTAGATGTTTATCTACAAGAATTTCGTTTTGTAAAATAATTTTGGCAAAATTACTAGTCAAAATACTCCATCCGCCAATTTGCAGACAATCGGATTTTCGAGTTTTGCGAAGCTAAGAGCTTTAAAAAAATAAATTGTAAATAAACAATTGATTTTGTTGATGCCTATTGTTCATTAGATGTTTATCTACAAGAATTTCGTTTTGTAAAATAATTTTGGCAAAATTACTAGTCAAAATACTCCATCCGCCAATTAGCAGACAATCGGATTTTCGAGTTTTGCGAAGCTAAGAGCTTTAAAAAAAAAAATTGTTAATAAACAATTGATTTTGTTGATGCCTATTGTTCATTAGATGTTTATCTACAAGAATTTCGTTTAGTAAAATAATTTTGGCAAAATTACTAGTCAAAATAGTCCATCCGCCAATTAGCAGACAATCGGATTTTCGAGTTTTGCGAAGCTAAGAGCTTTAAAAAAATTAATTGTTAATAAACAATTGATTTTGTTGATGCCTATTGTTCATTAGATGTTTATCTACAAGAATTTCGTTTAGTAAAATAATTTTGGCAAAATTACTAGTCAAAATACTCCATCCGCCAATTAGCAGACAATCGGATTTTCGAGTTTTGCGAAGCTAAGAGCTTTAAACAATTAAATTGTTAATAAACAATTGATTTTATTGATGCCTATTGTTCATTAGATGTTTATCTACAAGAATTTCGTTTAGTAAAATAATTTTGGCAAAATTACTAGTCAAAATACTCCATCCGCCAATTAGCAGACAATCGGATTTTCGAGTTTTGCGAAGCTAAGAGCTTTAAACAATTATATTGTTAATAAACAATTGATTTTGCTGATGCCTATTGTTCAATAGATGATTATCTACAAGAATTTTATTTAAAAAAATAAATTTGGCAAAATTACTAGTCAAAATACTCCATCCGCCAATTAGCAGACAATCGGATTTTCGAGTTTTGCGAAGCTAAGAGCTTTAAAAAAAAAAATTGTTAATAAACAATTGATTTTGTTGATGCCTATTGTTCATTAGATGTTTATCTACAAGAATTTCGTTTAGTAAAATAATTTTGGCAAAATTACTAGTCAAAATAGTCCATCCGCCAATTAGCAGACAATCGGATTTTCGAGTTTTGCGAAGCTAAGAGCTTTAAAAAAATTAATTGTTAATAAACAATTGATTTTGTTGATGCCTATTGTTCATTAGATGTTTATCTACAAGAATTTCGTTTAGTAAAATAATTTTGGCAAAATTACTAGTCAAAATACTCCATCCGCCAATTAGCAGACAATCGGATTTTCGAGTTTTGCGAAGCTAAGAGCTTTAAACAATTAAATTGTTAATAAACAATTGATTTTATTGATGCCTATTGTTCATTAGATGTTTATCTACAAGAATTTCGTTTAGTAAAATAATTTTGGCAAAATTACTAGTCAAAATACTCCATCCGCCAATTAGCAGACAATCGGATTTTCGAGTTTTGCGAAGCTAAGAGCTTTAAAAAAATTAATTGTTAATAAACAATTGATTTTGTTGATGCCTATTGTTCATTAGATGTTTATCTACAAGAATTTTTATTTATTAAATAATTTTGGCAAAATTACTAGTCAAAATACTCCATCCGCCAATTAGCAGACAATCGGATTTTCGAGTTTTGCGAAGCTAAGAGCTTTAAACAATTAAATTGTTAATAAACAATTGATTTTATTGATGCCTATTGTTCATTAGATGTTTATCTACAAGAATTTCGTTTAGTAAAATAATTTTGGCAAAATTACTAGTCAAAATACTCCATCCGCCAATTAGCAGACAATCGGATTTTCGAGTTTTGCGAAGCTAAGAGCTTTAAAAAAATAAATTGTTAATAAACAATTGATTTTGTTGATTCCTATTGTTCATTAGATGTTTATTTACAAGAATTTTTATTTATTAAATAATTTTGGCAAAATTACTAGTCAAAATACTCCATCCGCCAATTAGCAGACAATCGGATTTTCGAGTTTTGCGAAGCTAAGAGCTTTAAAAAAATAAATTGTTAATAAACAATTGATTTTGTTGATGCCTATTGTTCATTAGATGTTTATCTACAAGAATTTCGTTTTGTAAAATAATTTTGGCAAAATTACTAGTCAAAATACTCCATCCGCCAATTTGCAGACAATCGGATTTTCGAGTTTTGCGAAGCTAAGAGCTTTAAAAAAATAAATTGTAAATAAACAATTGATTTTGTTGATGCCTATTGTTCATTAGATGTTTATCTACAAGAATTTCGTTTTGTAAAATAATTTTGGCAAAATTACTAGTCAAAATACTCCATCCGCCAATTAGCAGACAATCGGATTTTCGAGTTTTGCGAAGCTAAGAGCTTTAAAAAAATAAATTGTTAATAAACAATTGATTTTGTTGATTCCTATTGTTCATTAGATGTTTATTTACAAGAATTTTTATTTATTAAATAATTTTGGCAAAATTACTAGTCAAAATACTCCATCCGCCAATTAGCAGACAATCGGATTTTCGAGTTTTGCGAAGCTAAGAGCTTTAAAAAAATAAATTGTTAATAAACAATTGATTTTGTTGATGCCTATTGTTCATTAGATGATTATTTACAAGAATTTTATTTAAAAAAATAATTTTGGCAAAATTACTAGTCAAAATACTCCATCCGCCAATTAGCAGACAATCGGATTTTCGAGTTTTGCGAAGCTAAGAGCTTTAAACAATTAAATTGTTAATAAACAATTGATTTTGTTGATGCCTATTGTTCATTAGATGAATATTTACAAGAATTTTATTTAAAAAAATAATTTTGGCAAAATTACTAGTCAAAATACTCCATCCGCCAATTAGCAGACAATCGAATTTTCGAGTTTAGCGAAGCTAAGAGCTTCAAAAAATTCAATTGTTAATAAACAATTGATTTTGTTGATTCCTATTGTTCATTAGATGTTTATCTACAAGAATTTCGTTTAGTAAAATAATTTTGGCAAAATTACTAGTCAAAATACTCCATCCGCCAATTAGCAGACAATCGGATTTTCGAGTTTTGCGAAGCTAAGAGCTTTAAAAAAATAAATTGTTATTAAACAATTGATTTTGTTGATGCCTATTGTTCATTAGATGTTTATCTACAAGAATTTCGTTTAGTAAAATAATTTTGGCAAAATTACTAGTCAAAATACTCCATCCGCCAATTAGCAGACAATCGGATTTTCGAGTTTTGCGAAGCTAAGAGCTTTAAAAAAATAAATTGTTATTAAACAATTGATTTTGTTGATGCCTATTGTTCATTAGATGTTTATCTACAAGAATTTCGTTTAGTAAAATAATTTTGGCAAAATTACTAGTCAAAATACTCCATCCGCCAATTAGCAGACAATCGGATTTTCGAGTTTTGCGAAGCTAAAAGCTTTAAAAAAATAAATTGTTAATAAACAATTGATTTTGTTGATTCCTATTGTTCATTAGATGTTTATTTACAAGAATTTTTATTTATTAAATAATTTTAGCAAAATTACTAGTCAAAATACTCCATCCGCCAATTAGCAGACAATCGGATTTTCGAGTTTTGCGAAGCTAAGAGCTTTAAAAAAATAAATTGTTAATAAACAATTGATTTTGTTGATGCCTATTGTTCATTAGATGTTTATCTACAAGAATTTCGTTTTGTAAAATAATTTTGGCAAAATTACTAGTCAAAATACTCCATCCGCCAATTAGCAGACAATCGGATTTTCGAGTTTTGCGAAGCTAAGAGCTTTAAAAAAATAAATTGTTATTAAACAATTGATTTTGTTGATGCCTATTGTTCATCAGATGTTTATCTACAAGAATTTCGTTTAGTAAAATAATTTTGGCAAAATTACTAGTCAAAATACTCCATCCGCCAATTAGCAGACAATCGAATTTTCGAGTTTAGCGAAGCTAAGAGCTTCAAAAAATTTAATTGTTAATAAACAATTGATTTTGTTGATTCCTATTGTTCATTAGATGTTTATTTACAAGAATTTTTATTTATTAAATAATTTTGGCAAAATTACTAGTCAAAATACTCCATCCGCCAATTAGCAGACAATCGGATTTTCGAGTTTTGCGAAGCTAAGAGCTTTAAACAATTATATTGTTAATAAACAATTGATTTTGTTGATGCCTATTGTTCAATAGATGATTATCTACAAGAATTTTATTTAAAAAAATAAATTTGGCAAAATTACTAGTCAAAATACTCCATCCGCCAATTAGCAGACAATCGGATTTTCGAGTTTTGCGAAGCTAAGAGCTTTAAAAAAATAAATTGTTAATAAACAATTGATTTTGTTGATGCCTATTGTTCATTAGATGATTATTTACAAGAATTTTATTTAAAAAAATAATTTTGGCAAAATTACTAGTCAAAATACTCCATCCGCCAATTAGCAGACAATCGAATTTTCGAGTTTAGCGAAGCTAAGAGCTTCAAAAAATTCAATTGTTAATAAACAATTGATTTTGTTGATTCCTATTGTTCATTAGATGTTTATCTACAAGAATTTCGTTTAGTAAAATAATTTTGGCAAAATTACTAGTCAAAATACTCCATCCGCCAATTAGCAGACAATCGGATTTTCGAGTTTTGCGAAGCTAAAAGCTTTAAAAAAATAAATTGTTAATAAACAATTGATTTTGTTGATGCCTATTGTTCATTAGATGTTTATCTACAAGAATTTCGTTTACTAAAATAATTTTGGCAAAATTACTAGTCAAAATACTCCATCCGCCAATTAGCAGACAATCGGATTTTCGAGTTTTGCGAAGCTAAGAGCTTTAAAAAAATAAATTGTTAATAAACAATTGATTTTGTTGATGCCTATTGTTCATTAGATGTTTATCTACAAGAATTTCGTTTAGTAAAATAATTTTGGCAAAATTACTAGTCAAAATACTCCATCCGCCAATTAGCAGACAATCGGATTTTCGAGTTTTGCGAAGCTAAGAGCTTTAAAAAAATAAATTGTTAATAAACAATTGATTTTGTTGATGCCTATTGTTCATTAGATGATTATTTACAAGAATTTTATTTAAAAAAATAAATTTGGCAAAATTACTAGTCAAAAAACTCCATCCGCCAATTAGCAGACAATCGGATTTTCGAGTTTTGCGAAGCTAAGAGCTTTGAACAATTAAATTGTTAATAAACAATTGATTTTGTTGATGCCTATTGTTCATTAGATGATTATTTACAAGAATTTTATTTAAAAAAATAATTTTGGCAAAATTACTAGTCAAAATACTTCATCCGCCAATTAGCAGAGAATCGGATTTTCGAGTTTTGCGAAGCTAAGAGCTTTAAACAATTAAATTGTTAATAAACAATTGATTTTGTTGATGCCTATTGTTCATTAGATGATTATTTACAAGAATTTTATTTAAAAAAATAATTTTGCCAAAATTACTAGTCAAAATACTCCATCCGCCAATTAGCAGACAATCGGATTTTCGAGTTTTGCGAAGCTAAGAGCTTTAAACAATTATATTGTTAATAAACAATTGATTTTGTTGATGCCTATTGTTCAATAGATGATTATCTACAAGAATTTTATTTAAAAAAATAAATTTGGCAAAATTACTAGTCAAAATACTCCATCTGCCAATTAGCAGACAATCGGATTTTCGAGTTTTGCGAAGCTAAGAGCTTTAAAAAAATAAATTGTTAATAAACAATTGATTTTGTTGATGCCTATTGTTCAATGGATGATTATCTACAAGAATTTCGTTTAGTAAAATAATTTTGGCAAAATTACTAGTCAAAATACTACATCCGCCAATTAGCAGACATTCGAATTTTCGATTTTAGCGAAGCAAAGAGCTTTAAAAAAATTAATTGTTAATAAACAATTGATTTTGTTGATGCCTATTGTTCATTAGATGATTATTTACAAGAATTTCATTTAAAAAAATAATTTTGGCAAAATTACTAGTCAAAATACTCCATCCGCCAATTAGCAGACAATCGGATTTTCGAGTTTTGCGAAGCTAAGAGCTTTAAACAATTAAATTGTTAATAAACAATTGATTTTGTTGATGCCTATTGTTCATTAGATGATTATTTACAAGAATTTTATTTAAAAAAATAATTTTGGCAAAATTACTAGTCAAAATACTCCATCCGCCAATTAGCAGACAATCGGATTTTCGAGTTTTGCGAAGCTAAGAGCTTTAAAAAAATAAATTGTTAATAAACAATTGATTTTGTTGATGCCTATTGTTCATTAGATGTTTATCTACAAGAATTTCGTTTAGTAAAATAATTTTGGCAAAATTACTAGTCAAAATACTCCATCCGCCAATTAGCAGACAATCGGATTTTCGAGTTTTGCGAAGCTAAGAGCTTTAAAAAAATAAATTGTTAATAAACAATTGATTTTGTTGATGCCTATTGTTCATTAGATGTTTATCTACAAGAATTTCGTTTAGTAAAATAATTTTGGCAAAATTACTAGTCAAAATACTCCATCCGCCAATTAGCAGACAATCGGATTTTCGAGTTTTGCGAAGCTAAAAGCTTTAAAAAAATAAATTGTTAATAAACAATTGATTTTGTTGATGCCTATTGTTCATTAGATGTTTATCTACAAGAATTTCGTTTACTAAAATAATTTTGGCAAAATTACTAGTCAAAATACTCCATCCGCCAATTAGCAGACAATCGGATTTTCGAGTTTTGCGAAGCTAAGAGCTTTAAAAAAATAAATTGTTAATAAACAATTGATTTTGTTGATGCCTATTGTTCATTAGATGATTATTTACAAGAATTTTATTTAAAAAAATAAATTTGGCAAAATTACTAGTCAAAATACTCCATCCGCCAATTAGCAGACAATCGGATTTTCGAGTTTTGCGAAGCTAAGAGCTTTAAAAAAATAAATTGTTAATAAACAATTGATTTTGTTGATGCCTATTGTTCATTAGATGTTTATCTACAAGAATTTCGTTTAGTAAAATAATTTTGGCAAAATTACTAGTCAAAATACTCCATCCGCCAATTAGCAGACAATCGGATTTTCGAGTTTTGCGAAGCTAAGAGCTTTAAAAAAATAAATTGTTAATAAACAATTGATTTTGTTGATGCCTATTGTTCAATAGATGATTATCTACAAGAATTTCGTTTAGTAAAATAATTTTGGCAAAATTACTAGTCAAAATACTACATCCGCCAATTAGCAGACAATCGAATTTTCGATTTTAGCGAAGCAAAGAGCTTTAAAAAAATTAATTGTTAATAAACAATTGATTTTGTTGATGCCTATTGTTCATTAGATGATTATCTACAAGAATTTTATTTAAAAAAATAAATTTGGCAAAATTACTAGTCAAAATACTCCATCCGCCAATTAGCAGACAATCGGATTTTCGAGTTTTGCGAAGCTAAGAGCTTTAAAAAAATAAATTGTTAATAAACAATTGATTTTGTTGATGCCTATTGTTCATTAGATGTTTATCTACAAGAATTTCGTTTAGTAAAATAATTTTGGCAAAATTACTAGTCAAAATAGTCCATCCGCCAATTAGCAGACAATCGGATTTTCGAGTTTTGCGAAGCTAAGAGCTTTAAAAAAATAAATTGTTAATAAACAATTGATTTTGTTGATGCCTATTGTTCAGTAGATGTTTATCTACAAGAATTTCGTTTAGTAAAATAATTTTGGCAAAATTACTAGTCAAAATACTCCATCCGCCAATTAGCAGACAATCGAATTTTCGATTTTAGCATAGCAAAGAGCTTTAAAAAAATTAATTGTTAATAAACAATTGATTTTGTTGATGCCTATTGTTCAATGGATGATTATCTACAAGAATTTCGTTTAGTAAAATAATTTTGGCAAAATTACTAGTCAAAATACTACATCCGCCAATTAGCAGACATTCGAATTTTCGATTTTAGCGAAGCAAAGAGCTTTAAAAAAATTAATTGTTAATAAACAATTGATTTTGTTGATGCCTATTGTTTATTAGATGATTATTTACAAGAATTTTATTTAAAAAAATAATTTTGCCAAAATTACTAGTCAAAATACTCCATCCGCCAATTAGCAGACAATCGGATTTTCGAGTTTTGCGAAGCTAAGAGCTTTAAAAAAATAAATTGTTAATAAACAATTGATTTTGTTGATGCTTATTGTTCATTAGATGTTTATCTACAAGAATTTCGATTAGTAAAATAATTTTGGCAAAATTACTAGTCAAAATACTCCATCCGCCAATTAGCAGACAATCGGATTTTCGAGTTTTGCGAAGCTAAGAGCTTTAAAAAAATAAATTGTTAATAAACAATTGATTTTGTTGATGCCTATTGTTCATTAGATGTTTATCTACAAGAATTTCGATTAGTAAAATAATTTTGGCAAAATTACTAGTCAAAATACTCCATCCGCCAATTAGCAGACAATCGGATTTTCGAGTTTTGCGAAGCTAAGAGCTTTAAAAAAATAAATTGTTAATAAACAATTGATTTTGTTGATGCTTATTGTTCATTAGATGATCATTTACAAGAATTTTATTTAAAAAAATAAATTTGGCAAAATTACTAGTCAAAAAACTCCATCCGCCAATTAGCAGACAATCGGATTTTCGAGTTTTGCGAAGCTAAGAGCTTTGAACAATTAAATTGTTAATAAACAATTGATTTTGTTGATGCCTATTGTTCATTAGATGATTATTTACAAGAATTTTATTTAAAAAAATAATTTTGGCAAAATTACTAGTCAAAATACTCCATCCGCCAATTAGCAGAGAATCGGATTTTCGAGTTTTGCGAAGCTAAGAGCTTTAAACAATTAAATTGTTAATAAACAATTGATTTTGTTGATGCCTATTGTTCATTAGATGATTATTTAAAAGAATTTTATTTAAAAAAATAATTTTGCCAAAATTACTAGTCAAAATACTCCATCCGCCAATTAGCAGACAATCGGATTTTCGAGTTTTGCGAAGCTAAGAGCTTTAAACAATTATATTGTTAATAAACAATTGATTTTGTTGATGCCTATTGTTCAATAGATGATTATCTACAAGAATTTTATATAAAAAAATAAATTTGGCAAAATTACTAGTCAAAATACTCCATCTGCCAATTAGCAGACAATCGGATTTTCGAGTTTTGCGAAGCTAAGAGCTTTAAAAAAATAAATTGTTAATAAACAATTGATTTTGTT
Organism: Leptopilina syphax; assembly: GCA_032872505.1. NCBI lineage: Eukaryota > Metazoa > Arthropoda > Insecta > Hymenoptera > Figitidae > Leptopilina > Leptopilina syphax. The sequence goes on from CM065470.1 coordinate 16,649,476, forward strand.
GATGCCTATTGTTCATTAGATGTTTATCTACAAGAATTTCGTTTAGTAAAATAATTTTGGCAAAATTACTAGTCAAAATAGTCCATCCGCCAATTAGCAGACAATCGGATTTTCGAGTTTTGCGAAGCTAAGAGCTTTAAAAAAATAAATTGTTAATAAACAATTGATTTTGTTGATGCCTATTGTTCAGTAGATGTTTATCTACAAGAATTTCGTTTAGTAAAATAATTTTGGCAAAATTACTAGTCAAAATACTCCATCCGCCAATTAGCAGACAATCGAATTTTCGATTTTAGCATAGCAAAGAGCTTTAAAAAAATTAATTGTTAATAAACAATTGATTTTGTTGATGCCTATTGTTCAATGGATGATTATCTACAAGAATTTCGTTTAGTAAAATAATTTTGGCAAAATTACTAGTCAAAATACTACATCCGCCAATTAGCAGACATTCGAATTTTCGATTTTAGCGAAGCAAAGAGCTTTAAAAAAATTAATTGTTAATAAACAATTGATTTTGTTGATGCCTATTGTTTATTAGATGATTATTTACAAGAATTTTATTTAAAAAAATAATTTTGCCAAAATTACTAGTCAAAATACTCCATCCGCCAATTAGCAGACAATCGGATTTTCGAGTTTTGCGAAGCTAAGAGCTTTAAAAAAATAAATTGTTAATAAACAATTGATTTTGTTGATGCCTATTGTTCATTAGATGTTTATTTACAAGAATTTTTATTTATTAAATAATTTTGGCAAAATTACTAGTCAAAATACTCCATCCGCCAATTAGCAGACAATCGGATTTTCGAGTTTTGCGAAGCTAAGAGCTTTAAAAAAATAAATTGTTAATGAACAATTGATTTTGTTGATGCCTATTGTTCATTAGATGTTTATCTACAAGAATTTCGTTTAGTAAAATAATTTTGGCAAAATTACTAGTCAAAATACTCCATCCGCCAATTAGCAGACAATCGGATTTTCGAGTTTTGCGAAGCTAAGAGCTTTAAAAAAATAAATTGTTAATAAACAATTGATTTTGTTGATGCCTATTGTTCTTTAGATGTTTATTTACAAGAATTTTTATTTATTAAATAATTTTGGCAAAATTACTAGTCAAAATACTCCATCCGCCAATTAGCAGACAATCGGATTTTCGAGTTTTGCGAAGCTAAGAGCTTTAAAAAAATAAATTGTTAATAAACAATTGATTTTGTTGATGCCTATTGTTCAATAGATGATTATCTACAAGAATTTTATTTAAAAAAATAAATTTGGCAAAATTACTAGTCAAAATACTCCATCCGCCAATTAGCAGACAATCGGATTTTCGGGTTTTGCGAAGCTAAGAGCTTTAAAAAAATAAATTGTTAATAAACAATTGATTTTGTTGATGCCTATTGTTCATTAGATGATTATTTACAAGAATTTTATTTAAAAAAATAAATTTGGCAAAATTACTAGTCAAAATACTCCATCCGCCAAATAGCAGACAATCGGATTTTCGAGTTTTGCGAAGCTAAGAGCTTTAAAAAAATAAATTGTTAATAAACAATTGATTTTGTTGATGCCTATTGTTCATTAGATGTTTATCTACAAGAATTTCGTTTAGTAAAATAATTTTGGCAAAATTACTAGTCAAAATAGTCCATCCGCCAATTAGCAGACAATCGGATTTTCGAGTTTTGCGAAGCTAAGAGCTTTAAAAAAATAAATTGTTAATAAACAATTGATTTTGTTGATGCCTATTGTTCAGTAGATGTTTATCTACAAGAATTTCGTTTAGTAAAATAATTTTGGCAAAATTACTAGTCAAAATACTCCATCCGCCAATTAGCAGACAATCGAATTTTCGATTTTAGCATAGCAAAGAGCTTTAAAAAAATTAATTGTTAATAAACAATTGATTTTGTTGATGCCTATTGTTCAATGGATGATTATCTACAAGAATTTCGTTTAGTAAAATAATTTTGGCAAAATTACTAGTCAAAATACTACATCCGCCAATTAGCAGACATTCGAATTTTCGATTTTAGCGAAGCAAAGAGCTTTAAAAAAATTAATTGTTAATAAACAATTGATTTTGTTGATGCCTATTGTTTATTAGATGATTATTTACAAGAATTTTATTTAAAAAAATAATTTTGCCAAAATTACTAGTCAAAATACTCCATCCGCCAATTAGCAGACAATCGGATTTTCGAGTTTTGCGAAGCTAAGAGCTTTAAAAAAATAAATTGTTAATAAACAATTGATTTTGTTGATGCCTATTGTTCATTAGATGTTTATTTACAAGAATTTTTATTTATTAAATAATTTTGGCAAAATTACTAGTCAAAATACTCCATCCGCCAATTAGCAGACAATCGGATTTTCGAGTTTTGCGAAGCTAAGAGCTTTAAAAAAATAAATTGTTAATGAACAATTGATTTTGTTGATGCCTATTGTTCATTAGATGTTTATCTACAAGAATTTCGTTTAGTAAAATAATTTTGGCAAAATTACTAGTCAAAATACTCCATCCGCCAATTAGCAGACAATCGGATTTTCGAGTTTTGCGAAGCTAAGAGCTTTAAAAAAATAAATTGTTAATAAACAATTGATTTTGTTGATGCCTATTGTTCATTAGATGTTTATTTACAAGAATTTTTATTTATTAAATAATTTTGGCAAAATTACTAGTCAAAATACTCCATCCGCCAATTAGCAGACAATCGGATTTTCGAGTTTTGCGAAGCTAAGAGCTTTAAAAAAATAAATTGTTAATAAACAATTGATTTTGTTGATGCCTATTGTTCAATAGATGATTATCTACAAGAATTTTATTTAAAAAAATAAATTTGGCAAAATTACTAGTCAAAATACTCCATCTGCCAATTAGCAGACAATCGGATTTTCGGGTTTTGCGAAGCTAAGAGCTTTAAAAAAATAAATTGTTAATAAACAATTGATTTTGTTGATGCCTATTGTTCATTAGATGATTATTTACAAGAATTTTATTTAAAAAAATAAATTTGGCTTAATTACTAGTCAAAATACTCCATCCGCCAAATAGCAGACAATCGGATTTTCGAGTTTTGCGAAGCTAAGAGCTTTAAAAAAATAAATTGTTAATAAACAATTGATTTTGTTGATGCCTATTGTTCATTAGATGTTTATCTACAAGAATTTCGTTTAGTAAAAAAAATTTTGGCAAAATTACTAGTCAAAATACTCCATCCGCCAATTAGCAGACAATCGAATTTTCGATTTTAGCGAAGCAAAGAGCTTTAAAAAAATTAATTGTTAATAAAAAATTGATTTTGTTGATGCCTATTGTTCATTAGATGTTTATCTACAAGAATTTCGTTTAGTAAAATAATTTTGGCAAAATTACTAGTCAAAATACTCCATCCGCCAATTAGCAGACAATCGAATTTTCGATTTTAGCGAAGCTAAGAGCTTTAAAAAAATAAATTGTTAATAAACAATTGATTTTTTTGATGCCTATTGTTCAATAGATGATTATTTACAAGAATTTTATTTAAAAAAATAAATTTGGCAAAATTACTAGTCAAAATACTCCATCCGCCAATTAGCAGACAATCGGATTTTCGGGTTTTGCGAAGCTAAGAGCTTTAAAAAAATAAATTGTTAATAAACAATTGATTTTGTTGATGCCTATTGTTCATTAGATGATTATTTACAAGAATTTTATTTAAAAAAATAAATTTGGCAAAATTACTAGTCAAAATACTCCATCCGCCAAATAGCAGACAATCGGATTTTCGAGTTTTGCGAAGCTAAGAGCTTTAAAAAAATAAATTGTTAATAAACAATTGATTTTGTTGATGCCTATTGTTCATTAGATGTTTATCTACAAGAATTTCGTTTAGTAAAATAATTTTGGCAAAATTACTAGTCAAAATACTCCATCCGCCAATTAGCAGACAATCGAATTTTCGATTTTAGCGAAGCAAAGAGCTTTAAAAAAATTAATTGTTAATAAACAATTGATTTTGTTGATGCCTATTGTTCATTAGATGTTTATCTACAAGAATTTCGTTTAGTAAAATAATTTTGGCAAAATTACTAGTCAAAATACTCCATCCGCCAATTAGCAGACAATCGAATTTTCGATTTTAGCGAAGCAAAGAGCTTTAAAAAAATTAATTGTTAATAAACAATTGATTTTGTTGATGCCTATTGTTCATTAGATGTTTATCTACAAGAATTTCGTTTACTAAAATAATTTTGGCAAAATTACTAGTCAAAATACTCCATCCGCCAATTAGCAGACAATCGGATTTTCGAGTTTTGCGAAGCTAAGAGCTTTAAAAAAATAAATTGTTAATAAACAATTGATTTTGTTGATGCCTATTGTTCATTAGATGTTTATTTACAAGAATTTTTATTTATTAAATAATTTTGGCAAAATTACTAGTCAAAATATTCCATCCGCCAATTAGCAGACAATCGGATTTTCGAGTTTTGCGAAGCTAAGAGCTTTAAAACAATTAAATTGTTAATAAACAATTGATTTTGTTGATGCCTATTGTTCATTAGATGATTATTTACAAGAATTTTATTTAAAAAAATAATTTTGGCAAAATTACTAGTCAAAATACTCCATCCGCCAATTAGCAGACAATCGGATTTTCGAGTTTTGCGAAGCTAAGAGCTTTAAAAAAATAAATTGTTAATAAACAATTGATTTTGTTGATGCCTATTGTTCATTAGATGTTTATTTACAAGAATTTTTATTTATTAAATAATTTTGGCAAAATTACTAGTCAAAATACTCCATCCGCCAATTAGCAGACAATCGGATTTTCGAGTTTTGCGAAGCTAACAGCTTTAAAAAAATAAATTGTTAATAAACAATTGATTTTGTTGATGCCTATTGTTCATTAGATGTTTATCTACAAGAATTTCGTTTAGTAAAATAATTTTGGCAAAATTACTAGTCAAAATACTCCATCCGCCAATTAGCAGACAATCGGATTTTCGAGTTTTGCGAAGCTAAGAGCTTTAAAAAAATAAATTGTTAATAAACAATTGATTTTGTTGATGCCTATTGTTCAATAGATGATTATCTACAAGAATTTTATTTAAAAAAATAAATTTGGCAAAATTACTAGTCAAAATACTCCATCTGCCAATTAGCAGACAATCGGATTTTCGAGTTTTGCGAAGCTAAGAGCTTTAAAAAAATAAATTGTTAATAAACAATTGATTTTGTTGATGCCTATTGTTCATTAGATGATTATTTACAAGAATTTTATTTAAAAAAATAAATTTGGCAAAATTACTAGTCAAAATACTCCATCCGCCAATTAGCAGACAATCGGATTTTCGGGTTTTGCGAAGCTAAGAGCTTTAAAAAAATAAATTGTTAATAAACAATTGATTTTGTTGATGCCTATTGTTCATTAGATAATTATTTACAAGAATTTTATTTAAAAAAATAAATTTGGCAAAATTACTAGTCAAAATACTCCATCCGCCAAATAGCAGACAATCGGATTTTCGAGTTTTGCGAAGCTAAGAGCTTTAAAAAAATAAATTGTTAATAAACAATTGATTTTGTTGATGCCTATTGTTCATTAGATGTTTATCTACAAGAATTTCGTTTAGTAAAATAATTTTGGCAAAATTACTAGTCAAAATACTCCATCCGCCAATTAGCAGACAATCGAATTTTCGATTTTAGCGAAGCAAAGAGCTTTAAAAAAATTAATTGTTAATAAACAATTGATTTTGTTGATGCCTATTGTTCATTAGATGTTTATCTACAAGAATTTCGTTTAGTAAAATAATTTTGGCAAAATTACTAGTCAAAATACTCCATCCGCCAATTAGCAGACAATCGAATTTTCGATTTTAGCGAAGCAAAGAGCTTTAAAAAAATTAATTGTTAATAAACAATTGATTTTGTTGATGCCTATTGTTCATTAGATGTTTATCTACAAGAATTTCGTTTACTAAAATAATTTTGGCAAAATTACTAGTCAAAATACTCCATCCGCCAATTAGCAGACAATCGGATTTTCGAGTTTTGCGAAGCTAAGAGCTTTAAAAAAATAAATTGTTAATAAACAATTGATTTTGTTGATGCCTATTGTTCATTAGATGTTTATCTACAAGAATTTCGTTTACTAAAATAATTTTGGCAAAATTACTAGTCAAAATACTCCATCCGCCAATTAGCAGACAATCGGATTTTCGAGTTTTGCGAAGCTAAGAGCTTTAAAAAAATAAATTGTTAATAAACAATTGATTTTGTTGATGCCTATTGTTCATTAGATGCTTATTTACAAGAATTTTTATTTATTAAATAATTTTGGCAAAATTACTAGTCAAAATATTCCATCCGCCAATTAGCAGACAATCGGATTTTCGAGTTTTGCGAAGCTAAGAGCTTTAAACAATTAAATTGTTAATAAACAATTGATTTTGTTGATGCCTATTGTTCATTAGATGATTATTTACAAGAATTTTATTTAAAAAAATAATTTTGGCAAAATTACTAGTCAAAATACTCCATCCGCCAATTAGCAGACAATCGGATTTTCGAGTTTTGCGAAGCTAAGAGCTTTAAAAAAATAAATTGTTAATAAACAATTGATTTTGTTGATGCCTATTGTTCATTAGATGTTTATTTACAAGAATTTTTATTTATTAAATAATTTTGGCAAAATTACTAGTCAAAATACTCCATCCGCCAATTAGCAGACAATCGGATTTTCGAGTTTTGCGAAGCTAAGAGCTTTAAAAAAATAAATTGTTAATAAACAATTGATTTTGTTGATGCCTATTGTTCATTAGATGTTTATCTACAAGAATTTCGTTTAGTAAAATAATTTTGGCAAAATTACTAGTCAAAATACTCCATCCGCCAATTAGCAGACAATCGGATTTTCGAGTTTTGCGAAGCTAAGAGCTTTAAAAAAATAAATTGTTAATAAACAATTGATTTTGTTGATGCCTATTGTTCAATAGATGATTATTTACAAGAATTTTATTTAAAAAAATAAATTTGGCAAAATTACTAGTCAAAATACTCCATACGCCAATTAGCAGACAATCGGATTTTCGAGTTTTGCGAAGCTAAGAGCTTTAAAAAAATAAATTGTTAATAAACAATTGATTTTGTTGATGCCTATTGTTCAATAGATGATTATTTACAAGAATTTTATTTAAAAAAATAAATTTGGCAAAATTACTAGTCAAAATACTCCATCTGCCAATTAGCAGACAATCGGATTTTCGAGTTTTGCGAAGCTAAGAGCTTTAAAAAAATAAATTGTTAATAAACAATTGATTTTGTTGATGCCTATTGTTCATTAGATGATTATTTACAAGAATTTTATTTAAAAAAATAAATTTGGCAAAATTACTAGTCAAAATACTCCATCCGCCAATTAGCAGACAATCGGATTTTCGGGTTTTGCGAAGCTAAGAGCTTTAAAAAAATAAATTGTTAATAAACAATTGATTTTGTTGATGCCTATTGTTCATTAGATGATTATTTACAAGAATTTTATTTAAAAAAATAAATTTGGCAAAATTACTAGTCAAAATACTCCATCCGCCAAATAGCAGACAATCGGATTTTCGAGTTTTGCGAAGCTAAGAGCTTTAAAAAAATAAATTGTTAATAAACAATTGATTTTGTTGATGCCTATTGTTCATTAGATGTTTATCTACAAGAATTTCGTTTAGTAAAATAATTTTGGCAAAATTACTAGTCAAAATACTCCATCCGCCAATTAGCAGACAATCGAATTTTCGATTTTAGCGAAGCAAAGAGCTTTAAAAAAATTAATTGTTAATAAACAATTGATTTTGTTGATGCCTATTGTTCATTAGATGTTTATCTACAAGAATTTCGTTTAGTAAAATAATTTTGGCAAAATTACTAGTCAAAATACTCCATCCGCCAATTAGCAGACAATCGAATTTTCGATTTTAGCGAAGCAAAGAGCTTAAAAAAAATTAATTGTTAATAAACAATTGATTTTGTTGATGCCTATTGTTCATTAGATGTTTATTTACAAGAATTTTTATTTATTAAATAATTTTGGCAAAATTACTAGTCAAAATATTCCATCCGCCAATTAGCAGACAATCGGATTTTCGAGTTTTGCGAAGCTAAGAGCTTTAAACAATTAAATTGTTAATAAACAATTGATTTTGTTGATGCCTATTGTTCATTAGATGATTATTTACAAGAATTTTATTTAAAAAAATAATTTTGGCAAAATTACTAGTCAAAATACTCCATCCGCCAATTAGCAGACAATCGGATTTTCGAGTTTTGCGAAGCTAAGAGCTTTAAAAAAATAAATTGTTAATAAACAATTGATTTTGTTGATGCCTATTGTTCATTAGATGTTTATTTACAAGAATTTTTATTTATTAAATAATTTTGGCAAAATTACTAGTCAAAATACTCCATCCGCCAATTAGCAGACAATCGGATTTTCGAGTTTTGCGAAGCTAAGAGCTTTAAAAAAATAAATTGTTAATAAACAATTGATTTTGTTGATGCCTATTGTTCATTAGATGTTTATCTACAAGAATTTCGTTTAGTAAAATAATTTTGGCAAAATTACTAGTCAAAATACTCCATCCGCCAATTAGCAGACAATCGAATTTTCGATTTTAGCGAAGCAAAGAGCTTTAAAAAAATTAATTGTTAATAAACAATTGATTTTGTTGATGCCTATTGTTCATTAGATGTTTATCTACAAGAATTTCGTTTAGTAAAATAATTTTGGCAAAATTACTAGTCAAAATACTCCATCCGCCAATTAGCAGACAATCGGATTTTCGAGTTTTGCGAAGCTAAGAGCTTTAAAAAAATAAATTGTTAATAAACAATTGATTTTGTTGATGCCTATTGTTCATTAGATGTTTATTTACAAGAATTTTTATTTATTAAATAATTTTGGCAAAATTACTAGTCAAAATACTCCATCCGCCAATTAGCAGACAATCGGATTTTCGAGTTTTGCGAAGCTAAGAGCTTTAAAAAAATAAATTGTTAATAAACAATTGATTTTGTTGATGCCTATTGTTCATTAGATGTTTATCTACAAGAATTTCGTTTAGTAAAATAATTTTGGCAAAATTACTAGTCAAAATACTCCATCCGCCAATTAGCAGACAATCGGATTTTCGAGTTTTGCGAAGCTAAGAGCTTTAAAAAAATAAATTGTTAATAAACAATTGATTTTGTTGATGCCTATTGTTCAATAGATGATTATTTACAAGAATTTTATTTAAAAAAATAATTTTGGCAAAATTACTAGTCAAAATACTCCATCCGCCAATTAGCAGACAATCGGATTTTCGAGTTTTGCGAAGCTAAGAGCTTTAAAAAAATAAATTGTTAATAAACAATTGATTTTGTTGATGCCTATTGTTCATTAGATGTTTATTTACAAGAATTTTTATTTATTAAATAATTTTGGCAAAATTACTAGTCAAAATACTCCATCCGCCAATTAGCAGACAATCGGATTTTCGAGTTTTGCGAAGCTAAGAGCTTTAAAAAAATAAATTGTTAATAAACAATTGATTTTGTTGATGCCTATTGTTCATTAGATGTTTATCTACAAGAATTTCGTTTAGTAAAATAATTTTGGCAAAATTACTAGTCAAAATACTCCATCCGCCAATTAGCAGACAATCGGATTTTCGAGTTTTGCGAAGCTAAGAGCTTTAAAAAAATAAATTGTTAATAAACAATTGATTTTGTTGATGCCTATTGTTCATTAGATGATTATTTACAAGAATTTTATTTAAAAAAATAAATTTGGCAAAATTACTAGTCAAAATACTCCATCCGCCAATTAGCAGACAATCGGATTTTCGAGTTTTGCGAAGCTAAGAGCTTTAAAAAAATAAATTGTTAATAAACAATTGATTTTGTTGATGCCTATTGTTCATTAGATGTTTATCTACAAGAATTTCGTTTAGTAAAATAATTTTGGCAAAATTACTAGTCAAAATACTCCATCCGCCAATTAGCAGACAATCGAATTTTCGATTTAAGCGAAGCAAAGAGCTTTAAAAAAATTAATTGTTAATAAACAATTGATTTTGTTGATGCCTATTGTTCATTAGATGTTTATTTACAAGAATTTTTATTTATTAAATAATTTTGGCAAAATTACTAGTCAAAATACTCCATCCGCCAATTAGCAAACAATCGGATTTTCGAGTTTTGCGAAGCTAAGAGCTTTAAAAAAATAAATTGTTAATAAACAATTGATTTTGTTGATGCCTATTGTTCAATAGATGATTATTTTCAAGAATTTTATTTAAAAAAATAAATTTGGCAAAATTACTAGTCAAAATACTCCATCCGCCAATTAGCAGACAATCGGATTTTCGAGTTTTGCGAAGCTAAGAGCTTTAAAAGAATAAATTGTTAATAAACAATTGATTTTGTTGATGCCTATTGTTCAATAGATGATTATCTACAAGAATTTTATTTAAAAAAATAAATTTGGCAAAATTACTAGTCAAAATACTCCATCTGCCAATTAGCAGACAATCGGATTTTCGAGTTTTGCGAAGCTAAGAGCTTTAAAAAAATAAATTGTTAATAAACAATTGATTTTGTTGATGCCTATTGTTCATTAGATGTTTATCTACAAGAATTTCGTTTAGTAAAATAATTTTGGCAAAATTACTAGTCAAAATACTCCATCCGCCAATTAGCAGACAATCGGATTTTCGAGTTTTGCGAAGCTAAGAGCTTTAAAAAAATAAATTGTTAATAAACAATTGATTTTGTTGATGCCTATTGTTCAATAGATGATTATTTACAAGAATTTTATTTAAAAAAATAAATTTGGCAAAATTACTAGTCAAAATACTCCATCCGCCAATTAGCAGACAATCGGATTTTCGAGTTTTGCGAAGCTAAGAGCTTTAAAAAAATAAATTGTTAATAAACAATTGATTTTGTTGATGCCTATTGTTCATTAGATGATTATTTACAAGAATTTTATTTAAAAAAATAATTTTGGCAAAATTACTAGTCAAAATACTCCATCCGCCAATTAGCAGACAATCGAATTTTCGATTTAAGCGAAGCAAAGAGCTTTAAAAAAATTAATTGTTAATAAACAATTGATTTTGTTGATGCCTATTGTTCATTAGATGTTTATTTACAAGAATTTTTATTTATTAAATAATTTTGGCAAAATTACTAGTCAAAATACTCCATCCGCCAATTAGCAGACAATCGAATTTTCGAGTTTTCCGAAGCTAAGAGCTTCAAAAAATTCAATTGTTAATAAACAATTGATTTGTATGTTAAATTATGTTCGTAGAATATTTGTATTTAACTATATAGTGAAAGAAATTATCGCGAAAAAGAAAAATTGAAAAATTGATCATTTCGTATTATTCAGTTGCGACGCCTATGGATTTGTCAGGCATCTGGCGGATGGCGGATCCCCAGCATCACGGCACCGTCTGATAGCGTTCGGGTGAGGGTGCTACTACTTAAAAATTGCAAGAAAATTCTTTATTCTTCAGGATTGAGTAGGGCTTAGTCCCTACTAGAACTCAGGTGATTTTCAGATTATTAGAATTCTTAAATTTGGAAGAAATAAATTTTTACAAGATCCGAGTGTCACACAAAACTTAAAAGAAATTCTTTAAAACATTCAATTATTGTAAACATTTTTAATTGCGCACAGGTTAAAGTTTTAAGTCCCTAAAATTGTCTCTCATATTTAAAATATTAATTTTTAACTATATGTATTATGTCTCTGAAATTAGCGTCAACGCTTAGCGAAAAAAACAATTTTTTTGAACTTTTTAGAGATGAAAATGTCGCTAATTTTACTTTTTTTTATTCTCCTTATCGAAGTGAAAAATATGTTCAAGGTACTCTTCTTAACCTAAAATCTCAAAATAAAAACGGTGAGTTTTTTTTATTTTTGCGAAAGAAACTTCAGAGGCCTAAGTTTGAGGGTTAGGTGTAGCAGGGGAAATAAGGAGATCGCAGCGGCTGCGCGAGACTTTTTTCCCCGGCGTCACTACTTTTTTCCCCTCTTACGTCATCTATCCTATAAACTTCGATTTTAAACCCGCTTCGCATACCAAGAACTTGGAAAATTACCAATAGAAATTTTTCCTTTTGTACGATTTTGTTTTCTGTTAACCGAATAAAGTTTAAAAAATATTCAAATTCGGAAAAGGGCAAATCCAAATTAAATATCAGATTCAAACCATTCATTTTAAACATTAAAGATTTTCTCATCATTAGAAATCACGCGTGCACAAAATAGCCCCGCTTGAATTTACAGTCTTTTTTTGTGCGCCTCTTTTTTCTAATAGATAAAAACCCATTTTCGGTTTAGCAATTATATAGATGAATAAAATTAAATTGTCACTCCTGAAAAGCGTAACATTCATAATTCAATACGTAGGAAAATGTCATTACAGTAGCGTTTCGGCGAAAGCAATACGCTATGTCGAATCGCGATGTGATTTCGAAAGCGAGTGTTTACTCTGTTGAATGTAAAATTTCAATTAACCGTGTGCCACGACTCGATTTGATTATCGAACTCGGGGGGCTTGATTACCGATTCAATTGTTGTAACGAATGCGAAGAGGAGCTTGCATCTATTTGCCTCATCCATATACACAGCAGCTTGCATATATACCCCTACAAAGGCTTATTCTTCAGAGTAATCCTCCTGAACCATCTTTTATGTACTTCACCATCCGATCACCTTTCTCTCAATCAATTAAAGGCTTCACACCACTTTGTCAACTTTGAAAAATCGATTCTTCTTTCACGCGGATTTTGAAAGTGAAACACCTCAAAAATGTTGTGCGAAAATTTTAGAAAAATCCGAGTTCTCTAAATATTTTTTTTGCAACACTAACATATAAAGTTAACCTAAAAATAAAGTTTTATTTTAACACCAAAATGGATTAAATTATTTATTTTCGTATTTAAATAATTGAATTCTCGTAGAATTATCTAATAAAAATTGATTTGAAAATGAATTTCAGTTAAAATTATAAATAATAATTGAATATTAAAAGCATTGTAGCGTGAATTATTATAGAAATAATTGAATTTTTAGTGTTAGGAAAAAAGTTAAAATTTTGTCTGAAAATCAGGGAAAAACAAAATTTAGTTTTTGTGCCAACCCTGATAATTTTTTTTAAATTCTTGTAAAAGAATAAAAGAGGTAAAAAAGAGTGATATTTTCATCTATAAAAATCCGAAATAAATACAATTTTTGACGCTGATTATCGACACTAACTTTAGCGTCGATAATCAAGCCTTTCTTCCAGATACCCTTAACTCTTAATGTCAATATTCTAGTTTTAAAAAAGCTTTTAGGACAATTTGAAAATAGAAAAAAAAACTGAATGGCTTCTCTGTATATAAAAATTAATCCACCCGCTTCCGGATTATCCGATATACATATATATATATATATAGAAAGTACATAGTGCAAGTCAAGAGTGAGAGGGAGAGGGAGTGAGAGAGTTGATTGGAGGAATTTTGAGTCGCTCATTTTCCAGGAACGATGCAATGTCTGACAGTAATTGTCGCGGAAAGATCGCTTAATGGCCCTCGAGAAGCACACCATCGCATTACGCGAATTTGCGGTAGGAACGCAGGTACATATACCGACACCTAACGAAATTGTCGCATTACGCCGTTTAGCGTCATACCCATGAGTGTTATGGGCTGACAGTATTCTATGGGAGAAGTTTCACAAGCGAGGGTTGAATTTTCTGTTAAAGTTACCATCTTTGCTCACTCAATTCCCTAACTGACTTTCTCAAGATCACTGCAGAAATAGAGCAATTATCTTCTCTCGGAAAATATATATACGTGCGTGTGAATAAAGTCCCTATTTGCGAATACAATATCTACCAAGAGAACAATCTCCAAGTCATGAAATTTACTTTTAATTGTTGATAAAAGAATTTGACCATTTTTTAACATTTTTTTCTTCTTTTCTTTTATTTTTCCTTGTTCTCTCTTTCTTCCTTTCTTCTTTTTTTCTCTTTTAAGCCCTTTTTGCTTTTCTCTTATTTCTTTTTAAATTCACATTTTTCTATTTTTGCAGTCTTTCTATTTTCTTTTTTTTTGGAATTCATCCACTTTTTTATTTCAGGCCTCGAACTCACGAGACTATTGATATTTTTTTGAAAATTTTTCCACCTCATACAACTATTTGCCTAAATAAATTACTAATGAGACTTATTTCGTTAAAAAATCCACTAATAAACAAATTCTATTCTTTAAATCGATTACTTTTAATAATTTTCGAAAAAGTTCTTTGACAACTTTCAAATCCATTTGTTTGTAATAATCAATTTTACCAAATTTCAATTATTAGTAAATTCTTCAATTAAATAAATATTTCAAAATAAAAACTTCAAATAATATTAAAAAATTCAATTAAACTTTTTCAATACAATTAATTTCAAAATTCAATTAGTTTTAAAAATTCACGCTATATTGCTTTCAATATTTCAATTATTATCTAAAATTTTAACTGAAATTCATTTTTAAATCAATTTTTATTAGAAAATTCTACTAGAATTCAATTATTTAAATACAAAAATAAATAATAATAAATAATAATTTATTGAATAATTGAATGTTTCATAACATTCAATTCCAAAAAAGAATCAGTATCAACAAATTTTCAAATAATTGAATTCTATCAACGAATTTTATTAAAATTTTTAAGAATAATTACATTTTTCGATAAATTTGATTAAAATTGTATTAAAAATAATTGAAATCCTGCAATGAGTTTTATTATTTGTGAAAATAATTGAATCCCTAATAAAAATTTTAATACTTTTGAGTTTTGACCAATATTTCATTTTTACAAAGAAAATTATTACTCTTAAGAAAATAATTTAATTTTTGCAATAGTTTTGTAACTTTTACAAAATTGAATTTTTTTATCGTGTTTTGAACTAAACATCTTCTATGAATCTATTATTTTTAATAAATTTTAAAAAAGTTCTTTAAAAATTTTCAAATTTATTTGTTTACAATTCCATTTTACAAAATTTCAATTATTCGTAAATTCATCAATTAAATATATATTAGAAAATAAAAACTTTAAATAATTTCAAAAAAAAAATCCGCAATTAAAATTAAAAAAAAAAAAAATTAATTCCACAGAATTATTAGTTAAAAATACGAAAAATTGAGATTTCCAAAGATTTTAATTTGAAACTTTTCCAAAATTCAATTATTTCTAAAAATTCACGCCATATTGCTTTTAAGATTCTATTATTATCTGAAATTTTAACTGAAATTCATGTTTAAATTAATTTTAATTAGAAAGTTCTACTAGAATTCAATTATTTAAATAAAAAGAAGTGAATAATTGAATTTTTCTTAAAATTTAATTCCCATAATGAATTTTATCAACAAATTTTTAAATAATTGAATTCATTCGATGAATTTTAATAAAATTTTTAAAAATAATTACATTTTTCGAGAAATACAATTGTATTAAAAATAAATGAAATTCTGCGATATGAGTTTTATTATTTGTGAAATTAATTAAAACGATGTACAAAATTTTATTATTTATGAAAATAATTTAATCTTTTGCAAAAATTTTATTATTTATGAAAATAATTGAATGATTGCGAAGAAATTTATAAGAAATTTGCAAATAATTGAATTCCGGTGAAATTTTTATTATTTTATGAAAACAATTAAAGGTTTGGGTAGAATTTTATTAAATTCATTTTAAATAAATTGAAATTTTTCGACGAATTTTAATAAAATTTTTAAAAATAATTACATTTTTCGAGAAATTCGATTAAAATTGTATTAAAAATAATTGAAACTCTGCAATAAGTTTTATTATTTATAAAAATAATTTAATTATTGAGAAGAATTTTATTATTTACGAAAATAATTGAACCCCTGTAAAAACTGTATTATTTATAAAAAAAAATTGAATAATTGCGAAGAAATTTTTAAGAAATTTGCAAATAATTAAATTCCTATGAAATTTTTATTATTTTATGAAAATAATTAAGTTTGCGTAGAATTTTATTAAATTTTTTTTTAAATAATTGAATTCTAAATTAAAAAAATTTTATTAAAATAGTAGATATTAAAAATCATTGAATTGAGGAAAATTTTTGAAAATAATTGAATTTTGGAGAAGAATTTTATTATTTCTAAAGATAATTGAAATTTTGACGAGAATTTAAAAAGATTTTTGAACATAATTGAACATAATTGAATTCCTGTTAAGAATTTTATTACTTTTGAAAATAATTGAATTTCTGCAATTATTCGTAATTTCTATAAAATTCTCCAAATTATAACGTACAATTTACAAACATTTCATCTTTTCTTAATCAAATTACGAAATTTACGGACATTTAAAAAAAATGACTTTTACGGACTTTTACGGGATTTACGGACCTAGTTCGAGCCCTGACCATTTTGTCCCTCAATAAATGATTCATTATTATTAAAAAAAAAATTAAATATTAAAGAAAAGTTTATTTTCAATATTTTCATAGAAATAGCAATTAAAATCCAATTTGAATTTCAATTTTTGATTAGTAATAACACAATACTCTAGTTTTTAGTTATAACACACTAAATGCATCGTTGCGTAATGGCCGCTTGGAAATTTTTTGTCATTAAGAATTGAAAATTCTTTTTTTTATAATCTAATGCGACTAAAGCGACTCTTTTGTTCCATAGAATTGCTCCGAGGTGTGTCATCATATTATCATCTTCATAGCAACAGAATCATTATTTTTTCTCTCCCTCCCCCTCTTTTCTTCTTTCTTCGTATTTTTCTTTTTCCCCTTCTTCTATCTTTTCCTCTATCATTTTATCATCTACTTTTATTCCTTATTCTTAATCTTCATTTCTGAAGTATCATCCTCGTAATCAACTTTTTTCGTTTTTCTTTTCTTTTTCTTCCTTTTACCGCCGTTTCTTATCTTTTTTACAACAGGGACTATACAAAATAATTATCATTTTTTCCTTTTTATTATCTTGCTTGGGTTATGTCTACTGTTTTCTTTTATTTATCTTCTTTTCTAAACTGTGATCAATTCTTTTCTGTTTCTTCTTCTTCTGGAAAACAAGAATGTAAAAAAAACGTTTCTTTTGAAACGTATCTAAAATTTTATCTTAAATTGTATAATAAAACTTTTTTACTCTTTAACAAAACTTGATGTTTAAAATCATTCTGACATGTGTCGCAACTCTGGGAAAATTTACTCCGGATGTATAGTGAAAGTTGCAAAGCGCAGAAATTCGAGACAGTTGCTTTAGTAGTTTGTGAATAGTAATAATTCTTCTATAGTTATTTCTTGTGTAAAAATTATTGTATCGTGTATTAGAATTCTAAAATTAGAATTATCTACCTTGCAGTTTTCGGAGGATGTTAAATTACTGATTGCTATGCATCGAAAGTTCTACTGATTCAGATTAATTTTTAAAATAGTTGTATCCGAACTTTCTTTCTCTTATTATACTTTTCAGCAATTTAATATTTCATGAAAATCTGTTAGGTAACAATTGACTGAAATTTTAAAACTCGTTATATTTTTTTTAAAATTGAAAATTCGTTGGATTTTATAGAAATACTTTTTAGAGTTATTTGGAAGTTTTAAATTAAATCTCTTTCTACTACAGGGTTGCCACAAATATTTAATTTTGTTTTTCCCTGATTATTACTTAATTTCAAACTTTATAAAATACTTACGAACTTTAATAAAATTTTTAGTTATTCCACAAACCGGTTTTTGAGATTTAGTAGTCTCAATATCAATTTTTTCCATTTCGACACGTTTTCTCATAAAATGTAGAATATTTATTAAAATTTCCACTCAACTTGAAATCTCTTAAAAATCTTCTTCCAGTATATGAAATTTTATAAAAGTATTTTCAATTTAAATATTCCTGAGGTTAGAGTCGACATTACACTACAAGAAAAAATATTTTTATTCAAATAACCACGTATACTTGTCTATTATCAAATAATAATTATTAACTTGAATCAAATAATATTTATTTAAATCAATTAAATAGTACACACATTACAAGTTATATCTGAAATAGATTTCGTTAAAATTACCAAAGAAAAATAATAAAAGTATATTTTTCGACTCAAAAGTAAAATTCTATTTTAAATTTCTATTTTTCTTCTACGAATTTCTATTTTCCTTCTTTTTTTTATCAAAAACACCAGTTATGCATTTTGGTCCATTATCATTCTTACTGGAATGTGGATTGGTATGCCCATCGAAACAACCAAAGGATCCATGTATGGAGCGACCAATAATGTGGGGATAATGCCGTTAATACTCCCGCTAATGCGTTTAATTTTCGACGCATTAAGGATCTCAATTTCGAGCGCAAAGCGCCAGTTATACGCGCGTTTAAAGAACAAAAAAAAATTTTACGCGAAATTAATTTTTACTACATCATAAAAAATTCTCCCTTTAGAAACCATAAAAAATATATTTCATGTTACACGCGCGAAGAAATTTTATGAGAATGTATACTTAATTCTTTATAAATTAAAAAAAGAAAAAAAAAGAAAATGGAAAAATTTTATAAAAGAATTTTTCATTCGCACCTAAAAAATTTATTTCTTTAAAATGTACCACTGTACTCTATATCGATCTGTTGAATATTTCAAGAATCTAGAAATCACTTCTGTGATTACTTTTACCATCTTCCGATTCTCGTTACCTGATGAACCGATTTTGTTTTACCTGCCGTCGGTATTTTACTTTAGGATTATTTTTGATATTTTAGTTCAAAAAATTGAATATAAAAATTTATGTATTCAAATACTTAACTTCCGTTTCATTTTTCAAATTCTTAATTTAAATAAAAAAATTACTTTTCAAAATTTTGCGCTGAAAAAAATTTTTTTTAAACAACTATTTGAAATTATTAAATAAATATTTTCTGGAATCAAATAATTTTTATATATAAACTAAATAAAATTTATTTAACCAATACTTTTTGTTTTTAAATCCAACAAAAGTTAATTTAAAGATATTTTAATTTAATTGAAAACATCATTTAATTTTAAAATACGACAAAAGTCATTTGACACTAATAAATGTTTATTTGATTTAAATTCATATTTATTTAATAATAAACAAGTTTTCATTAATTATTTTCTTAGTAATATCAAAAAATGTAAAATTCGAAAAAATGGAAATTTGAACCTTAAACCAAAAAGAAATGTTTTATTTGAACCAAGTATAATATATTTGTGTTAAATAAATGTAAATTTGTCTCAAAGACATCTTATTTGTTCCAAATAAAAATTGTATTGTTAGAAAAAAATTTTCTTTGGCAAAAATAATTTATTTATTCATAATTTATTTGAAACAAAAAAATTTATTTGAACCAAATAATACATAATTGATTTATTAAATATTAATTCAGACTGACCAAAAGAACATGTAATTGAATTGAACAAAACAAAAATTTGTTTGAATTAAACGAAATAATATTTATTTTAACCAAGTACAATAATTTTGAACCAAATAAAATATATTTGAATAATTTCATTAAATAATAATTAAACAGTATTTCTTTGAACCTAATATTATTTATTTGAATGATTAAAATTTATTAAAATGAACCAAATAATATTTATATGACCCAAATAACATTTATTTAAACTAACAATAATATATTTGGACCAATAATATTTATTTAAATTGGAAAAAATTATATTTATTTGATCCAAATACAACATACCTACTTAACCTAAATAAAATTTATTTGAATTGAAACAAATAATATTCATTTGAACCAAATTCAATAAATATGAACCAAACAGAATTTATTTTAATAATTTAATTAAATAATAACGAAATAATGTTTAGTTGAACTGAATAAAATTTATTTAATTTTAAATTGATCCAAATAATATTTCTGTGAAGTGAACCAAATAAAATTTAATTCAATAGAACTAAATAATATTTATTTGAAACAAACACAATAAATTTGAATCAAATAACATTTATTTCAACAATTAAATTGAATAATAATCAAATAAAATTTATTTGCATTGAACCAAATAATATTTAATTGAACCATGTAAATTTTATTTCAATAATTTAATTGAATAATTACCAAAGAATATTTATTTAAATCAAATATAATATTTGATTGAACCAAGTAAATTTTATTTTAAAAAATTAGTTGAATAATTACTAAATAATGTTTATTTTAATCAAATAAAATTTACTTAAACTGATTCAAATAATATTTATTTGAACTAAATACAATTTTTTTAAATTGAACCAAAAAAAATTCATTTGAACTGAATGAAATATTATTCATTTGAACCAAATAAAATTTGAATTATATCAAATAATATTTTCTTGACCCAAATATAATTTAATTCAAATGAACCAAATAAAATTTATTTGAATTGAACCAAATTAATTTGTATTTAAATAATTTAATTGAATAATAACCAAAGAATATTTATTTCAATCAAGTAAAATTTATCTAAATTCAACCAAATAATATTTATTTTAACTGAAGCAAATAATATTTATTTCATTCAAATTAAATTTATTTAAACTGAACCAAATAATATTTCTGCGAACCGAATAATACTTATTTTAACCAAATATAATAAATTTCTTAACCAAATAAATTTTATTTGAATCATTAAAATTTATTTAAATTTAACCAAATACAATATATTTATTTATTTGAACATAAACATATTTATTTATTTGGACCAATGAAATTTATTCGAATTTAGCAATCAATCCAATTAAAATTTTCTATTCTTCTTCCCTGCCTCCTTTTTTTACTTCTTCTAAATATACAATTTCACATTATATCCGCAAAAATATTTAAAAAAATAAAAAACTAAAAACCACAATTTTCCAAAAGAAAAAAAAAGGAATCCCCTTTTTTCTCTCTCGGTCTCTATTTAAAATCACATTATTTGGGGGGAAATTTGGCGAAAAACTAGAGAGCATTTTTACAGAGTAAACGTAAATGCAGTGTAATACGATCAAAGGAGGAGAGGATCCTTGGATCCTTTTGATGGTGCTCCGGCGAGGATGTGGCAACAACGGGCAACCAATGATCTTGTGGGAGCACTGGCCAGAAGAAGAAAAAGTCTAAAGCTAAACACCTGAGAGAAGAGAGCCGCCGAGAGTGAGTCTGGTTTTCGAGAGAACAGTGAACAGGAATATTTTTCGACTCTTTAATTTCCTTCCGCGTTCATGACTTAAAATATCACACATCACGTATCATTTCAAACCGGTATAATAGCGCTCTCACACAATCTCATAATCGTGATTCACTCTTTGTTGACACTAATTCGATTTGTTGTGATTTCATCGAAAATTTTACTTTTCGCTAAATCACACACACACACATACACATATATCTATATAACGTTGAAACGATTTTATTATATATAGAGACTCTTCAAAAGTATATTCTCAAACATTTCTCCTCGCGTACAGTTGTGTTCTCGCGCTCCGAAAAATCAGGCAAAAATTATTCGGTTTTGAAGGAAAAAAGAAATTGTTTATTATTTTATTGTATGTCTTGTGGTTGGAATTTTATTTTCGTTAAATTTTCTGAATTCAAAATTTTAATAAAAGTTTTTTGTAACTTTAGAAGTTTGTTGTTTAAATATTGCTTGAAAACGCTCGAATGAAATCGTTTATTGAAAAGTGTAAAACGTGTTTGACAAGTCTGCTCAGTACCTGGGGATAGGGTTTTATGGAGTTATTAATGGACTAAAGGTAAATATTTTCCGAAAGATCTTTTAATAGTTCATTTAATAGAACTATAAATTAATTTAAAAGTTTAGAAATTTTTTTTTTAATATTTAACTTTGTTGAGATTTTATCCTTTTAGTAGATAAGTTGCAATAATAATCATAAAACATTTCACTATAACTGCTAAATGTCTAAACGTCTAAAGTTTAAAAAATTTTAAATTTACTATTACATTAAATTGTTGAATTAAAAAAATAAATCTTTATATTAAAGAAACATTTATTTGACTCAAATAAACGTTACTTTTCTCTTATCGAATAAATGTTTATCTAATTTTTATCATTAATGTCAATTACAGTCAATTAAATGATAGTTGCTTTAAATATAGAAATTATTGGTTCAAATAAATTAAATTTAAATAAAAATTATATGATTCAAGTACTTATTTGATAATAAACTTATTATCAAATAAATATTTGAATCAAATAAAATAAATACTTGAATAATCGGTTATTTAAATCAAATTCTTTTTCAGTAAATTTATTTTTAATAATTTATAATTTTTTAATATTTGTACTATTACCAATTTCTATTTAAACGTTATAAAAAATTAATTATATTCGCTGAAAGTTTAATTTTATTTAAAGAATAGTTGAAAGAATTTACAAGAAAACAAAATAATTAATAAAATAAGCAAAGTAGTTATTAAATATTAATAAATAATTAAATTATTACTCACAATTTTATAAACAAAATAAATAAGAAATATTTATTTATTTAGAAATAATAAATTCCTATAGGTACATAATTATAAATAAAAATAAAAGAAATAAATACAAATGAATATAATTTATAATAAATGCTGTTGCAGTATAATCAAATTTTTCTAAAAATAAATACTAGCAAATACAAATTGAAGATAATTCAATGTCATTTATTTTGCAAGTTTATCATTCTTGAAGAATATCAAGACACATGTACTTTCAGTTTACAATCGTAATTTATTAAAATTAAGGTAGGTCGTCTGCAATGATCCTTACCAAAATTTATAATAAATATAATTTGGAAAGATTTCAAGTAATGGAAATTTATTTTTTATTTATTATTTATCATTGTATTTACTATAAGATAGAAGAATATATAAAATTTGCAAGCATTGCTATTGAATTTTTCAATTCTTTAAGTTAAAGGTTTTCTACTTTTTTACAAATCCTTATACACGTAAATAAATAAAAAAAATAAATTATTACTCAACTAATTCAAATTTTTTAAAAATTTCGTGAAATTAATTCCTTTTTTAAATATAAATAAATACATAATAATAATTAGTAAATTAATTCAGTAATTTATTCAGTAATGACTATTTTAATAAATTAAAATCATAATTAATAAGTTGATATTTTTATTATCGCGTTTTAAATTTGAATATTATTACGAAATATAGTTTTTCATTTTTCATAAATTATTTTATAAATAAGTAAATAATTAATTTGCATTATGCTCCATTTCATTAGAGTAACTTTTCAAAACATTTGAGCATAAAAAAAAATTCGTTCATTTGAACATTCAAAACTTTAGGGAAATAGTATTTTGATAAATTAATGATAAATATTAAAATAGTAGATATTGAAAATAATTGAAGTTAGAAAAATTTTTGAAAATAATTAAATTAGGACAAGAATTTTTTTGCCATTTACAAAAATAATTGAACTTTGGAGAAGAATTTTGTTATTTATAAAGATAATTGGGATTTTTACGAGAATTTTTTACAAATTTTTGAACACAGTTGAATTTTATTTATTTTTTTTTTAATAATTGAATTTCTGAAATTATTTGTAATTTCTCCAAAATTGAATTTTTTTAGTGTTTTCAACAAAAATTTAAATTTTTAAATTCCATTATTTTTAAAATTGCTAATTTAATTAAAGAAAGGCAGGAAGAAGTTAGCCGCGCGAATTGTTACTATTTGATTTATAATTAACATTTTGACGAATTAAAATAATTATTAATCTCTAAATATGAATTAGTAGATTTCTACTAATTAAAGAATTGCGGATTCCTTTACTAGCTATTCAAATAGACAGAATTTTACTAATTTTTAGTAGAACACAAATAATAAAAAAAAAATAAAAAAAAATAATAATAATAATAATAATAATAATACAAAATAATAAAAAACTAATCAAGCAATGATTAATTATAAAAATAATAGTTTTTTTTACTACAAATTGTAAATTGTTATTAATTTCTATTTTTATTCATTTTTATTCTATCTATTCATAAATTCTTACTATTTAATTGGTAAACGAATTTTTTGGCTTATTTTTATCAATTTTCTCTTATTTTGAAAAATTGGCATATTTTTATAAAACTCACTTCTTTAGACGAATTGATTGTTGAGGATTTACTCACCTGTAACAAAAAAAATAAAATTAATTATTTGTTTGGAATTAAAAAAATTACGACTTAATTCAAATAAGAAAAAAAATTTACTAAAGCTTCAAATGTTCAAATGAGTGACAATTTTTTTACTTATTTGGAATTTAACAGAAAATGTTTCTTTTCCTTATTATAAAAGTTAATTTTTAACTAACTAAATTTATAATTTGGGTTGAATGCTTAAAACTTTGAGGAAATAAAAAAAATTTTGTACACTTTGATTTTGTTTAAAAATTGTTTTCTATAACTAAAAATAAGTTTATGTTTACTATTTTTCATTAAAAATTTAACTAAAAAGTGAATTTTTGTTTCTCTTAATCGTGGAGAGAAAAGGAAAAATATATAAGAAGTAGAAGTAAAATGAATATAAATAAATAATAGATACCTAATAACAACAATTTCCACTAATTTTTAGAAAAATTATACAATTGTATTTAGTAGTTTTCAATTTTTTTACTGTTTTATTTTTCCTTTCTCATTTTATTTTATTTACTACTTTCTTTATTGCCTCCTCATAGAGGAAGGATTGAATTTATTAATTATCATTTTCTTTTAATTTTTATTTATTAAAATAATTAAATCCAAACTGTAATTTATAATTAAAAAAAAACTTCAAAAATAATGTTGCATATTTATCAAATTAATGACCCAATAACCAAAACTTCATTGACAGTATATTAAATCCAAATGGCAAATTTCCTCCAGTGTAATATTTGCGTAAATTTCAATTACAATCTCGGATAATACAATAAATATAAATATAAACTCCATAAATGTCGCTCTTGTCATTTTAACGGGCTAATTTTAATAAAACACGACGCAGATAACTGATAATATATAAACACGATACGATATTGCATATTAAACCATAGAAATTCATCGAGAGAAATTGTACCAATTTTTAGAAAACCAGATTTCCACGCAAATCTAAATTCTATCAAAAATATTTCTGCAAATATCCGATTGCTTTTTAACTATATATCTATAAAAAAAAACTCTTTGCACACACGGTGCAGGATTATTTTTCCCCTACAAAAGTACCTGCAAAACGTGCGAACAGACACAAAGATAAAAAAAGGAAGAAAAAAGCAAAAAAAAAAAGTCAAACTGATAAAACGGAAGCAAAATTTTCGTTGGACACACTCTTCCTTCATTTGTATATATATAGGAGGTCGCGCACAATCGACGGATGGTGCGTTCGAAAACTATACAAAACCAAACTAATTAAAAGGGAATCAAGCGTCGCTTGCTGTGTTATACAGATCAGGCGAGCGAGGGCTTGCTTGTTTCCGCATGGATGGGCAATCAAATATTAATCGTGCAATTAGCGCCAATTGTACTTTAATCGGTTTTGTTTTTTCAGTTTGAAAATGAATGGTCGACGGATGGTGTGACAAGAATTTCTAGGGGGGGGGGGTGGGAGTTATAACGTCGACACGCGCCACCATCCGTTTCGTTTGTCATCAGTCACTAAACTCTGTGACTTGTGGTCTAATTAATTTTTAATTAAATGAGAAAAAAAAATTTTCATTCTACGCTTTCTTTATCGTATATACATATATATTAACATTTGGAAAAAAAACCTGACTAATATTCAGTAACAGAATTGCCACACAAAAATTTAATTTCGTTTTCCCCTGAATTTTTCCTGATTTCCAGACAAAATTTTGAATTTTTCCCTGGCCCTAAAGAATATTCTGACTCACTCTAAAAATGATTAGATTAATTGTAAAATTATTGGAAAACACCAATAACTTCATTTTTAAATAAATATTTAATCATTATTATTTTTTCATAGGAATTATGATTTTCAAAAATTTCAAATTTAATAACTGATAAAAATATTATTGTAAAACATAAAGAAATGGATCATTCCGAGTCTTCGACTCGGAGTGATCGATTTCTTCATGTGTTATAGTAATTAACAATGATCGAGTGATAAAATCATTATTTTAATTTATTATTAAATATCAAATTTTTTTTTTATTAAATTAAATTAAATTTATTATAAGAATATTATTAATGTAATTATACTTCAAAATTATTTACATCATTTAATTTAATAATTATTTTCTACAATTTAAAAAAAAAAATTCTTCTTTAAATCAATTATTTTTAATAATTTTTGAAAAAGTTCTTTTTAAGAATTTTTCAAATCCATTTGTTTGCAATTCAGTTTTTACGTGAAATTTCGATTATTCGGAAATTCTTCAATTAAATATACATTAAAAAAATGCAAATTAAAATAACTTTAAAAAATTGCGATTAAGCTTTTTGAAGAAAATTAGTTTCTTAAAATTTTTAATATTAACTGTATGAAAAATTCAGATTTTCAAAAGTTTTGAATTTAAAACCTTTTAAATTTTATTAGAATTAAATATTAGAATTAAATTTTCTTAGAAAATTCTACGATAATTAAATTATTTGAAAACAAACATGGATAATTTATTGAATAATTGAATGTTTCTTAAAATTGAAATCTTATACATAATCTTTGCAACAAATTTTTGAATATTGAATTTTTTATTTATGAAAATAATCGAATTACTGCGAAGAATTTTATGCCAAATTTAAAAACATTTGATTTTTTCGAAAAAATTCATGCAAATTCTATTTTAAATAATTGATTTCCTGTGGAATTTTATTCTTTTTCAAAAATTATTGAATCTTCGTGTAGAATTTTATGAAAATTTTTGTTTGATAATTGAATTGTTTTGGAAAATTTTAATAAAATTGCAGAATATTGAAAATTAGTGCATTAGGAAAAATTTTTTTGAAAATAATTTAATTTTTTACTTTTGAAAATAATTGAATTCTTGTGATGAATATTGTTATTTATGAAAACAATTCAATTTTTTTAAAATTCCTGAATAAAACTGAATTTTCTCGAAGAATTTTGATATTTATTTATAAGGATAATTGAAATGTTGACAATTTTTTATAGATTTTTTGAAAATAATTGAATTTTAATGAATTTTAATAATTTTGAAAATAATTGAATTCTTGTGATGAATATTGTTATTTATGAAAATAATTGAATTTTTTATACGAATTTCTGAATATAATTGAATTTCACCGAAGAATTTTATGCCAAATTTCACATTTGATTTTTTCCAAAAAATTTATGCAAATTCAATTTTAAATAATTGATTTTCTGTGAAATTTTTATTTTTGTTCGACAATTATTGAATCCTTGTGTAGAATTT